>JAXCEX010000020.1:0-187356 GCA_038382965.1 Ceratocystis huliohia | reverse complement strand
AGGTGGCATTAAGAGTGTGGTTTTGGAGTTAGACAAATCAATGGGTTTAATGGGGGATGAACGATTGAGAGGGGGGGGGGGGGGGGGGGGGGAACATGCAGTGGGTTATGAAGGTAAAGACGGACATAGGTGGCGTTTTCTTTTACTGATATCCTGATTTTACTTGCTTCTTTTGCTTCATTATTGTCACCCGCCTTTAGCAGCAGACACATAAATAGAATAAATAATACATCATCTTCAAAGCCCATGAGGTATTGCAGTTTGCCTACATGCCGTGGGTAATTGAACGTTCATGGGTAAGGCATGCTGGCATGAAAGACAAACGTGTTGCTCCACTGCAAATTCATAAAAGAAATAACTCAAAAGAAAAAGGAAAACGAGAAAAATAAAAAGATGTACCCTTCCTCCTAAACTAGCACTTCATCGAAATTCCCTTGCGCATTTCGCTCTCACGAATCTCAAACATAACGTTGACTCCTGAGTATAACGCAAAGCACGTGATGCTTAGGAACACTAAGCCCTGAGAATCCTGAAAAATACCCTTGATCAAGCTCGTCAGCCCATCAAGGCCAACAGCAAAGCCCACCAAATTTGCCATGATCATCATAATCACGTTTAGCACTGCCCCCATAGCGCATATGCGTCTGTATGTCTCGGGCCTATCCATCCACTTCTTTCGTGGGAACAGGAATGTTGCAATCATCTCAGGCAGCATGAAGAGAACTACTAGCCAGCCCCAAATGAGTAGGCGCATCTTGAGATCGTGCCACAGTGCGACAAATGTGAAGACCAGGACGTAGTTGAATACCGACTTCACAATGGCTAGGCCACCTGAGAACGAAGTACCGCCCAGCGGGACATAGAGGTATCGAATGAGCCAGCGGTTGTACGAGCGGTGCCATGCACGCCAGAAGGATAGTGTGCTATAGTTGTCGCTGACACAGCGGATCATGTTCTCGGGCGGGTCGATGCCGTCAGCCAGTGCCCAGAGCCGAAACAGTCGCCAGGGGAGCAGCAGCTTGAGCCAGATAATATGCAGATTTACAAAGGACAAAAGAGCAATCTGCGCAGGCGTGTAAGAGCTCCAGTCGGGTTGGCGCTCGCTGATGGCACAGACCCACACCATGTGGAGGGTGAACTCCATGGCGAGCAGCACAAAGATAAAGCGGATGCCGTAACGGATCGTCCGGTCTAGTTGGATGGTTTCGGACCTGTACTTGCACTGGGATAGGTAGTCGTTGAATGTCATGATAGGGCCAGCAAGGTAAAGCGGTGCATAAATGATGTAGGCCAAATAGTTGCGGAACGAATATTCATCACGATTGGCCGAAATTTTAACACGGTCCCTCTCGCTGAGATTAGCTGCGTCGACCTGCTTCTTCTTTGAACGATTAGCATGAATGGCATATTAGGGCATGTCTTGTTAAATTTTAGGAGGTTGCTGCTTTCGTATACCAAGATATATAGACTTACCTCTATCATACTTGAGCCACTCTGTCCTGCGCTCCAATGGCGGTCCATGTTGAAGCTGATGAGACGGAGCACGGTGATATTGAACAGGACCTCCCATCGCGACATCAGGCCTCCATAACTATCAAGCCACTCTGCAAATGCCATGAGTTGTGAATCCTTTGCAGCCTCGTCGACAATCCAGCCTGCAAGCCATTTGTAGTGGTATCCGTCCAGCAGCTCATTGGCGAAGAGGATTCCTATATTGAAGAACCACGTTGCCAGAGGCACAAAGCGGCGAGGGACTATGATGCCGACCTGGAAGTTCATCCATAGAATTGCAAGCACTTTGAAAATTGAAAAGCCATGCAGTACGACAAGGAAAATAATAGCAAAGGCGGCATCAAAGGCGGTGCGTAGATTCATGCGCTCACGAGCGCCCTCGACAGAGCTCAGGCCTAGGGCCGAAGCGCCTTTAAGGGACTCCCACACTCGACGCAAGAGCGGGTGTAATAACAAGAGAGCAACCATGTACGGGAGGTTTTCACGGAAGGTCTGGTATTGCGAGTCGGAAACATCCTGGACAAAGAAAACAAGATATTAGCAGATGATATGACGTATTATTATGAGATATGTGATTCTCGTTCACACAGACTGATTCTCACAATTTGGCGCCCGGGAATCCAGCCGGGCTTGAGCAAGTCGGAATATTTGCTGTAGCGCTCATCGGATGCTAGTGAACCAGAGTTAGTTCGAATGAACACTAAGAATATCCTCATAGAATGACCGAATTACGACTGTTATGAGAAGAATCACGTACTTTGCGATACGCTGAACGGGATCCAATAGATCGCCGGCACAGCTAGAAACACTACTATTCGATACACTACAAACTCGTTTGTGTGCCATCTTGGTATTGCGGGTAGAAGCTTGGAATACTTTCCCTCATATTCGCGCTTGACAATGGGGTTTTCAAGCTCCTTTTGGTGGGTTTGGTAGGACGTTGAAGAGGGTGTGGTGAAGCGAGTATCGAGGGTGTCGAGACTGTATATCTTGCGGGCATACGCCTTGACAGAGGCTAGAGAGGAGCCCATTGTGGTGGCAGCCCACTGGAAAGAATGGGTTATACGCACTGGGCGATGTGTTCTTTACTGTTGCCTGATGAATTCGAAAGAGGCGGCGGACGGTAATATATGGATATGACGGTGGGGAGTGTATTGCTAGCACGGGAAGGGCTCTAGGCCAAAACTTGAAGAGGATCAGGGGGAGGGGAGGTTTGCTAGATGCAGCAAATAATCGGAGCAGCAACAAAGTCAGACGATGAGCGACCTGTCGTGTTTCCAGAGCTACTTCATCTGTTGGATGTATATATGGGCAGATAATGCGCGATAACTTTCAAAGGGCTGACTGCTGGCCCAAGCGGAGAGGTGTAAAGAAACGGAAATAGAAGCAAATCGAGGCTGCAAAAGTTGCAGGAAACCCTAGACATAAGGCCCAGCCGCAAGGGCGCAAGACAATTAAAGGCACAGTGGAACACTTGGAGAAAATGGGGGATGAACAAAACTTTTGTCTATTCTGATCTTCCATGTCCATGCGTTAAGAGCGATAAACATCGTGTATTATATTTTCTTCTTGCAGCTGTTAAACGTCAAATGCCACAACAATACACTCTGACACTGTTTTCGTCTTCATCTTGTCCTCATTTTTAATGCAAACAATCGGATTTGTCTAGAGCAACCCTTGTGATATATACTTTAGGGTTTTGCGATGGAACTGGCCTGGGGCTCCAATTTAACAAGCCCACTATGCCCCACTAATAACCCACTCATCTAGGGCCTGAGGCCGCAACTTTTAGGTCCACTTATCCATAAGATTTCATGTATAAAAAGACCATCGCCCTCCCCAATCTGGCTTTTTATTCTTTTTCCTTTTCTTCTTCAGGCGACAATACTTCAGAGAATCATTTCTATAGTAGTCGACCTTCCTCTTGGTTCCCCAAAGGAGCTACAGAGTCCACCCTGGTTGATGAATGATATCCTTACATCCTTAGAGTGAATAACTCTGGTTACTTCTGTTCTGTCTGCAAAGACGGCGGTTAGCGATAGCTTCGGCTGTGCAGCTGGCTGTATAAGAAGTGGTGATGATCTTGTCCCTGCCGCATGGTCTGCCTTCGGGCGCATCAGCAGGGTGGGATGTAATGGACGTCTGACAGGTCTCTTTTTCGTTTCTTCAAGAGCTTGTCTCTGGTTGTAAGGAAGAAGGTTTGCGGCTTCCCGCAGGAGGAAAGGCGGTGAAAAAGTTTTCAGTGTGCATGGTCGGACTGCCTCATGTGAAGACCACGCCTCCTTGGTTATATCCTCGATTGTACTTGCAATGAATGATGTTGACGGATTGGAAGAAGGCGATAACCGGCTGGTGTAAGAAACGTCAAATTCAATAAAAAAACCTTGCGCCTTTCGCTATATACGTGAAATATCCCACCATGCTCGCAGAACTGCCATCCCTCCATTGTGTGTTTCCACTGTCCGTCCACGCCCACGATCATTGGGGTCTCCTCTTGTGAAATGGCCGCCGCCTGCCTTGAATGGTGTGTCGTCTTTTTTGCTATCCTGGTCACCGTAGCTGCCTATAACCTGCTGACTTGGAGGGGTGTCTAGGACATGATCCTCGTCTTCTTTGTTATCTTGCGGGCTAATGACGGCATAATATTTATGGTCTTCAGAAACGCCTGGAATAGCCATTTTTGGCATGTTGCCATTGCCCCATTCATTGACCCTCTCAACAGGGTGGTTCCTATAGTCCACCATGGAGGCGGTCATAAGGACGCCGCCATGATTGGGGACGTTGTTAGTGAGATTAAGAAGCCCTGCACTCCACCACGTGCCAAAAATGCCACTCTTGTCGCGGGTCTGTAGGGCGGCCTGTGCATTGTGCTTAAGCCAAGGGATATAGGACCGACATGCATGGGCATGGGTATCGGAAATGGTGTTGAACCGTGACTCGTCGTAGCCTAAAGACCTTTCGGTTGAGCGCACGTTGAGGTCTCTAGTATCTAGAGGCTTGCAGAAATGAGACAGATGATGGAAGAAGATGCCCTTGAAGGTGTGTCCATTTTGAGAACAGGTGGCGCTCGAGTCGCACATCTCCTCTAGAATGCCGCCACGGCCAAGACCCCGCCAGGGGGGAAGAAGACCGGGGGGCAGGTTCTTAACTTGGTCGCGTGGAGCACCCGTCTTTAAGTTCCACCCAGAAGCGAGGATGACATTCTGGATGAGCGCATGGCCTTCCTGTAGATATGAAGGGCTCCCTGTTGCTTCCCATAACCCGCGCTGGCCGGTCAAAATGACACCTTGGTTATAAGTAAACACCATCTCGTTACGCTGGTCGCACTTCAAGCTGCCGTTGCGGCCCGAGATGTGGAAGCCGTCGACGAAGAGGCCGTAGCTGTTGGTCATGTTGGAGCTCATGAGCCACTTGTACCCCTCGACGGCAGCTTGGAGATATCTAGGGTCTTTGGAGGGGTATAGCCCAGAAGTAGCAGTAGTTTGCCAGGGTGTGGTGATGTCGTCTCCAGGGAAGTAGAGGTACATTTGGATGGAAGCAGAAATCCAAAGCTCATTTGTGACAGCATTCTTGTACACGAGCTCATGGGGGTTCCAATTCATACCCCCACCGCAAAGTTTGGTGTCCCAGCTAGTGCTGGCAAGCTCCCAGAATACGCGGGCACGGTGGGCAAAGGGCTTTGTCCAGTAGTTTCCGTGCCAAATCTGCGATTCCAAGGCCTTGCCGAGCCGTGAAGTTCCCGATGAGCCGACACTGGGATAGTTGTAGAACGACGCGTTTTGGGTTTTGATAAGCTGCAAGCCTTCTAGCCAGCCCAACACAACCCAGAGCATGTCGTCATAGGCCTATGAGAAGAAGAGAAGAGAGGAAGCGCGATGTGTTAGTAGAAGGGGGCATCCGGGGAAAGGGCGAACATGAGAAGGGCTCTTTCGAACCGGGACATACCTGACCTCGTATTGCGAGGTGATCCTGACCAAAGTATGAAGCCACAGTCTGTGAAAAGTATAGGTCAAGCATGTTGGTCTTGGTACTGTTCTCTGCTAGGTCTAGAGTGGAAAAGACCTGGGAAAGAGATGCTGTCATTCCAGACAGATGCGTCTGCAAGACTGCAGCAGTCCAGTCAATGGAAGAGGGCCAAGTGCCGAGCTCCGAGTGGAAGAAGTTTTGCTGCATAGTCGAAAGAGCGTCGAAAGCATAATCGAGGATTTCCGGGGGGGCTCTGTGGCTGCTGGAAACAGGCTCAATGGGCTCGTCTTCTAGGAAGGAGGTCGGAGACGAAGGCCAGCAGTCGTCTTCGGGCAGATTGGGAGAGCTGAAAATTGAGCAGACATACTTGCGTCGAACTGTTCTGACCCAGTTTCGGCGATCGACGTTGAGATTTACTGCAACAACAGAAATCAAGAAGAGGTAGATGAGGAGGGAACGCATGGTTCAAGGGACTAGGGTTTAGAAGACAAGGGTTTATGCTGGGTTACTTTGTTTGCTTGACAGGACTGAGGTCAAGTGGGGGTCTGTGCTTTGACAAGAAGAAAGCACTGGTGATGATGGTGGTATAGAGAAAAGAGAGAGAAGCAGCGTCAAGATGGCGAAGTAAAGGCGGTATTAGCAGCAGAGGCAAGATGCATGGCCAATGAAAAGATAAAAGTGATTATATGGTGAGATTGATCAGAGTCAGAAAGTACTACATGTCTCTCGAGAAGCGAAGAGGCGAGGCCAGAAAGAGATAAAGAGAAGGAGAAGGAGAAAGAGAAAGTTTGAGTGAGTGAGTGAGTGAGAGAACAACTGAGAGAGTGATGCTTCTGGCTGCGAGGAAGTAGAGGGCGGGTGCTGAGAGGGAAAAGAACGAACTGGATGAAGGAGAGAAGGGAAGAAATGACGGATAAGACAGGCAGCATGAGGGAAGCTTGATATAAGGCAAAGAAAGGAGAAGAGGATTGAGGAATATGAGGAACAGAATAAAAAGAAAAATAATTCAGAAATAAGTCGTAAGCTAAAGGATCAATCTTGAAGCAACACAAGCAAGCAAGCGCTTTGCGGATCTTGGTGTGTTCCGTCCCCTTCAGTTTTCGGGCGTTAACTAGATTCAGCCCTCTGTTTTAGGGCCCAGCCTACCATCGGTGCGCTAAGGGAAAGTGCCTTGGGCTTGAATTTTAGCGCGAAACATGACCCCAAAATCTTGGGGTTTGTTGCGCACCATGGGATCACAAGACCTGGTGGTGTTGAGGGGCAAACTGCCCTAGTAAATGGAAAACAGGGGCTGGACATACAAATGTACTTCACGAATAAATCCTGCTAATACTGCAGTAGTGATACTGCCGTCCTTTTTGGTCTGTTTTCTGTTTTCTCTTGTCTCTTGTCGTCTCCATGTTGTCTCTTGCCTGCACTGTCTGCTGATCTCGTGTGTATACACGTAATAGCCTATAGTGGGGCATACATCACACACCCATGATTCAGCATGCCAAATATCGAAAGTCGGCTGCACTGGGAACAAGGACAAACCCCTAGGCGCTGCGGCGACAGTTTGGTTGATATCATTGAGCTACACAACAACCAGAGTCTTTCAAACCGGGCCCGCTCTTGCCAGGGCTAGGCTTAGCTTTATATAGCTTGAGCTTGGTTTATTCAACGTCCGTGGGAATCATTAAAGTCAAACAACAAGATTTGGTGTAGCCTCTGTCAGCTGACATGTGACAATCGCTGCAGCAACTTCTATTGGTGTTTGCTTGTTGCTTAAGAATCACACAACTGATGCCCCCTTACTTGGGCTGTGTTGCCGTACCTTAACGTCAGAACCTTACCGTGCTTTCACCGTGTTTTAACCGTGTTTTCACTGTACTGTAGTATTTCTGCGTCTTTTTACTGTCATGCTTCATGAGCTTGGGCTGGCAGCCCCCTGCAGCTGCCAAGACAGGACTCACTGCTTGGCGGTCCGGTCTAGCTTGTTTGTTATCGCCTTGACACGCACTAAGCCTAACTAGGATAAACATCAACAAGCCTGGTATCCAGGGAAGGTGCTGACCCCGTGCCTTCCAAGACACTCTCAATAAAGTGTTACTCTCACAATTTTCTTTGACGATAGTATTTTCACCTATTTTTCTTTTCCAAGTGCCTTTTTTGACCTACCTTTTGGCATTTTGCTGGCGTCTGGAACTGCGCCGCTATCACTTTCTTTTCTCTTTTTGCGTATTTTGTTTTCCTAGAAAGTATCCTTTCTTCGTTCCTTCGGTTACTACAGCTTATCTATCCCTCTGCTGCTCCTTATCCTCTTTGTCCCTTCGCGCGTCGTACCATCAGCATCTCCTGCTCACACTTCAGACGCGTTCAACAGGTCCTTCTATTCCTACCTCACTTTGTATCATGGATGTTGAGTCACCAGAGACGCGTTATCGCTCTCGCATCTTGCGTGAGATGAACGCGAATCGGGAAAACCCATTTAACTCACCGCCATCTTCTACCGGCTCTCACGGCACCCTCGATCCCACTATGACCTCAATTATCACCGATCATGAGGGCGAAACCACCAGAAAACTCAACGAGGATATTGCACGCATCATCGGAAACGGCCGTAAGCCTTCTATTGACTGGGAGGCCATCCACAAAAAATGGCCCGACTTCTATCCCAAGCCTAAGCCTCTACACACCGAGTCACGTAAATATGCCTCCAAAAATACACTATCGACTGCTGCTACAGCGCCTTCATCACCGGCATCTGGCCTGGCCTCTGAAACTAAGGAAAACCGTCCGCCCAAGGCCGCCAAGAAGCGCTTTAGCATGGACGACTTTACTCTCAGTTCCTTTACTGGTTCTAGCAGGACGCGAGCTGAAATGCAACCACGGGTGGATAGCGACTCCGACAATTCCTCCGTCCTCAACCTTTCCCCTGATCGCCTTAGTCTGCCGCCTCCATCACGTCTTCCACACCAGCCACAGAACCGCAGCCCGCTGGCCCGGGAACACACTCGGAGCCCATCGACCCCTAATGACTCGCCCACTCCTGTTAGACGCATGTCGCTACCCGCAGCATTGTGCAAGCAACAATTTAACGCGTCAACTGAACAAAGTCCACAAAAGGTGCAGCGGAAACTCAACTTTGCGCAACATGTTCTTTCCAAGGAAGTCAAAGCCGCTACGAAGCAAAAGAACAAAAAGCAGCAGTCAACAGCTGCTGATTATTTGCCATCTTCTCAACGCACATCCAATAGCGTATTCCACAACGACAACGAAACAATGGGCTCAACTAGTCGCTCGTTCGTCTTGCCAGACGTTTCCAACCTAGGCGACTTTGTCTCGGGAACTCTCCGCTTTGATGGTACTATCAAGAATGGCATGCCGATCCTAGTCAAGAACGGCCAAGTTGTGGATGTGGGAGACCAGCAGCAGACCAGAAGAAATAGCCATACTGCTATTGGTGGTCTAAAGGCTCCTGAAGATGAGGAAAAGATTTTCGTGTCCATGGATATGATCAGGGATGAAGTCGTTGCTCTTCAAGAACACGACGAAATGGTGCAAGATTATGCTGAGGATCTCCAGAAGGAGGTCGAAGAATTGCAGGCACAGATTGAAGTCCTTAAGGGCCGAAGCTTTGGAAACACGATGAACCTCGAGAAGAACTCGGATGAGAAAGTGTCCGTCAACGAGACTCTGCTCGAAGAAAAAAAGCGTAAGTTTGGGCGCATTTTGCGAAAACTCTACATGGTCTGGCTGCTAATAAATGCCTTTGTTTTGTAGAATTTGAAGAAGAAGTCATTGTTCTTCGATTTCGCCTACAGGAAGTCACCAAGAAACTCGAAGTGGTCGAGGCCGAGAAGCAAAGCGCAGTTATCGAGCGTGACCGTGCCATGAAGAAGCTACAGGGAGCTTGCGAAAACATCAATGATCTCATGGGCCGCTTAGACATGAGCCAGCATGAGCTGCACGTAACACAGAAGCAACTGGACGCTACCCTCGATGTCCGCGAGACTGATGAATCGCTGGCTAGTGAGCTGAAGGTTCTCAAAGAGGCCAACAAGAAGCTACGTGCTGAAAACGAGCCAATGAGGCGGGAAGCCCAGTCTCTGCGCGAAAACAGCAACGACCTACGTCAAGAAAACGAGTCGATCAAGCAGGAAGTCAAGTCCCTCCGCCAGGACAACAGCAGCTTGCGTAAGGAAAATGAGTCCCTGATGAAGGAGAACCAATCTCTGCGGTCTTCCTCACGCCAAGTCATGACTGAAAACGAAGAGCTTCGCAAGTCCATTGACTTGGCTAAGGGCGAGGTTTCCGGTGCTCGCGTTGAACTCGAACGACTCCATGAGGTCATTGCCAAGCTAGAAGAAGAGAAAGCTGTTTACCAGCAGGACAACCACAGCTTGGAACGTCACAACGACAAGTACTTTAGCGACAACAAGACGCTCCGACTTCAGGCATCAAACTTTGAACGCAACCTCCAGGATCTGAATTCGGACAACGAGAAGCTCAAGCAGGAGGTGGAGTACCTCAAGACTCACTTAGAACATATTCGCCAGACGGCGGTGGTTCGTGAGGTCCGTGATATGACTGGGACTGCGGGCGGGCCCACACTCACCCGTGGAATCGATGACGACAATATGACTTCCGCCTTCTTTGTGCCTGATATCACAGTTCATACCGAGGACAACACTGTACCATTTGAAAGCACGAGAACTTTCAATAGAAGGCTCTTAACCCGCCGCCAGCAGCTATTAGCCCAACAAACCCAGACCATGGATGTTACTGAGGATTTAAAGGACAACACACCCACTCAGGTTGTGGACTTTACCGCCTCATCGTTCAAAGACATGGAAACTGGTGAGGTGGAAGACAACAGCGTAGATATGCGCCCTGCAACTACAAAGGCCACCAAGACTGGCAACACGGTCAAATTTGACGTTCCAGATCTTACCATGACGAGCGCTGGAGATCAATCGCAGAACCTGGCAACATCATCTACACCCGCGGCGAATCGCAGTAGCAAGCGTCGCAGCTCGATTAAGACGACACAGGCTCCTGCTCACAAGGATGACACAGAAACCGGTAGTGTCGGCTTCGCATCTAATGACAACACGCGAAACTTCTCAGTCCGTCTCGAAAAGGACCAGCAAGACGTGGGTGAAAACCACACGAGCAACACCAAGACAGGCAAAAAGATGCAAAGCAAGAAGCCCTCGAACAACCTTGAACAGGACTTTACCAACATGAGCCTTGGCCGGTCCCACATGCAAAATATGACGCAGAACTTTACGGAGCAGTTTAGCCAGCGTTTAGACACACACAACACAGTTGACTTTACTCTGCACAGCACTACTGGTGGCATGACTGGAAACCTTACTCGGGGCGAGACTCGGAATGCCAACAAGACGTCAACTCGATCTGTAGTACTTGACAAAGAGACATGTCCTGCACTTTCTGTTGATGCTCGCAGGGTCCTTGATGACCTGTGTGAGCATAGCTGCCGTAATTGCAATGTCTGCTCCCGCATCTCGGCCCATACAAATGTGGTTTCGCCATCCGAACTTGCCGAAGGCAAAAAGCGTGTGTCTGTTGCGCGACCTATCCCCGTCAGCGACCGAATTTCCTTTGCTGCTGTCCAACATTTTGAAGAGCCCACAATGCGCCCTTCGCAGCCACCTGGAAATGCGCTCGCTATTGTCATCAAGGCGCTTGAGGACGAGTCTGAGCATCTCAACATGGAACTAGCTGGACTTCAGGCTCGGTACAATGCTCTTGACAAGTCGCTTGGCAAGAGAGAACGCCGTGAGGTAGCATCTCAGCTCCGGGCTATCATTAAGAAGCTCGAGGCCAAGAATGATCAGATTTATGCGTTGTATGATGTCCTCGAGGGCCAGAAACAGGCTGGTCAGATGATGACAGAGGAGCAGCTTGAGACGACCATCATGAATATCACGGGCATGAACGTAGCTGGCGTTGATCTCAGCCAACAGCTGACGTGGGAAGGCATTCGCGATGCATGAAAGAATGGGGAAGACGAGCGTACTTGACGTCTATTATGTTATTTCTGACTAGAAAGACAGGATTGCCCTTCAGACGGTGTATTATTTTTGGGGGAAGAGAAGGTAAAGGTGGGATGCGGTATATTTGACAACAACTTTTTGGGTGTCTTTTCTTTTTGGTTTCTTGGGGAATTGGTTCATTCTGGAGTTTCTAGGCGTTTCAAATTTTTGAAAGATTAACAATGAATATCTCATAACGAGCGGATGAAGGTAGCTCATAGCCGGTGGCCTAGAGTTAGCTATTGCCATCATCACCGAAAACAAGGGCTTTTGAAAGATGTAATTTTCCCTGGCTTCTTTCTTTTCCGGTTTATTTTACTTGGCTTTTCATTTTGTTTTACATGCTATGATGTGATGTTAGGAGAACTATCCAATAGCTCTAGGATATGCAACCAAGAGCCGCGAAACGCAGAATAGAATGAACAAAAAATGCAATAAGTGAAACCAACACCCCTAATCCCTAAGCAAGGCTCTCCTTTCTTCTGGCTGTTTACTCCTCATCCTCGTCCTCGTCCTCGCCCTCCGAAGCAGCTTCCTCGATCGCCTTCTTCTCATCCTCCTTGCGCTTTGCTTCCTCGTCTTTACGGGCCTGTTCCATCATCTTATCCTTTTCAACCTTCAGCTTACGCTGCACAGCGATGTAGGCACCTAGTGGGGTGTTCTCCCACTCGAAATCACGGAGGAAGGCATCGACCTGGGTACGGTCCTTGGGCGCAAACTCGATTTTGGCGCGCTTCTCCTCGATAAAGTGCGCGTTGGCCTCGATCTTACGCACCAGAATCACCAACCCATTGGCTACCTTGGCGTTGCGGTTGCCACCGGTCTTCTTGCCCACTTGCTTCAGCCACCTCTTGATCTGGATCACAATGGGCAGCGCTAGCTCCGGGAAGGCAATGTTGGTGGCCCATAGACCAAAGAACTCTCCTAACAGCTCGGCTACTTGCTCACCTAGACCGTCCTGGTACACACGTGTCTTTTGGTACGCCTTGGATGCCTTGTAGTTGACAGCAAAGTCCAACGGCTTCTGCGTGCTGGCCTTGGGCGGCTTGCGCATCTCAGCCGAGTTGAGCACTTCAAGAAGAGCGGGAGCTACGGGAATGTACGAGCCCGTCGCACGTGAGATGCGCAGTAATGAGCGCACGAGATGGAAGCGCAGCGGGAAGTAAGTGGCTGTGGGAATCAGACGCAGGGCGCCCAGAGTCACCTGTACGAGGGGGTAAACAAGCAGCTTGAGCTGAGTGTCCTTGTCACCAGCCTCGGCAAGACGCGCACTGCTGCAGTGCTCGGCCAGCACGCAAGACCAGAAGTCAAGCGAGTGCGTATACTGCCAGTTGTAGATAATGCGGAAGGCATCGTTTTGGTTGTGGACGATACTGTTGCGGAGGTGGATGGCCAGCTGGCGCACGAAGCCAAAGGCGGTGGTGTAGCCGATAGCCGGATCTAACCCCCACAGACTGGCGGCGCTGTTCTTCATCAAGTTGATGCCCTGGATGGTGGTGCTGTTAGTGACACGGCAGCCCTGGATTAAGCCCTGGTACGTCTCCTTGAGGACAGACTCGCGGATGCCGCGGTCGCCAATAACCATTAGGCGTCGGAGCACCATGAAAGAGGCAATCCGAGTGGTGTCAGCACTGGCAGGCTGAGCCCAGAAGCGCACAACCGTCTTGATGAGGGCACGCAGCAGTTTTTTGAAGGAGAGTAGGTATGGCAACAGCGGCTCAATGGCGCTGATGGTCAGCTTTAGTGTCTTGTCGTCGGTCAGTGTCGACAGCAGGTGCATAACAGATGCGGTGTAGGTCTTGAGCAGATTTGAGAGCACTTTGAACTTGTTGCCCTCGGTCTGCACATAGGCCCGGCCCGCAGCCGACTCCTTGACGGGCAAGTGGTGCTGGACAACTAGCGGAAGCTGCTTGAGGGCCACAATGACAATGTCGTTGAAGGCTGCGGGGTCTGAAATCTGGAAGCGTTGGCGGGGATCTTCTTCAGCTGAATCGCTGTTAAGATGGGCCGCACTGCGGAAGGCAAGGACAACCTGGCGCGCGGCCTTGAGGGAATAGGTCTCTTGCATAGCCTTTTTCCAGTGTGAAATCATGTCGCGCGTGAGCTCGCTGCCAATTGCCGGCTCGGCAACCTTCATAGGCTGGGTCTTCTTCTCGGCCGCATCTTTCTTGGCTTTGGCGTCCTTCTTGCGCTTCTTCTTAGGCTGCTCGTCCTTATTGTCTTGGTCATCATCCTCGCCATCGCTGAGTGCATCGACCTCGGCCAGATCGGCGGCATCGTCAAAGTCGAGGGCTTCGGGGTCGTTTTCGCGTAGAAACTGATAGAATTCGGGGTCCTTTTTGGCTAGGTCATCCATAGCCTGTTTGGTCATGCCCTCATCTTCGTCGTCGTCTTCGTCGTCCTCGTCGCTGCCGCTCATCTGGCGGTTGTCATCGTCGTTCTCGTCCTCCTCATCGTCACTATAGCCGGTCATGTCGACATCGATATCATCCGCTTCTTCGTCATCGCTGTCTTCGGTCGCGGCACCGTTGCGCTTCCTCTTGCCTAGATTGGCGGTGGCCTTTTGCGAGTCAGTGCCCTCGAGGATCTCAAAACCGCTTTGAAAGAAATCGTCGACACTCATGGCGCTGACATTGGCATCGCGAGGCTTAGCACCTTTTGGTAGCTTGGGCCCGCTGGTGTTGTTTTCTTCAGTGCCCTTGTAAAAGTCATTATCGCGGGTCTTTCGATGTATAGACTTGGCTTTAATCTGCTGGCGCTGCTTGACCTTCGCAATGGCTTTGCGATTCTCGAGAGCACTTTTAAGGTGGTTCTTCTCGAACTTCTTGGTCGCCTTTGTGGCCTTGCCCATGGTGACTTGCTGGGAAGGGGAGAGGAAGGAGAGAGGAGAATGCGAAATGCGGGAGGCCAATATTAATTAAAGAGATGAGAACAGAACAGAGGGCAAGTAGGAGCAGATCAGCAATGAGAAAGATAGTTTTCCAGGGAACAAAAAAGGGTGGCTTTGCCGTTGGCTTTGGCCGTGATTTGTGATGTGCTTCAGCGAATCTTGGACTCTTCTTTTTTTTTCGTTGTCTTGAAATTTTCAACCGCTGCTATTATTTTTCTTATCTTATCGCAGAAATGGGCTAGTCCTGTTCAGTATTTGCCAAAAGCGGTGAGTAGAGTTCTGCCGCTCCACCGCCCCGCGAATAACCTCAGTCTTGGAGCTTAGCTACGATAGGCTGCTTGCCCCCGTACTATAACTATCACTGGCCAACTTTAATTAGTAGCACCGCGAAATCTAGCAAAGATAGCCACAACCACCGGCTTCTTTATTTCTGGCTTTCGGGATGTGATTCTGAGAGGCACTATAGAATATTGCCCACCATGTCACAACAGCCTTATGCACCTATGCCTCATAGCTATGTGCCCAATACTTCACGTTCTGCTACTATTAACCTCGATGAGGTGAGTAACCTCGATACATTGTACCTGCTGCCATACATGTGCTGCCTAGGCTGGATAGCTGTGCTAATTTTATGGCTATCGCACTAACAGGAAGTGAAACTGGCGACTACGCGTGCTGAAAGCGAAGTCCAGGAGTCGCTTGCTGAAATCTTTAGCATTCTGCTCACGCTCGATGCGCTCGAAAAGGCGTTTCTCAAAGATGTCGTACCGGAAGCCGAATACACAGAAATTTGCGAGCGCTTGTTGAAGCAGTACAAGTCAATCCTTGCTGATGAGACGATTGCGGCGCAGTTTGGAAGCTTAGATGACTTCAAGGCAATGTGGGATGTGCGTGTTTCCCAGTTCATCTTGTCTCCTTTTTTGGACATCCACTGACTTTTTTCTTCTCTTCTACTCTCTAGCTGGAAGTTCCCCGTGCCACAGAAAGAATCCGAGTCGGTATGCCAGCCACAACAATCTCCGCCTCTTCGGCCCCCTCCAAGCCAGCAGCTGCCACCAATGCCAACGGCGTGCTGATCGCCGAGGCCACACAGGAGTTCATCACATTTCTCGATGCCGTCAAGCTGGGCCTGCTGTCGAAAGACCAGCTGCACCCGCTGCTCTCAGATGTCATCCAGTCGGTCAATAGAGTCACTGACAAGGACTTTGAGAACCGCGGTAAAATTGTGCAGTGGCTGATTACTCTAAACCAGATGAAAGCAACTGATGAGCTGGCAGAAGACCAGGCGCGGGAACTGGAAATGGACATCCAGCAGGCGTACAACGGCTTCAAGCGCACTTTAGCGTGAGTGACTGAGCTATGGACGAATGGCCGAGTACTTCTCAATTGCACATTACATGATGTATATATACTTACATGTTCCTACAAAATATTTTAATCATCGTGTCATGTCGTGTTGTATCATGCCGCCTCTTGTCTTGTATCATCCCAGTTAGTGACGGAATCACACGAGGAATGTCCAGAAACTGGGATACACAAACTCGTCTTCAAAAATCCTTCGCACCTGCTCTAATACAAACCGTTCGACCTTGCCCACATTCTTTAGACTCTGCTTGCCGCTCTCTCGCTGCCCAATCTCACTTTCGACTCTGATTTCCTGCAGTAGGCCCCCAAACTTCTTCTCGCGATGGGCTCCTCCACTCGGCGATGTCACTGACTGGTTCGCAGCTAGCGCGCCGCCCAGCTCGGCACTGTCTGGACCCACGGCTGCTAGGGCATCCTCGGGACTAAGAAAACAAAAGTGCACTCGTCGGCGGATATGTGCTAGTACACCTACACCATCGAATGTGAGTCCTGTGACATTGAGCTTGACGGGGATCCCAACAAAGCTGGGCATAGGGTAGTCGAGAAGGATCTCGGCCGTCAGCAGGAGTCGGATATCCCCGGCATAGCGGATGCGGAAGACGATTTGCACGTCCTCCGGCCGAGGCTCGCGATACCGCGGCACTGAGTTACTGTCTGTCTCCGATTCATCGGCCGCCTCGTCGCCACCCCGCTTGCTCCCAGCTTGGCTTGTAACGGCTACATCGGCCTCGTCTGTTGCGGCCATGGTGCCCCTGGCATCGCGCATTTCTGCAAGCAGTGCTTCATCGGCCGCGGATGTCACTGACCCGATTGATGGGGCTCGGCTATGTACACCAGCCGGCACGTTGGAGCCTGGCGGAGATTTGGCCGACGTGTAGCTTGTACCAGCTATGTGCATGCTGCTCCCCGTAGTGGATTGGCCCCCTCCACTTCCACTGTTCCATGGCCCCGAGAGATGGGCGCCTGCAACAGCGGCAAGTGGCGTGTGTGCACCAGACCAACTGGCACCTAGGTGCGTCTGCTGGAAGTAGTGCATGTTAGACGTGCCGCCAGGCACACCAGGCGTAGTGGCACGCCAGTACTGGCTATCATTACTGGAAAGACCGTCGCGGAAGCGCTCTTCGGCATCGCGACCGCCGATAGTATGCCGACGGCGGCCATCAGGTTCTGAGTCTGGTACTAGATCCTGCTCGTCTTTCTCGGATTCGGAGTCGTCGACGTCAGGATTTTCCTCATAGAAGTCAGGCAGTGGGTCGGTGATATCCTTGAGCTCTAACTCGGGTGCAATGTCGCCAAAGGAGAATGAGTGGACTTTGACAGACTTGAGAAAGCGCGGTAGTGGCACGGTCTGGAACTTTTCATGGATGAAATCTCGGATTCGTAGAGCGAGAAGGTCACCCTCAGGACCACCTGTGATTGCGTCCCAGTTTAGGTCTATTGACATTGGTAGTACTGCTAAAAGAGGAGCATGGGAAAGAAAAGGCTCGGAAAACTATAATTTGTAGTACTTGAAAAGAGTTGATATGATTTATATGTGAAGTCAAAAAAGATGACCTCCAAGTTCAATGGATTTTCGTAGTTGAGTTGGTGATGGGTGGTTCACACGTCAGGGTTTGTGTCCCGCTAGGGTTAGGAATAGAATGCCAAGTGGGGCTCCTCAGCTACTCTGCAGCTTTGTTACACAGGTTAAATGGTTATCACGATAATGGCATCTAGAAGCACTTCTCTCGGCATCATGGAATTTTTGGGGATTGAAGCTAAAAATACAAATAAGAGGGCGATTCTATTAACATGTAAGATGGTTCATTGGTATATAGCCTACTTAGTCTAGGTATAGCATACATTACTCAGGCGCAATCTAAACACATCCACACACAACACACATATACATAGTCTATCCCTCATCGGCTTCGAACCGTGGCCGCAGCCTAGGCTCATGTGGGTTGAAGAAGCGCCAACAGTCAGGCGCTTGCAGAATATACCGGTCCATAGCCGCACGAAAACGACTTTTGTACTCCCGAGGACTCGTGACGGTCGGTCTACTGCGGCCGCCGCCAACTAGACCGCGATCCTTGATCCAGGTCTCTAGCTTCTTGTCGAGCGTGTATGTACGGATGCAGTCAACAATACCGACGACAAGCTCCTGGCGTGGCTCGTCAATGGCCACCATTAGCGAGTAGTCCATGACATTTTGGCGAGCGAGGAATAACGTATCGTTGTAGACGGACCACTGCAATAAGCGCTTGGAGTGTTCACGTGTAAAGAGCGGCGACTCATAGATATAGTCTACCATGTTCTCATCAAGGAGTACCTCGTCTTGTGCTCCAGTTGGGTCGACTTTGCGGTTGCGCATAGATCCTTTAAGATCAAACTTTTTGGTGGGTGCTCGATCATAAAACAGGTTCTCCATCACTAGGAGGTCCAGCTTGAGGTCGACGCCGGTGACTGGATTCTTGATATAGATCTGAAAAAAGCCAACCATTTTGGCAATAACGGATGGTAGATCACGGAAGAGGGCCTCAGCCATGACACCGAAATATGAGGGAGCAAAGTTGAGAAATGCTGAGGTTTCAATTGTGGAGAGAGACTGTTCGGATAAGTAGGTTAGCATGTCGTAATGATCGATATTTAGGGCAGGGCGTTATAGAATTTACTCCTCCTTATATCGCTCCTAAAATTACACACCTTTAGTACTAGACGATCGTCCATTGTCTTCAAAAACACCGACTTGCTTTTACCGCCTCGTGAGTCCCATGCAATGCACCTCGAAAGCGATTCGATGAACCGCTCAGCCAGCCCACACTTGCGTCTCATAGCGTCAAAGTGCCCAGCATAGAAGATCTTACAGTGCATCTTGGACGAGCCTGCCTGAAACTGGAACTTGACATGCGACCCGGTCGGGCTGACCAGCTCGCGTTCTAGGTCCTTCTGGTATGCTGCCTCGGCCTCAGGACCCATTGCGGCAGGTACATCTTCCTCGTAATCAGCCGGTGATGTGGCCCCAGAATGCCAGTGCTTGTGTACGTTGTATCGGCTCTCAGCCAGTTTTGTGCGGTAATCAGATGAGCTGAGGGCAAAAGCAATTAACGAGCTAGGTTCATCTTCGCGGATCACAATTTCAGAATCGGTGAAAATGTGCTCCATAGGCGTAATGGGGAAATCAAGAGGGGCCCAGCCGCTGGACGAACGCTCAGCCCAGAAATTGGTGAGCATCTTGAGCAGGCTATTTTTCTGGTACACAGGCAGTACTTCGACATCCTGGGCATCGTCAACTGAAGCCTCATTGTCGCTTCCAGCCTCATCATCACTGGCTTTTCCAGAGCCTTCGGCCTTTTTGGCCTGTGGGTCAGTATTTGACACAGCTTCTTGATCTTGGTCTTGATCTTGCTCCTGTTCCTGGCCACTGGGCTCTTGCGGGGCGCTTTGAGCCTGGTCTTGATTTTCTTCAAAGGGATGGTTTTCGGCCCCAACCTGTGTTTCCTCCAATGGACTAGCCTGTGAATTAGCTAGTGCTTGCGGCTCAGAAGAAATCTCTGATCTAGTTTCAGGCTGCTCCGTTTGCTGAGCCTTTGGTGTCTCAGTACCCTCAGCTTTCTGTTCGTTTTGTGGCTTTAAACCCGGCCTGCTAATCCCAGCATTGACACTGCTTTTGCCCGTGTCCTCCTTTCCAAATGCTTTGGTGGTAGATTCAGGTCCGACCGCAAGCCTCTGGTTAAGTGGAAGCCGCTGTAGAGATGCAGAAGGCCCTGGCTGTGAGCCTCTATCTTTGTTAACTTTTGGGAACATGGGCGGTCTCTTGAGCTTTCTTCGTGGCTTTAGCTCTGGTTTCGGTTCAGGGAGTTCAGGCAGCTCGGGCTCAGCCTCCTGCTCGACTTCAGCCACAGCAGCACTGACATTGTCATAGACCACAATGTTTGTTGCTGACGTACGAGGCAACATGCTACGTGGTTGCCTGAGCTGCTCTTTTTCCTCGCGCTTCTTTCGGTCGCGATCGCGCTCTATTTCAAACTCGCGACTTAGCTGTTCGAAGTGCCTGGCCAGTGCTGAGACTTTAGGGGTCTTTTTTGGCAGTGGCCGTGGAATCGCTGAGCCCCCCTTGTTTCGTTTCAGTCCTAGACGTTCAGATAGCTTTTTGCTCTGCGAGACATCTAAGCTACTGCTATCCTGATCACCACCACTGTTAATGCCATTGGTACTAGTACCGCGACTAGAGGCAGATCTGCCCTCTTTGCCTATGACTCGGCCTCCAGGGAGGGCCTTGGGAGGAGTGCGGTGAGTCTGACTATTGGAAGCCCGAGGCAGAAAAGCCCCAGCCGAGGTAATAGAAGAGGAAACTGAGCGTCGGGGGCCAGGCCGAGGCCGGGATGGTTCTGACTCCATAGCGTCACTAGCGTCTTGCAGATTGTGCTCTTTGCGGATAATCTCGATTCTCTCTGAAAGACTGAGATCGCTTCCACCAGCTACATCAACCGAAGCAGGAGTAGGTGATCTAGTACGAGCTTGACCCGCAGCTCTAGAGCTTTGCGATTGAGAAACCCCCCCTTCTCTTGGACTGCTGGCTCTATGTGACTCCGGAGTCAGGTGTTCTGGTGACTGGTCTTGGCTAGGGCCTGAGTCTAGGATAGATTCAGGCTCCAGCGCGTGCGAATTAGGAGAGATTTCTGGAGGCTTTTGTGTGGCTATATTTGCCTCGTCTTTTAGAACAGTAAGAGAAACATCGGTTTCTACTGCCATCGCCCCTAGAGTAGCTGCACCTAAATCAGATGCATCATTGCTATCTTGGGTAACAGGAACAGCAGCAGAAATACCGCCGCTAGCAGTAGCAGCAGTCTTTCCATCGCTAGTATTAATATCCCCATGCATTGCTAGTTGTCTGTCGTCTAATCTTATCTTCTCCCCTGACGGCACATCCTGCATGGCGTCATCGGCCTGCCCAAAGCTGCCACCGCCGTCTCCATCAACTGCCAACTGAGGGCCTTCGCCATCAATAGCTGTCTCTTGGTTCGGCAGAGCATCTCTTGCAGCAGTGTAATCTTCAGAAAACATCTTGCGTAGCTGAAGCATCGTGACTTGGCGCATATCTTTGTCGGGCAGAAAGTGGGCCTCAAACTCCTTGAAAGCAAAGTTCCAGTCTTCCGAAAGGTCCATCATCTTACGAGACACAACATTGAAAGGAATAAGCTCGTAGTACATGGTGTTCATGTAAATGTCTTGCAACGTCCGAATTAGGTCCCTTTGGTCTTCCTGTGCCTTCTTCAGCAATCGGTCAATCTCTTCCCTGCATGATTCAGCTTTTTCTGGAAGCACCGAGTCAAGACGAATGCTCTTGAGGCGGCTCATGACAGAGGCCATAAACCGGAGCCACACGTCTCGGTACTTGATGTAAACGTCATTCTTAATCTTAATATCGTGTTCGACTTTCCACGTGAAGCGCTTCAACGGCACTACAATCTCCAGAAGGTCAATAGGGTCTAGATGGAGGCGGACTCGAACGTCAGCAATGGTGAAGTACCGGATGTGTTCTTGGTGGTAATCATGAGGACAACCTAGGCTCTGGTCTAGGGTGAGGCCGTTGCCCCAGAACAGAAGCTCGAGGTACTTGCAAAACGAATACCTATATGTGAGCTCACTCATAGGCACCATTGGTGTGTCTTTTTTGCAGCGTTTGCAGTAGCTCCACATCATGATAACCTCAGTCTGCATTGGTGCCGGGTTGGGCTCGGTGAAGACAGTGACAATGCGCTGATCATGGACATACGTCCTGTGGTGATCCATCATAGTTTTGGTGCAGTTACTAGGGCACTTAGAATTTTGGTCGTGATACAGCTGTTCGAGGAATTGGCCGAGCGTGCTGTCGTTTTCTATGCCAAAATCGGTGCCACGGTCAATGTAGAAGCGCATAGTGACAAGGCTAGGCTCACTACAGGGAATTTTGGTAGATGTGCAGATAGTCGATTGCAGCATCACGAGGGTCTGATGCTCATTGGGGTCACAGAGATCGATGTTACTCTTGATAACGCCCTCCCATAAGCGCGTCTGGGCATGATATGAATGCAAGAAGTTGTTATATTCAACTTCATGGGCGGCATGGATGATGCGAAGGACTTGCCGTGGCACATTCTGGCCAATGGCATGCAACATCTCAGGCTGGACTAGCTGAAAGCGCTGCTCTCCTCCATCGCCATCCTCTGTATTTTCCTTGCTAAGTTCAACGCTATACTGCTCCTTCAGGCGACGTAGCTCATTAAGGCGACGTTCAAGCAGACGTGCTTTTTGGAGGAGATATGGCTGCGCGAACTTGACGAAGGGTGTTGAGGAGAGGATCTTAGACTCAAAGCGGTCAACAATGTCGCCGTAGTATGACGGCATGTCCAATGAATCATCTTTGTTGGCCGATGCAGTGAGAGGCTTTGATACACTAGTTGTAGAATCACGGGTAGTCTCAATAGCAGTAGTAGTACTAGTGGTAGTCGGGGTAGCACCGGAGATGGCAGTGACTTTAGATGGATCAACAACACCTGTTGTTTCTTCATGAGCCTCGGAATTGCCTTCCTGAGATTTCTTGTTGTCCTGGGTCGTGATAGCGGGTGTACTTTGATGTCCATAAGTACGTCCTAATGATTTCTGTTCTTCTGTGCCTTGAGCTAACAAATCAGTGTCGCTGGCGGTCTTAGCTGGCACCACCGCCATTGCCTGGGTAGACGGAAAATCCGCCTTTTGGCCCGAAGATTCCATACTCCTGGAAAGTAAGGCCTCCGACACGCTACCCGTAGTAGCCTTAATGCTAGGAGGTATATACTCAGGCACGTGGACAAAGGAGTCTCGCAGCATAGACGACTCTAGCTTCAGATTATACAGCACATAAATCAGGAACTCGACAATTTGTTTCAGTTTCGCCATCATGCTGATATTGCTCCCACGCAGTATAATAGTGCCGCCCAAGTCGCGCATACAGTCGGACAGAAAGATGTACGACTTCTTACCACCAGGGAAAGCACTATCGACAAAAGTGCGGACCTCGAATTTGCCGCACTGGGCAAGCGGAACATCGGGCAACGCTAGCATGTCTAGAGACTCGATTACAATACCTTCTGCGCAGCGGGCAACAGCCTCCATGACAGACTGCTTAACATTGTATACTACGGCAATGTTAGCATCGCTTAACGACTGCAAAGCTATGCCTGATACACTCTTCGATGAAAGAATGAGGTGAGGCCCAGCTTGGACAATCTTGCTCACAACGATACGCAGGTACTCCCGTTCCTGGGCAATGACAGGGTCGATCCTAATTAACTGGTGCTCGGAGTGACGTTGGTATTCCAGAGGGAAAGAAAGCAACAAGATTTTGGGCCGGATAATCTTTCGGGGCATGCTTTTGAGTGCTACATTCTTGGAGAACACAATGCCAGCATTATAGACAGAGTCTGAGGGCCTGGCACCAGGAATCTTCTTGATTTTGACATAGTGGCGAATATCCATGTAGTCGGCCTCGTCTGTATCTGGAGCAACCTCGTCTGTACAAACTTGGATGATAGGAACAAGTGCCTTTTCCCATTGAGGAATGTTTTCAATGCCATTGTCTTGTAAAAGTTGGCAAAGAAGTCGGCGAAAATGATTTTCCGCAAGGGGGCTTAGATTGACTTTTGGGATGGAGTGGTCGTAGCCTGGATCAGAAGCATAGAGCCGCTCAGGGTCCGGCCCATGACTCTCGGCGGAATTATCGATAAAAACGGGCTCGTTGGCAATGTTAGAAAACTTAAAAATGCCAGACTTCGGCCGTGGCGACCTCATAAAGTGCCCGACTGAGCTGACAATACTAAGATTCCGCCGTCGTGTTGGTCGGGAAACAGTACCGTAGAGACTAGGAGATATGGTTTCCTCCAACGCTTTACTTGTGAAGCTAAGACCACTAACGCTTTTGTCACCGGCTCGCATGCGATGTCGTCGGCTTGCTGTTAGGAAGCTTCCGAACGTTGACTTGTCATTTTCAAAACTAGTCGAGCCGAATTCCTGGTTTGACGAGGAGGCTATGTTTGTCTGATCATCGCCACTAGATGCACCATCTGACATGTAATCCTGAAGTTCGGGGTCGATGATGTTGTCATCGTGAAAAGCTGAGAGCTTAACCTTGTGCTTGTGGGGAAGAGGCTTTCGAAAAGGGACTTTTTCATCCTTTTTCTGAGCCTGCGAGGTTGCGTGAGCACTATGAGTGTGTACATGTGGTGAGTGATGACTATGGACAGTGGCAAATGCGTGAAGATTGTGCTTGGAATGGTGTCGCTTGTGACCAGGGGTATGCAGACGGGGGTTTGCCAAAGCCCGGAGAGATTTTGAAGACCCAGCTCGGTTCAGCTGTGGAGGCTCAATTTCCAGGACTGGAGCACCGTCAGGGCCATGCCGTGTGCCTGGAATAGCCATCATAGGAGTAGACGAAGGCCGATAATCCTCCTCATCGGCAGCACGGATCGAAGTTGAGCTATCGGCTTCTGGGGTGACCTGGACAGGAACATTAGGAGCTGTGTCTCCACGATACCCCACAAACCTAGCAAGATATGTCTCAGCCTCCGAATCGCTAGAATCTTCTAGTCGACTTTGAAAGAACTCGCGACATGTCTTGCAGACTCGCAGCACTCCATTCACTCCAAAGTGCTCGCCTGGCAGAGTGGTCATGCATTTGGAATCAAAGATTAGCCCACACAGCCGACAGTGGTGCTTTCGCCTGAAAGCTGTAAAGACACTTGAGCATGAATAGCACTCTTTGCATGTCTCATCAGCCATCCAAAATTCCTTGCTCATGACACGTTTTTCCATAGATGCAAGTTTTGGATATGCCGACTCAACGACCGGCTCACTAGCATGAGATTCGGGTGCCCTAGCTGGACGAGGTTGTGTGTCATAGTTTGTGTACACTGAGCCGTGAGCTGAAGTATGGATGGGACTAACTTGTGCCATATTCGGCTCATTTGCTTTGCTAATGACAGCAGGGATGTTGGACTTGAGCGCTTTGGACGAAGACGCCAGTGTCGTTGGGATGGGATTCACAGTGACCGAGGCGACGGGTTGGGAGTCACCAGTCAACGGCGATACGGGCGATTTTACAACATGCGGTATGCCAGGGTCGGCCTTGGCAGCAGGCAAATCCCCCTGGACCGACGGTGTAGCGCTAGCACCGTCTATACCAGACGCTCTTCTAGAGAGACTAGAGGTCGCCTCGGCGTCTAGATCGTTCAATATGCCATCCTCCGCAGTGCCAGCAGAACTCGTGCCAGCAGTATTGTTCAGCCCAGAGATGCTCTGCCTACTGCCAATACTAGATCTTGGGCCAGGAGTCAGTGCGACAGCCTGCGCCATGGTCGATTGCCCAGACCCCGAAGGCTGCTGTTCCATAGAAAGGGCCGCTGTCAAGACAGGGGGTGCAAGTCCAGGTGACTGTGCCATAGCGGCGGCAGCAGCGACCATTTCAGCATCGTCCAGCTCTTGTTGGAGTCGGTGGTTTTGGGGCACGGCTTTCGAGCTAGAAGCGCCACTTACGGCATCTTTGAAACGGTTATAGAGTCCTGACAAGCCTGCAGGCACACTTTCGCTAATTTTTTCTTTGGGCGGTAGGGTAGACTGTCGGGGGGAGCCAATTTCAGTGAACGTTGTGAGATAGGCGCTCTGGCTGGCAGTTGTGTGAATCTTGTCGAGAGTCTGGGCAATGTGTTCGCGGTCGGCTTGTTGTTGAGAAGACGTTATGGATGGGGCATTTGAAGGCACCTGGTGGAACGAGGTATTATCTGACAATGGCGGGGGGATCTGCGACGATGCAATAGCAGTAGCAACAGTAGCAGCAGTAGTAGTAGCCGTAGTAGCAGGAGTAGCAGGAGTAGCTGTAGTGGCTGTAGTAGCCGTAGTAGCTGTAGTAGCTGTAGTGGCTGTATTAGTTATAGTAGCTGTAGTAGCTGTAGTAGCTGTAGTAGATGTAGCAGCGGGAGTAGCAGAAGCAATAGGTTGGGCGTTGGCTGTGTTGTTAAGGTTAGACATGGTGGGCGGGGGGTAAACGACGATACGGACAACGGAAAAGACGTAACGCCGGCGATATATAGTAACAATAAGCAGACAGAAAAGGAAAAGCGGGAATCGCCTCGCCTCAAGACAGTCGATTATAAGAAGTCTCAAGCCAGACCCGCGACTAACTTCAGAAAGCGCATTCTGAGCGGGCGATGGGGAGGGTTCTTGGGTTGACCAGTGCAGCGATTGTTTGTATAAAGGCTGTTCAAGCAGTGGTATGGTGCCTCAAGAAGTAAGGATGGGTTCTGTAGATCTAAATCAAGTATAGATTTGAAGCTGATCAGGCGGCAAAGCTCGTTAATTAGGCACGTCCTTGTTTAGCGGAAGCTTAGCGTCACATCACATGGAGGAAGCATGAAGGGAGGGAGGTTATCGTAGACATAACCCTTATGCTGGGGTCTAGAGGGCACGAAATCCACAGCTCACCTATACTCTATCTTATGGGCTGTCGAGGTTGCACTAGTTGGCTAGAATGCAAGGATGCACATGTTGCTGTCGGTCGAGGATATGTAACAATTACGCACAATAAAATATTTGTGATGGCAGGTTTTGGGCAAGGTGATGGATGAGAGTTGGAGGAAGCAATAATCGCCGGTGTCATCATACCTATAGGTAACCCTTTTTAGTTCCAATTGTGGTTACTACCGAGCCTAAGTACTGGTGACTTACTAGGGAAGCTTAAAGACTGGAATCCGTAATATTGTTAGAGAGTATTAGGTACATGAAGCAAGTAATTTTAGGCAGCTCCGTGGGATATTATTCCCTTCTCATATTTCATTCTAAGAACGAGCTCTAATATAGTGAGGTCATTCTATTGCTTATTGATTATTGCTTATAGCTTGTGGCTTGTGGCTTGAGGCTTGTTGCTTATTACATTTGTGTTCTCGTTGTTGACAAGTTACAGGCTGCCTTGGAGCCGAGCAAGGGCCCTCAAAAGACCTTGGTAAATAAAGTGGGGATGATTTTTATCTTGTGCACTATACGCGCTCTTGGCACATGTAACTCACGCGACGTGACTCTGCGACAGAAACCACCAAGTGCCATTCCCCTTGTGCTAGCTTTAAGTTGCTTTTTTCTAGTGTAGACTCTTCATGGAGCAACACTTTCAGCTCTAGCTAACGCCATAGCCATGGGAAGAGATAGCAACCAACAGCTCAGAACCCTACGCCTGAAGCTCAAGATTCCCTCGGATCAACAGGATTTGCTCCAGAAACTACCATGGAACGACGAAGGTTCTGGTCGCAATACTGGCAACAGCTTGGATGATGTCCATCTTCCACCAAGCGTCTTGAAGAATCTCCTCAATGCGCATCGCCGAAACAAGGAGTTTGAGAGCAAGAGATTGGCAGCTACGAAGACTCATGAGCACGTTATCACTCAAGAACAGCCTTCAACATCAGCATTCCAACCTCAGATTATCACCAACACCAACGATCAAGACCAAAGCCCACAACCACCACCATCACCACCATCACCACCATCATCATCAGGGGATCTCACTAGTTGGGCATCCTCACACTATGATAATATCGACAAGAGAGATTCTAGTCCTTGCTCAGAGGGGTCTATCGGTAGTGAGCCGGCCTCGCAAAACGCCAACGGCTATGTGAACCACGATCTTCGGAATACGAGCCCAGAACTTGACGAGACGCTAGCAAATCCCCAAGAATTAGCAGCAGATACCCTGCAGTCAAGCAGCATCCCAGAACTGTCGGTGGCCGTCCCACAACCATTATATCCACGCAAGGCTACAGAGCCTCGAATAGCCATTACACAAGAACGTAGCCCTGAGTCAAATCCTGCCAGCCCCAATGAGTCTACGAGAAGAGAAAAAAAATCCGGCCAGACATCTCTGCGATACCGAAATTCGCCAACGCCGTCTTCCAAACCTCCGCAGGTTAGCCCGTGCCAGTCTTCTGCAAGACAGTCACAGTCTGATGCACAATCGCAACTAGAGGCACAAAAGGCCCCTGTAACAGGGGCCACGACAGTGGTGCCAGCGCACTCGCTAAGGCAAAGTGTTGCTATAGATGCCCCGCCATGTGCCCAACGGCTTAATAGTTTGTCGCCGCACTCGCTTGCTGAGGTGGAAGTTGAAAAGCCTAAAAGGAAGAGTCGTCCAGGCCGTATGAACATGCCAGCCTTTACCCAGACCCAGAGCTGCTCGGAAGTACCCCTCTTGCCCGTAGAACCTTCTATAAGATCCACGACGCCTTCCTCGCAAATATCCAGCCCTATACTGAGGTCCCAGAATCTGCCTTTTCACTCGCAAACTTGCATTACGGAAACACCGCTTGTGGCCTTGAAGCAAGCAAACCCGCTTGTGCTCGCCGACCTGCAATCCTCGCCCCCTGTGTCTTTGCGCACCAAAGCCGCCCATACACCTAGTATAGCAACTCCTCGCATCGATTTCTCACGGGCTGCGCCATCTTCAGCGCCCAACCCAGAACTTGTCGTCCCCTGTTCAGCTGTAACCCGGAGTATTGATCGCCAATCTATAGAGACGCATAATCGTGTATCACACCTCGATACATCCGTTATTGAGAAAACCCAACGACAGCCTTCAGCACACTCATCAATTTCACGTTCAAATACTAGAAAACGTAAGGCTTACGTGCGTTCTCCTTACGAAGAGCCTCCTAAGGAACGGACTATAGACAGACCCTTGTCCCAAGCCTCACTGCTCACCAATTCCCACCCCTACGCAACTCGAACGTCTCAAGTTGTGTCTTGTTGTTCCCTGAACTCTGCTAGTGCTCCAGTACCTGAGCCTGGCTCAAGAGTAGCCGATATGATTGCTTCTCGAGGGTCGTCTATTCAAGGCTTTACGCTGCAGCTGGGAATGTCTCCATACGATTGGTTCTGCAGTATCTACCCCGACTTTGCCGCCACGCACTCCAGTTTTGCTAATGGTATTCGCTATCTGGTATACTTGCGCACGGGAAAACGCCTGCCCGAGTGCCTATATGATGACATGCTGCGCGCCTTTACTATGGAGTTTCCCCTCTATGTTAGTTGCACAAAGAAACCCATGCCCGCAATTTCATGGTATATGGACCGACTGGATACGCCGACATATCAGTCTCGTGCTATAAACCATTCCAATATTGATGATATTTATTTGGTGGTGTTTGGGTTCCCGTCTGATTCAATCTCTAGTCGTCATGTTTCTGGAGAGGCCAAAGAGCCTGCATCAGTCATTCCTCATGCGAAAAGACGGCGCGTGGAAGTCACGTCGCCATCTGACTACTTTATCCCACCCACTATGCCCGCCAAGCTGCCATCATCTACGGAAAGAGCTCAGATAATACCCCCTTCACAGCCCGTCATTAATCAGCACCTGGCTCCCAAACCTACCACTGGTACTCGAGCAACATCCGGCCAATACTCTGACCCCTTGCCACCTGGAGAGCAGCCTAGCGGTCAATTTCCGGCCCACCTACCAGATGGTGTTGGCACCACGCACGCCTCGGCGGACGCTTTAGTAAACGGCTCGGTAAAAACAATGCAAACTGCTTTCCCCCAGCACGAGGAACCTCCAACCCCACTGCCGTCAACCCCACCCCATCCAATGATCACCCGTTCCCGGTGTTCCTCGCCACACCACGCCTTGGTCCGTCGGGCGAGTAGCCACGGCTTAGGAAAACACAAAGATGCCTGTAGCAGCCTTCCTCCGGCCAAGACTGTAGCCATGGATTTCCAACAAAGGCCCAGTCGTGCCCGGCGTGTGTCAGCAGCAGCGCAGAAGAAACATACATCTTCACTTGGAGCACAAAAACGTACTAAGACATACCGTAAATCGGTAGCTATGGACTGGTCTATGATGGACGAAAGCTCATTCCTGGCCTGAGCTGTTATTTCTAGTGGAGGCACTAAGTGTCGTTGTTGAACGAACCAATTGTATAGTATGTCTCGTGGTTATTCTTTCCTCTTTTTATTTTGTTCCTTTCCCTCTGTCATCTAGAGTTGGCGCTTTTTGTTTCTTTCCTCTTGCTTTATCCCAACCTGATATCCCTTCTTTAGCGCTTCGTCCCATTTTAGTTGCACTGCACTCATCCTCGTCTTGTTCCTCTCCAGTTCCCTTTGATCTAAATGTATGTACATGTGTTTTCTACAAGAATCACGAGCAACAAACAAAAGCCTGTCCCTCGCTGCTGCCTGTGTACTAGCCTGGTGCATCACGCACTCTTCCCCTATTAATCCTGCGTGATACCCACGTGGGCTTATGGGTTTATGCTTGGTCTTTTTAGCCGAGTGCCATGCTTCCAGTGCGTCTTAATCTTGCTGCTTTGTTGTGGCCTCGAGGTTGGTATTATGCTGCTGTGCGTAGCCAGAGTTTCTCTTTTTTTACTAGTAAAATATACACGCAATAGAGCATAGGGTAAATGTTGTCACATTTCCCCTTGTGCTCCAGAAAGGCGGCCTCTACTTGGGACTCCTTTCGGGATATTTATATTTTTATTTTTATTTTCATATAGCCACACCGTCGTTCTATTCTCTATTCTCATATATTAGAACTGGGCCGAGGGTCGGAGTAATACTAGGTGACATGTCTTGTCTCTCATTATTTATCTGGGACTCATGCCTAGAACATGGCACGTAGCTCCTGGGTTTAGTCAGTGTATGTACTACACGTCACTAAGACGGACTTGTTTTATTTTTTTTTCCCTCTTCGCACTTCCGCAAGTTTGGGGACAGGCATGAAGAAAAGCAAAAGAAGCGGTCTGAGTGTTCTGTTGCGCAAGTTCATGTCATGGGCGAATAGGGAGTGATGGATGATGTGCTACCAAAAAGCCAAGATGTTACATGGCACGTACAAAGTAGGCAAGTATATGGTTCGGCTTACGAGATACACAAGACATTTACGGAGAGGATATACAAGTTGTAACGTTTATATGGTTGCTATGAGTGTAAAGCGAATATATTCTAAGTTGTGAGGAGCAAGACAAGAAAGGAGAAGAGTGAAGAAAAAATATGTTGAGCATATACAGCTCAGTCTGTTAGTCAGTACGTCGTTTTCGGAGACAGGCGTTCCGCTCCCCGGGGAGAAAGGTCGTGTAAACAAAAGATAAAGAAAAGAAAATAGATGGGAAAAAAGAAAACCATAGACATATTCCCCATCCCTTAGCCAAAAGACTCTTTAGTCAAGTCATTAAGATTCTCTCTCTCTCTCTCTCTTATTCTTCCCTTGGCTTCTTGGCCCCGACTTGGCTGACTGCAGCAAGGCGGCTTTGCACATATGCACTTGTATGAAAGACGAACACAGCAAATGTAGCCTAGACAAACAAGACTAGAAAGCAAGAGATAAGAGACGAGAGATAGACGGATGCAGAGCCATCCAGGAAGGAAAGAGGGCAGGGAAAGGTAGGATTCTTTAGCACACACACACACACAGGGGCGTGCAGCTGCAGCATCTTTCGCCTGCCGCGAAACTCTTTGACGGACTCTTGCAGGTCTTGACTGAGGTCAGATCAGGATAGACTAGACTAGGCTAGACTAGGCTAGGATAAGCTAGAGCACGAGCCAGGGCAAGACAGACCAGACCGCCTTTCAGGACCAGAGCAGAAAGATAGATGCCGACAGGGCGGGTCCTCGTTCTTTTTATCCCTTCTTTTAATGCTTGGCCGACAAGGCAAACAATGAAAGAAAGAGCGGAAAATAAAACCATGAGAGAGCGCAAGAGACAAGGCTAGGCCAGGCTAAGCCGCATCGTTGGTCAGGCTTGACCGCTTTTAGCGGCGGCCACGGCGCGAAAGGTGTGAGTGAGATCGAGAAAAAAGAGAGAGCAAGGCCAAGAAGCAGCAAAAGAAAGAATGGCAAAAACAAAAAAGAAGGAAGCAGAAAAAGAAAATAAGAAACGCCGGGTTTAACTGGCTTGTTTCTACATTGACAGAACAAGCATCGGGCAGGGCTAAAATGTAGGAACAAGTAGACAGGACCTCCCTCTACTCTGCCACTGGAACAGCAGCACCCGATGCTTTCTCAGTCTTCGCAAGGCGCTTTGATTCTTCATCGGGAGTCGTCGTACGTAGCGAGAGCGCATGGATACCACCCTCTCTAGCCATTTCTTCGCCTAGCAGGGCATAGACCATGCGGTGACGAGCGGGCGCCATTTTGGAGTTGAAGGCTTCCGAGGTAATGTGAAGTCTGTGAATTGGTTAGCAAAAATAGGGGAGAGAAGAGACGTAATTTGGGGAACGGTCTTACTTGAAGTGCGTCTCCTTCGATGTGCTGCCAACCATGGCCTTGTGGTGGGCGTGGAGGTGTGACTGATTCTCAATCTCTAGCACTGTAGGATTAAAGGCTGCAGTGATCTAGCGGCTTGTTAGTGGGAAACATACACTATATTTACAGGGCACCTCTCAAAAAAAACAAGTGCAAGATGTAAATATTGCAAATAGCGCAAACAGCTAGGGTTTTGCTTTACCTTTGCACGGATGATATCCTCCATAGGCGTGCTAGAATTCGGCATAGGGACTGCTGATCTGGAGGCTTGGTATCCCATGGCGGCGTATTTGCGGTACATGGTGAAGGAGGAAGAAGAAAAACTGGCTGAAGAGGAGCAAGGCTGAGAGTAGGGTGAGGCTAAGAGTAAACTGTGGGTTCTCAATCTACCAATAGCAGAAGCGCAAGTGTGGCGAAAGGGATCCGTAATACTGAGCAGGCCAGACGATGACGGCGAAAGTCTGGAAGAAATAGAAGAGACAGACGAAAACAAGCGGCTGAAGCCTAGCGTAGGCAAAGGTGAAGAGAGAGTAAAAGAAGGAAGTTGACGAATAGATGAAAGAATGTTTAAGCTGTTAGCAACAGGCAACGAGAAGAAAAGAGAAGATGAAGATGCACAACGCTTCAGAGAGCGGCCGGATCCAGAGATCTTTATGTCTGAGACGGCACGGCATCCAGTCGACAAGAACGTATAAGACGAGCTAGAGACACAGGCAGAGGTAGAGTCAGAGCTACCACGGGCTGGTTGACCCTGTCCCAGACTCCGTGTCTGATTCACACGTCTAAGCCCAGGCTCAGGCATCCCATGTCCATGTCCATGCCCAGATAGATTTCCACGTCCAATTCCGTCAGCTTGGAACGACGAGGACGAAGCAGCAGACAGGGAACGTACATAGGCTGGCCTAAAAGTCGGAGAACTGCTGCTCCAAGTGATGTGGACGTTGCTGCTGGTAGCGCTAGTGGTGGTCCTGGCGGCGGTCCTAGTGGCGTAGGGCCTCGTCTTCATGCTGCTGTTCGTCCACATATACAGGTTACCGCTTCCACTACCGCCACATTGCCTCCTGCAAGCACCCCGGCCACCTGCTGTCACGGCTTGTGATACTGCGGCTGCCATCACCGCTAGTTTGCGCCTGGACATGTTGCTTGCTCTTTCGATTAGTAAGGGGGCGAGGGAGCAAGGGAGTGAGGGGGGTGTATGTATTCCGGCCTGACTGATGGTGATGTGTACAAAGGGAAGGAAAAATGGAAACGAAAAATAGGCAGGAAAAGAAGATTCGGTGAGTTCAAGGCGAGCCGGTGTGATGGTTGTGCTGTGCTCTGTGTGTCCTGTGCCTGTGTCTGATGTTCTGCTGCTTCTATTCCTTCTATTCCTTCCTGTGTACCCCTCTGTAACATGGCTTGTAGCTGTGCTCGCACTACTCTAGCTTTAGATTTTACCGTTGGTGCGCTCGGCTTTGACTGCAGCCCCACTATGCTCACAATCCAGCACTCAACACAATACACCTTTGTATCAACACTTTTGAGTCGTGCATATTTCATGTACTGTCTGTCCTCTCTCCTTGAGGTCGCACAAGTCACCAAATCATCAAGTCTCCGACGTCGTCGTTCTATGTAGCGGTGATAGCCTAAGCCATCATACCAAAAATTCGATCGAACGAGGAAAAGAATAGAGGGGATGATAAATCGAGAAGAGGCGTTAAACCTAGCCTTGTCTGACAGATAAATGTACCAATTAACAGGCCAATACCGAGACATCGCAGGCTACTGCAGACATCCGTTTCCTTCGCCTCCCTTGGCGGCCTTTGAAGCAGGACGACACAAGAGACGGTTCTTGATGTGTGAAGTCCAGCCGAGCTGAAAGAGCCACGATACTAGAGCTACAAACAGATAGCAGCAACGGGAGAAGGCACCAGGCTGTTCTCTTGCCTCAGGGCGCCGCCTAGGCCCGCGGGCTTGGTTGTCAAATTTCTCTTCCTTTACCCGCACAAGGGTCTAGGGTTAGATAGTCTATTTTGCCAAGATCAACGACAATCCTCGATAGCTCTTCGCTAACAAATGTCTTTAACTTCTACCACTGCCGGTCTTTTGCTGCTGCGTTCTTTTTGTTTGGGGTTGTCCTATCAATTCCTTGTGTGTCGCAAGCAACAGGACAAAGTCACAATACGGCCCGTCCTAAACATCAAGCCTACAGAGCAACCCATAGACCCTTCATCTTCCTTGCATACTGCCTGCATTTTGCCTCGTCTTGGATATTTTCCTTGTGCTACTTAATTTGTTCTATGCGCCGCTGTACCCCTTACTGTTCTCAATGATCTCACAGCATTGCATGAAGGCCGCTGTTCGCTGCCCAGCCTCCTCCTTGATCTGTCCCTCTCTTGTATCCTGCGTGTCGTCTTTGTCGCCGCCCCCGCCTCTGTCTTCGCCTCGCTTAGCAGCGCTGTCACGGCCAGCCGTTTCTACCTTCACTCCTGCTGTGCGCTTCTTTTCTTACTCACCAGCATCTAGAATGGCCCCAACGCTCCCCCGACTTCCGCTCTTGGAGGCTATTGCATCACATGATCCTCATTCGACTGTTGTCGTGCACTCGGTATCAGGTCGTACATTCAAGTATGGCGAGCTTCTTGGGGATGTGCTGCGCACAAGAAGCAAACTTCTAGAGGCCACAGGGAAATCTGATCTGACTGGGGAGAGAATTGCTTTTCTGGTCGAGAATAGCTATGATTATGTTGGTTAGATTCTCCGCCCCCACCCCCTCTCCTCCGGGGGATATATTGTCCGTAGCGATTGTCCTACCGGCCGTCCCACTTGCTTCTCCTTTGCGAGCTTCGTGTCCATGTCAAGCTAATCCATACCCTTCTCGCTTACACGGATATAGTTACCCTGCTAGCCATTCTAGCTTCAAAAGCTATTGCTGTGCCTATGTCACCAGCTTTCCCCGCCGCTGAGCTACAGTATATTCTGAACCAGAGCGAAGCTATCCTACTTGTATCTTCTGCTAAATTTGCGGCTCAGGCCTTGGAGACCCTTCAGGCGAAGCTCAGCTCTAAGCCTGCGCATCTAAAGCTAGACAAGCTCACAGGTGGTGCTGCCCATGAATCTGTATCTTTCGACAACAGTGAGATTAGCAATGCGGCTATGATGCTGTACACTTCAGGGACTACCAACCGTCCTGTAAGTCCTGTCAACACTGGCCCTTATTTCAAGCCACTGCGATGCTAACGCTTTCCCCATTACTTGATAGAAAGGAGTGCTGATCCCTGAGTCAGCTTTGACTGCACAAGCAAATTCCCTAGTAAAGGCTTGGAGGTACACTCCTAAGGACTACCTTCTACACGTTCTGCCGCTGCACCATATTCATGGGACTGTCAATGCTGTCATCGCTCCTCTTGTTGCTGGCAGTGCTATTGAGTTCATGTTCCCATTTAATGCCGATGCAGTCTGGAAGCGCTTTATTGAGCCCTTCACTAGCACTAGTTCTCAAACCATGAAGGAAAAGATCACCTTTTTCACAGCCGTACCTACAGTCTACAGCCGCCTTATGACCACCCACAAGAGCCTACCCGACAACATTCAGGAAACCGCACGTTCAGCTGTCTCGCCTGAGAATTTGCGTGTATGCTTCTCCGGATCGGCGGCCCTCCCCACCCCCATTAAACAGGCCTGGTCTGACCTCAGTCACGGCAACGTCCTACTTGAGCGTTACGGTATGACCGAGGTCGGCATGGCCCTCAGCTGCAGTCTAGCCATTGCTGACCGTGTGGATGGCAGCGTCGGTTGGCCATTGCCGTCAGTAGAAGCCCGTCTTTGCGAACTTGACACCAACCAGATCATTGCCGAGGGCGAAGAGTTAGATGCCACAGGTCATGAACGGTCTGGCGAGATTCAGCTCCGTGGGCCCACCATTTTCAAAGAGTACTGGAAAAATCCCGAAGCTACGGCCAAGGAGTTTGTCGACAGTGAGGACGGACGAGGCCGCTGGTTCAAGACCGGCGATGTGGCTGTGCGTCGTTCCGTGCCCACTGCTGGGCTCAGTGGTGATTCCTGGGCACGTGGGCTCATGTATTTCATCCAGGGCCGCAAGAGCGCTGATATAATCAAAACCGGTGGCGAGAAGGTCAGCGCACTCGAAGTTGAGCGTGAGATGCTCTCACTTCCACAAGTCGCTGAGTGTGCTGTCGTCGCCGTGCCGTCGGGCAAATGGGGCCACAAAGTCGGGGCTGTCGTGGTGCTGAACGGTGATGTCACGACTAAATGGTCGCCCATGGATATGCGTAGGGCTCTACGTGATAGGCTAGCTAATTACAAGATTCCACAGACCATGAAGATCGTTGATAGTATCCCACGAAACGCTATGGGAAAGATCAACAAAAAAAGTCTCGTCAAGGCCGTGTTTTCTGAAGAGTTTAGCGCTGATGAGTTATAGAAGTCTTCAAGGACTCCAATTGACCGTTACTTCATGGCGGTTATTTTCCATGTAGGACAACTAGAAAAAATAAGAAATAGAAATCATACTCTTAACAAAACAAACATCAAATATCCAAAGAAACACGGAAGCACAGAAAGTCTAGACTAAGCATATTGCAGACCCCCTCAATGCACGCCAAATCAACTCCAGGAAACCCTCCCAACCGCGCCTTACAGGACTCCTTCACATAAATGAATAAAAAGACACACATAACACGCGTAGCATCATCGCAGGCTATGCATCGTCCGAGGCAGTTATGGCCCGGCATATGATGAGGTGGCCAGAATTTGGGTGTAGTTTTCTTTCTTTTTTTGTTTTCCTTCCGGGCTTTCGATGCGGTATCTCTCGATTTCTAGGTATCATAATTCTGTCGGCAAGTTTGTGGGGTGATCACACACAGGACCGGCAACATAAGAATGCTTCGAAGAGGAGCTGAACACAGATATGGTTCACCCAAAGAGGCTCTCTCAACGATGGTACAACTTCAAACCATGCACGTTGATTTGGTGTTTTTTTTCTTGTTTTTCGCTTGCAAAAGAAAGGTCCTTTTTCAGGTCTTAAGCAACAAACTTGGATCTGACACGAGTGCTGCCGACTTGAGCGGCATCAATGTGGCCGGAGAACTCGACGGACTCGCTGGGGTTAAGCTTCAAGACCTGCTTGAACCGGCTGCCAATGTTCTTGAGAATCGCCTCGCTCTTAGCGTCTGAGCGACCTTTTCCACCAGAGACATCACCGTTTCCACGACCGGGGATAGGGCGGCCAATGCTACCAGTCCATACACTGATGCGGTAGAAACCCTTGCGCACGTTGACGACAACACCCTGGATTTCACCGTCGTCCTCATCTTCCAGGGTCTCGCCAATAACAGCCATCATCACGTGCATCCATAGGGTGTCAATGTCAATGTTGCGCTTCTCCTTGTATTGGTATGACCACTTGCCACCGTGTTTGTTTCTCAGATCCTCCCATTCTGGCCGGACGCCAGTCTTGAAAAGATGGTAATCGGACTTGTGGGCTAGTTCGGAAACGGGGGCAATGTTGTTCTATAGAAGGGGAAGAAAAAGAACAAAAAAACTGTTAGTGGGGTATTCTAGGCGATGTAGTATTGTGATGGAGGGGAGAAACTCACGTAGATGCCCCAGAACTCCTCAACGGAGTCAAAAGTGACGACCTCTTTGAGAAGATCGTTCCAGTGCTCACCCTATTATTGGAAAGATGACGAAGTTAGTATAGTAGCATAGAGATTCCATAGATAGGCTTCGGCCAAGCCTGAAGCCTCAACCTCCTGGAAGGAGAAAGTTTCAGTATGCGTACCTTGCCACTAGGGGGCTTGGTGAACCACAGAGTCCATTTGTTCTGAAGAGGGTGCTTGACATTGAAGTTGTCCTTGTCATGGAAGACGGTGATGTCCTTAGTGTTGTCCATGGCGGCAGTGGTGGAAGCGGGGGCCTTTTCTTCATGCAGCCCATCAGTGGGCGAGATGGGGATGGTGGTCAAATCGACCTGCTTGTCCATGTCGGAAGCCATTTTTAAAGAGAAAGATAGGAAGAGAAGAAGAAGAAATCCGCAAAGAAATTCTAGGGTGCAGATGATATTTCAAATGAGGTGTTGTTGGTTGGGTAGGGCGGATGAGGAATCCAGTAGGAGAAGATGGGAAGGGAGATGAGAGGAAGAAGTTGGGGGAATAAGTGGTGGGTGATGAAAATATTATTCAAGGCTTTTTGCTGTGTCTAACGACCTGGCTCAGTAGTAATCCACCGGGGACAATAGCGAGAAGTTACTAAATCAAGGAAAGGGCACCGGTGCGATTCCAAAACAAACGAAAGTATAGAGAGGGGAAGTATTCAAAATGGCTTGCGTAGTTGCTGATAAAAAAAAGGACAAGAATTGAGAAGAAAAAAATTATAGGAGAAATACCCATGAAATATTCGTTATGAGAAGAAAGCAGAGCAATTACTTCGCAGTAGTAGTGGTAAAACGGATTTACTCTGGTAACAACCCTTTTTAGACACTGGATTGTTTTAGCTCAGCGGGGCGAGGCAAGGAAAAAAGGGAAAGCTCAGAATGGTACTACAGGTTCCTAGGGTCTATTTTAGGGTACGGCACTGGTCCAGAGGAAAATTCCGACCAACTTCAGATGCTTGCAATGATTGAGTATAGCTTGTTTTTGTGCTTTAGTATGAGCACGATAGACGTGAAGATTACGAAAACTCTTTGTTGCAAGGCCCATAAAGACATACATATTTCTGCTCTGCATGTCAAAACCCGCACAAAATATCCTCTTGTATGCCTCAAATTATCAATAAGCCTATCCTTTAAGCTCCTTTCTTTCTAGGAGGCTTGGGCCATAAGGTGGTGTTTCACAGGGGCTTGTAGCAGTTGGATGAAGCTCTGTTTCGCTTTTTATGTGCTCTGTATCCAAGTTTTGAGAGAATTATATAGCGGCTGCTTTGCTACTCTATTCTTGGCATTTCTAGTTTCTCTATCTCGTTTTCGGGTAATCTTTGAGGCTGGCTAGTCGCCCTCCCAGCGTTTTCTTTGAGGGGTAGGGTGATTTCTTTCATCAATGATCTTCCTCGAAAGCCGAGCATGACAGATAGCTCACCTGAAAAGTTTATAGCTAACCCTAAAACTGTCCCGTAACACACGTATTTGTGTAACTGCAAACGAGACAAAGAGCCGCTCGTCAAGACGCCGTTCGCATATGGTTCCTTATCATTAATTTGAGATAGGTAATTTCAGGTGAAGCTTGAATTATTGGTTAGAGTACAGAGTCTAGAAGCTGTATTGATAAAGATTTCGTCATAACACTAAAGAATGGGTGGAAATGGTATCTCTTTTAAGCTCTTGTGATTCCCATCTAAAATGGCGAAACGGATTTATCTTCATTAGGCCAGAAACCCATTCATCTATTCGTACTGAAAGAAAGGCATTCAGGTCAAGTTCATCACCAAAAAGAAGGAAATCAAGTCTATAAGTGGCTTGTCAAAGACAGGAGAATATAGAGCAAGATGGTTGCTGTGCGAGGGCTACGTCTGTTCAGCTTCTTTGTTAATCTCGAAGTATAAATCCTGGGGAGCTTTTCATCTTCCCGTCCTCTTTGTTATTTCCCTCTCTATAATCATATATTTTTCCACGAAACAGCCTCTCTTTTTGCGTTTCCTTTTCTTCTTTGTATACATGCATACAATCGCTTGTAAACAAGCACTTGCTTCAAGTTTGAACAATACTTTAACTCTAGTTTCTCATTTCATATCCCCTACCCCAAGAGAATCTTCTTGTATAACCTCTTCATTCTTTTCCAAGCAATGGCCCATCTCACCCGAAGAATTCCAGTGATGCATTCTGGAGCCAAGGATGGGTGGGAGGAAGTCGACCAGGTGGGCTTTGATCCATCCAAAGTTTACCGTTCACCAATTGACTTGAAGGTAGCAGCCTGTGTGCGTTTGCACAGTCACAAATTCACATGGAGGGAAGCCGAAACTATCAGCGGCTTCAGTGATGCGTTTTTGGGATCTCGGATCTGGTCTCTGAGTGAGATGATCCGGGTCTTTGCCGAGACCGTCGTGCAAGGCAACCCAGAAGTCCCGGGATATGAAGTCCCTCAAGAGTACCAGTGGAGGATCCCCTATAACAGGGATTTTGTGTTAGGCAAGTCGGCGGCCTACTTTACTAAGGCCATTCGCTTTACTGGGGGTTTTGACCAAGTCTGCGAAGTTCTTCGTAGTCCAGCCACCGTGGCTCTAGTTATTCGATCCATGGTGATGCAGGTCATCATTGAAAAAGTCTTTCGCGTCTCCTTCTTTGGATTCGCTGTTGATGAATCTTCGATCGGCAAGTCTATAATCATCCAACACTATTAGTAGCCCATTTATTGTTTACTAACGCTTCACTAGGCAGCAGCGAGAGGCAGCATCATGCTTTCGCCCAGAGAATTGTGAACGGAAGTGATTCTGCACCTTCGTTCGGTACTGCCTGCAAAATAGTTGCTCTTGAAATCTTGGAGGTCATTACGCCCCTACTTGACATCGCGGCCCAGCATTGGCCGAGGCGTGGCCCAGCCTTGCCTTTGATCATACAAGCACTATCTAATCAGGTCAGTGAGGCTGGTTTAATTTCCGTGGCTCTTCGTAGTAGCCCCGGCAACATTGTATTTTCGATGCCTACCCCCGGGGAGCCCTACCATTTCCGCCGACACGTCGAACGCACACCAAACTCGATCAACATCATCGGCTTCACTCAGAAACTTAGCAGTACCGCATCTAAGGGTATCAACAACAATGTCATCCTAGCGGTTTTCGTGCCTCTCCAACCGTTCGTACAACGGGCTCCTGCTAACCCTTTCACTCTCGAGGGGATCATTGCCCACGGTGACGTGGTCACCTATGAAACTGCATGCTGGGAAAATGGCCGCCAAAAAACGGCGCCAAGCAGCATCTTCCTGCGGCCACACGCTTTTTTCTGGTCGCTGTGCACTCCGTTGGTGTTTCGCAAGATTATGCTGACAATCATCAACCTACTCATGGCATTTTTCTTCTTTGGCCTAGCTTTCAAGATATTTTGGCCTGCTCATTTCATTGAAAACGTGAGAGGCTGGTCTGCTATTTTCATCTCTTATACCATGGAGTTTCTTAGCTCAATCTAGGGTTAAGCACAAGTAGAGATGGCTTAGCATGAGGGCTTCGCTGGGTCTTGTTTTTGGGTGGAAAGTCTGCTTTGTATTGTTTTCTTATTTGGTCTGATTTCCCAAAGGCAGCGATTTCTTATGGGCATATTGTTCATATTTCTGCTAATTAAAATATGGTGTCTTGATACCAAGTTGCATTGTGTCGTAACCCTCGAGTCAAAGCTTACAAGCCCTCGCACCAAACCCAATAAACTCAGGCCTGATGTCGTCATTGTGCGCTCTTCCGAAGAATACCCACAAAACATCATCGCTCTTTTTATCTCCACGTGACTTACACCTTATCATATCTGGCTATGCGCCGCTAACCCAAATTAGGACGCGGCTGTCCTGACGATTTCGCCTTGTACTTCTTTCTCTTCCGGTTTTCTCAAGCTATTCCAGTGCTGCCCCCATTTTCACGCAGCTTTCCCCCAGCACTAGCCTGACCGTCACCTAAACTCAACGCTGGTTGTTTTATAGCATGACTGGCATTATCTTCTAATCAACATTTGTGTACGTGTTTTCTTTTCCACTTAATAGCCCGCGTTTTCATGATTTTGGACTTAAAACACCAATCGCGACATCGCGACAAAAGCTCTTGTGTCTTTTCCTTAGCCTGAGAAATATAGCGAGTCGACTGTTACGATTTATCGAAATGCTTGAAGCGCTTGCTACGCAACCATCATCTATAGCTAACATTCATTTCTATTGCGACAAATAGCGAGCTTCTAGCGACTATGAACAACCAAAACCAACATACTATTCCTAGACATTTCGAACGAGAACGTGAAATGGAGGATCACCGACAACGAGCCTTGAATCCCCCAGAGGAGATACCGTCGAGAGAACGCGAACAGGCTGAGCGACAAGGCCGGGAGCAATATCCCCCCGGCCCCACACCTCCCCACCATAGTAATGCCGGGTCATTGCCCATACATCAGCCCGTTGCCTCTCGTCTGCCGGGTGCTATTCATAGCCCGGGCGGAATTCTGGCTGGCCATGGGTCAGCACTTGCCCCTATTCCTCTCGGTGCGCCACCTGGCTCTGGCCCTGCCTCAAACTTTGGAACTCCTATACATGACCAGCAAGGCCGCCCCTTTCAAAACTCGGTAACTGGGCCAGGCCAGCACCAGATGTATCCGCCTATGCCACACAACAACGGACCGATGAACAACGCGCCAATGAATGCGCAAAATATCCCACAACAGTCTGGCCCTGGTTTTACTCCTGGCATGTCTTTACAAGACAGCCAACGTGCCATCTCCCAAACACAATTCGGACCTGCTTCCGGAGGACATCCCCCACCACCGTCTTCCCAAGGACCTGCTATTGCTCAAGGCCAGCAACCGATTTTGAATGATGCCTTGACGTATCTTGACCAAGTGAAGGTTCAGTTTCACGAACAGCCAGATGTCTACAATAGGTTCCTGGACATCATGAAGGATTTTAAGAGCCAAGCGTGAGTTTTCGTGAGACCGCACGTTTGGGAATTATATTCTAACCTCCATCTATCCGTAGTATCGATACCCCGGGAGTGATTAATCGCGTCTCTGATTTGTTTGCCGGGCATCCTAACTTGATCCAAGGCTTCAACACTTTTCTTCCTCCCGGTTATCGTATTGAATGCGGCGCAAACAACGACCCTAACACTATTAGAGTGACTACACCTATGGGAACTACCGTGCAATCCATTGCCGGCAAGGGACCTCAGCTCGACAGTAACAAACCGGGTACAAGCCAGCCGTTTTATGGCCAACGCGGTGGGAACTGGCCACCTCAACAGGCACCACAACATAGCATTGAAAGCCCGGAAGTAAGCTTTAGCAATCCTGCTCAAAACGGGGCACCCATGTATGGGCCTGGAAATGTGCAGGGCCCTTCACCATATGACGCTCCTGGCCAGATACGGAACGTTTCTGGCCCGGTACAGGGTCTTCCAGGTATCCCACCTGTTGGTGCTCCTGGTCCAAGAAATGTCCATACACCAACTCCTGGAAGCGGACCTGCATCTCAGAATGGTGCTATCCAGCAACAAAACATGGAAAAGCGTGGCCCGGTGGAGTTTAATCATGCTATTAGCTACGTGAATAAGATCAAGGTAAAGATTCTGTTTGTTTACAACCACTAGCGAACGTGATGTTTGGGTGCTAATATCTAGTATCTAGAACCGATTCCAAGACCGTCCAGAAATTTACAAGCAATTTCTCGAAATTCTTCAGACTTACCAGCGCGAGTCCAAGGCGATCACCGAGGTGTATGCGCAGGTTACCTCGCTTTTCCACTCGGCGCCAGACCTTCTAGAGGACTTTAAGCAGTTTCTTCCTGAGACCACTGGTCAAACCAAAACTACTCCTGGCCGTTCGGGCGATGATATTCCCGCCGTCACATCTGCTCTCATGCAGACACCACAACCTAACCGCGACGGCCAAAAGATGCCTCCTCTTGGCAGCTTTGCGCCACCTGCCAGTGCCAGCAAAGATACTAAGAAGCGCCCCAGAATTGATAAGACGTCTGTAGCTCCTACTGCCTCTCCAGCGGAGCCTAGCAGCTCTAATCTTCGGACTACTTCTAACATTCCTACTGGTGTCAAACGTGCCAAGATAGCACATAAAAACGGTACCGATATGATTGAGCCTACCCTTACTCCCTTGATGCCTGAGCCTATTCCCCCTCAGGGCACTCCTTCTTCGAGTCAGGACGATCTTGCATTCTTTGACCGCGTTAAGAAGTACATTAGCAACAAGTCCACCATGGTTGAGTTTATCAAGCTCTGCAACCTATTTAGCCAGCAGATTATTGACCGGACGGCACTGTACCACCGGGGTCTAACTTACCTTCAGGGTAACCCCGAACTTACTACCTCATGGAAGCATTTCCTCGACTTTGAGCCGCAAGACCAATCTGTAGTAAATAGGCCTATGCCACCTACGGATAAGGTATCTCTTAGCAATTGCCGTGGGTATGGTCCTAGTTACCGGCTGCTGCCTAAACGCGAGCGCCTCAAGCCGTGTAGTGGCCGTGACGAGTTGTGCAACTCGGTTCTGAACGATGACTGGGCTTCTCATCCTACTTGGGCTTCTGAAGATTCGGGCTTCGTTGCTCATCGCAAAAATGCCTTCGAGGAAGGCCTACACAGGATCGAAGAGGAGAGACACGACTATGACTTCTATATCAGCGCCAATCTTAAGTGCATCCAGCTTCTGGAACCTATTGCTCAGCAGATGCTAGTCATGAGTCCAAATGAGCAAGATACCTTTCGCATGCCTGCTGCCCTTGCTGGTCAAAGTACTTCCATCTTTAAGCGGGTGTGCAAAAAAATCTACGGCGATCGTGGCATTGAGGTGGTCAACGACCTTTTTAACAATCCCTTTGCGGTTGTGCCCATTGTACTTGCTCGCATGAAGCATAAGGATGAAGAATGGCGCTTCTCTCAGCGCGAATGGGAAAAGGTGTGGCGCTCGCAGACCGAGGCTATGCACCTGCGTAGTCTTGACCACATGGGAATTTTGGTCAAGCAGAATGACAAGCGCAATTTATCGGCAAAGCACTTGGTTGATCTGATCAAGACTCGGCATGAGAATCAGCGCCGCGAGCGCCAGGTCAAGGGCAAGACATCCCACAACCAGTTCGTTTGGAGCTTTGAAGACAAGGATGTGGTGATGGATTTGTTGCGTCTCATGCTTCTATATATCAGCCATAGTGCACAGCACAGCATCTCAGAAAAGGAAAGGATCTTGGAGTTTTTCGAGTCCTTCGTCCCAGCCATGTTCGACCTTCCTGAGGAGATGGTCCTTGAGCGGATGCCCAAGATTCAGCTAGATTCGTCTGATGAGGAAGAGCACATTCCGTATGCTCTTTTCAATGGCCGCCGGAAAACAGGCAGAAAAGGCGATCTTCTGCGGGGTGTCCTTGATCCTGGCCGGAATAGCAGCCAGCCTCGCGGTCAAAAAGATGGAAGTGTTGCTGGCTCCAAAGAAACTACTCCCGATGCGAACTCTAGTAACGATGAAGAGATGGCTGATGTTTCTGAAGATACCCCGGTTGTCATCGCTCCGCCGCCGTGTGAGTCATGGCTAAACTCAGTGCCCACGCCCGCCCAGATTGGAAAGGGCGCCGGCGTGCCATCTTTGGACAAAGACTTCAAGGCTGACGGTATGTTTAAACGCCCTTGGTACAACTTCTTCTGCAACCAGACCGTGTATGTGTTTCTCAGCCTTTTCAACACGCTGTACACACGTCTGTGTGACGTGAAGAACAGCACGGATAGCGTTAAGCTTTCAATCGCCCGTCTTACGCGACCAAAGCCTGGAAAGGACATTGGATTCATTGAGGAGCGCATTCGTTTTTTCGATGCACAAACTGAGCCCTCTGCCTTCTGGCCACGCACCTTGGAGTTGGTTGAGGACTATATTGCCGGCGAAGTGGATGAGCCAAAGTACCAGGAGATCCTCCGGCATTACTTTATGATTTCTGGCTGGAAACTGTACACCATCCAGGATCTCCTCAAGACGTTGTGTCGCCTAGCTCTCACCAGCACAAGTTCGGATGCCAAGGAAAAGACGCCTGAAATTATCGCTCAGTACCTCGCTTCCCGTGACCGAGATGAAACTTCATACTTGACTGAAATCAACATGCGCAAGTTCGTTGAGAAATGCGTGAAGGATGGAGAGATGTTTGCCTTTAGTTGGGTAAGTTTTAGACTAATTGGCTTCGCTTCGAGTCTATGTATGCATACTAACACCATTCTTAGTTCCCCGAAACTTCTGTGCTTACCGCTCGCTGGCTGCAGCGGGAGGATACCACCTTTCACATCGATGATATGCAGCTTCAAGAGCGCTGGCAGTACTATGTCTCGGCTTATCTGCGTCCTGGCTATACAGAGGGCGTCAATGTGGGGAAGATGTCCCGTATCGCACTAGTCCGTAACTTCCCTTTCGAAATCGACTTTGCCGGTCCGCCGGACGAGAGTGCGTTGCCGGAATGCGTGCAGGACGAACACAACCTTGGTATTGGCATCTGCATGTCAACGGCGCAGATTGTGTGGAATAGCCCAGGTGTGGAATACTCTATTTATGACCGCCCTGCTGCCGACAAGGAGACGTGGGAACAGCGTCTCAAGACCATCGACCATAACTCCCAATACCGTTCCATGAAGTTGAAGAAACTTGTAACCAGCAGTGACTGGATTAAAAATGCGACATCAGCCGAGCTCGAGCAAGCCAATGCCCGCTACACAAATCTTGTTCAGAAGGGCCCCCAGGCTGAGAGCGATATTGACATCGTTGCTGATGCTGACGTTACAATTGCTGATGCCGATGCCACTGTGGCCGATACTACGATTGAGGCATAGGTTCATGGGAATCGCCTCAGCGGCAAGGTAACACGTGTTTCTAGGGAGCTGGATGGGTGGGAGATGGCGGGGGCTGTATGATATTCAAACTTTTGCTGCAGACGGCTGGGCGCGACAGGACTCGCCTTTTTTATTCTTTCTGATTTCTCTCTTTTATTTTTTCTCTTTTTTTCTTTTATTTTTTCGTCTTCTTATTTTTGCTTGGGCTGTTTTCCTTATTTCGGCTTTTTTTGCTTCCGTTAAAATTGGTCCTTGAATATTTTATATTAGAATTCCGAACCTTTTCCGGGACACTCGTGGAAGTTTTCTCAACAGCTTCTATTGGGCCTCGTGATGAGGGTAATCAATATAAGCTTTGTAAATATTCAGACATCGAGTAATGGACTGCGAGTAGCATAAAGATGATGATGACGATGTATGGTATGACCATCCGAACATGTCCTTAGACTTTGACAACACATTACATATTCCGTTGATGCATTTGACTTCCCGCGTTATCACTGATGTTAATATCTCGCAGTCGGACACCTTTATGTCAGATCTAATCCCATTAATTAGCAAAGTATTCTTGTCTTCACCTCAGCTCCCGTCCCTATCATCATCACCTTTGTAGCGAGCGAATTGCTAGGGGTAGACAAAGGGTGCCTTGGTTACTATCTGGGTCTCATCCGATACAAGCAGGCGATTTGAAATATCACGGGCACAGCGCATGTCTGCCTGACCGCTGTCGCATGATTAGTATCCAGGTATCTCAGAGCTGATATGTATAAACTAGATTGAGCCGTTAATCCAGGTCCTGACAGTGTTTGGGATAGCAGTACTCGGCGGTCAATTCTAGCACTCTCACGACTCTCGGGTGATCTTACTTCGACACTGACAACATGAAGCTTCAACGCAGAGCTAACAGCCATGAAAGAACTATCTATGCAATTTAATGTAGAAAACCATTCAGAACAAATAGAAGAATAAAAAGAAAAATATAAAGTTATCTTGTACTAATCCCCTCTAGATTAATACGCCTAGCCGAATCACATTGGCTGGCCATCATTCCATTGGGAAATACACATTAAAGAGTCGTAATAAAAAGCATTCCTCATGATTTTGTCAGAACACATGCCTAACTGTGCCGGCGGTAGTAGCTTTGTGTTGCCACCTGCAGCATCTATGGTTGTGGCCTTTTACCGACTTGTTTACTGCAGGTTCTCGATGACAATGGCTGAAGCGCCACCGCCACCATTGCAGATACCGGCAACACCATACTTGGCCTTCTTTTCACTCAAAACGGTGGTTAGAGTGGTGATGATACGGGCGCCAGAGCATCCCAACGGGTGACCAATAGCAACCGAGCCACCGAACACATTGACCTTCTCGGCAGCCAAGCCCATAATCTTCATGTTGGCTAGTGCGACGGCAGAGAAGGCTTCGTTGATCTCATAGAAGTCAACCTGGTCGGGAGTCAGACCAGCATGCTTGATGGCCTTGGGAATGGCCAAGGTAGGGGCAATCGTGAAACGCTCGGGTTCACGGGCAGCATCGCCCCAGCCAACAATACGAGCGATGGGCTTGAGACCCAGCTCCTTTACCTTGGCCTCCGATACCAGAACTAGAGCAGAAGCACCGTCATTGATAGGAGCAGCGTTGCCAGCAGTGATGGTACCACCATTGGGCTTAAAAGCAGGACGGACAGTCTTGAGCTTGCTCTCGTTCAGATTTTTGACCTCGTCATCTTTGTCAACAACAACGTTGGGCTTTCCACGGCCACCGCTGACCTCAACGGGGACGATTTCTTTGGCAAAGATACCAGAGGCAGTGGCTTCTTGGGCCTTCTTGTAAGAGTTGATGGCATACTCATCCTGCTGTTCGCGGCTTAGAGAGTGCTCATCGGCGCAAAGCTCACCGGCTAAGCCCATGTGCTCGTTTTGATAGGCATCGGTCAGGCCGTCCTTCAAAATGCCGTCAACTAGAGTCTGGTCGCCGTACTTGGCACCGTTGCGCAAGTTGGGGAGGTAGTGGGGAATGTTGGACATGGACTCAGTACCGCCAGCAACAACAATGTTGGCGTTGCCAGTCATGATGGTCTGGGCGCCTAGGATGACGGCCTTCATGCCGGATGCGCAAACCTTGTTGACGGTGGTTGCAGGGACGGTGTTGAGCAGGCCACCCTTGATAGCACATTGACGGGCGGGAGCCTGGCCCAGACTGTAGTTGAGTGTCAGCGATTGTCCGCTCTCGCTCTGGCCGGAAGGTGACTAATGACATTCAGCTTTTCCCAAAGACTCACCCAGCAGAAATGACATTGCCGAAGAAGATTTCCTCAACAGCCTCGGGCTTCACACCAGCACGCTCAACGGCAGCTAGAGACGACAATGTGATGTTTAGTATGGGTTATCGATATCGGAGAGAGCACAACGAGCGGTGATGCAATGGCGGCGGGGGAATTACCCTTGACAGCAATAGCGCCGAGCTCGGTAGCAGACTTGCTAGCTAGAGAGCTGGACCAGGAAAGAGTAGAAGTTAGCACTTGGTGTTTGAAGAATGGAAAAGCAAGGAGATGGCAGAATAAGCATCACGGTCTATGAGCACAGAATGGCTGGTGCAAAGAGCCCAACTCACCCTAGAAAAGAGCCCACAGGGGTTCTGACGGCTGAGACAATGTAGACGGGAGGAAGAGAGGATGCCATTTTGATAGAATGTGAGAAAGCTACAAAGCACGATGATTGGGGCGGGGAGGATATCGACAAAGCAGATGAGAAAAGGTGGTCTAAAAAAGAGGGAGGGAGAAGAGAAGACAGAGAAAAGCAAAGAAAGGGGAGAACTGTCTAGAATATATGTACTTTAAGCATGTAGAAATCCTAAGGCCCGTTTGTTCTTTCTTCATTTGATTCAATTTGTTGAGGGCCCTTTTCTTGCCTGCCTTCTCATGCTTCCCTGTCCTATCGACTAACATACTAGTAGCCAGGTCCTGGCCCGGTGCCACGAGCGTTGAACTGTTTGTTACTGGTGCTACTACAGTAGACTTTCTGTTCTACTTGTCCTATAGCAGTAAATGATGTTCTTTCCTTAGAGGGGGCTAGTAACAGCCCCATGGCAGGACTGCGATCCTCCTTTCTTACTGTCTTAGTATTTGTGACCTTTCACAACTTGACTGAACTCCAATGGCATTTCATGTGTAGATGGTACAGCTAAGAGTCACATCTATTTCTTTGTTTCTCAATGTCAAAGGCGGATGCTGCGTGACAGCTTGTGATGTTCACTAGTCAATCACATCACGCCATGAATGGCCAACCTATTTTCCTTTGGATATCACCTCTTGTCAATGCCATTTGCTCTATGCAAATGCGGTTATGGAGCTACATCGCTGTCGCTTCAAGCCTTTCATTCAACGATTTGTAATATCACAAAAAAAAGCGGTGAAACATGTCATTAAACAAGCTGGCGGCAGAATCCGGAGCCGGAGTAAGAAAATATTGACAGGACCCTGTCAGAGCAGTAACCCTTAAGTCCTGGCCCTTCACGTGATACTTTCTTTTACAGCCTCGTAGACCCACAAATTTTCTTGTCGCGATCGCGCATCATGCTCTCCAAGGCTGAGAAAAAGTGAGAGGCAAGATATCTCCAAGCGCTTTGCTCAACATATAGGCGACTTCTTTAGCGTGCTTTAATTAACACGCACAATGGATGAGCTCTACGACGAGTAAGTCCTTTCTCTTCCTTGCTCAAGAAACACCAGCTCATTTAGCTAATATTACACTTAGATTCGGTAACTTTATTGGCGAGGAGGTCGAGTCCGATGCTGGCTCTGACAACGCTGTCGATGTCAATCAGTATGACTTTGACGATGTGGAGGCTGGCGAAAATGCCGAGGAGGATGTCAACATGGACGGTAATCAGCCCCGAGAGCCAAATTTTCAAAATCACAATAGCTAATACTTGGTGTCTGGCTAGATGAGGGCACTTCGAATGCCGTGATTCTCCACGAAGACAAACAGTACTACCCAACGGCCGAACAAACTTACGGGACCGAAGTCGAGACCCTTGTGCAAGAGGTTGATGCGCAGCCTCTATCCGTCCCAATAGTTGCTCCTGTCCAGCAAAAGAAGTTCACAATCGAAGAAACCGATCTCCCCCCCGTCTACTTTGACCGGCCCTTCATGACTGATGTTATGAACTACCCCGACCAAATCCGCAATATTGCCCTAGCCGGACATCTGCACCACGGAAAAACAGCCTTTATGGATATGCTGGTTCTAGAAACGCACAACCTAAACGACAAGCTAGACAGACGAGTCGGCAAAGCCCGCGACGAACAACTACGCTACACAGATATCAACATTCTTGAGCAAAGCCGGGGCCTATCTACAAAGGCTTCTCCTATGTCATTTGTTCTACAAGGCACCAAGGGAAAGTCACATGTAATTAACATCATTGATACCCCTGGACATGTAAACTTCGTGGATGAGGTTGCTGCTTCTTTCCGCTTAGTAGATGGCATTTGTCTAGTTGTGGACGTTGTAGAAGGCGTTCAAGTCAACACTGAACAGATCATCAAGCATGCTGTGCTTGAAGATATTCCCCTTACACTTATCATCAACAAAATTGACCGACTGATACTCGAGCTCCGCCTCCCGCCAAAGGATGCCTACTTCAAGCTAAAGCTCGTAGTGGAGGAAGTGAATACCATTATAGAAAACACAATTCCTGGGAAGGGCGCATCAAAGAGACTCAGCCCGGAAAAGGGCAATGTTCTCTTTGCTAGTACAAGTCTTGGGTGGTGCTTCACGCTTCAGTCATTTGCTAAGATGTACGCTGATCAATTCGGTGGACTCAACACAGACGATTTTGCGAAACGACTATGGGGTGATATTTACTTTAATCCCCAAAAGCGTAGCTTTACCAGAAAACCCGTTGAGGAGGGCGCCATGCGGTCATTCCTCAAGTTTATATTGGAACCTGTGTACAAGATTTTCTCACATTCCATCAGTGATAGCCCAGAGGAGTTAAAGCCTGTTCTCGAATCTCTCGGTATCACACTAAAACCTTCTCAGTATAAGGCTGATGCTAAGGTCCTGCTGAAGCTTGTTTGCGAACAATTTTTTGGTCCGTCGGGTGGCTTTGTGGATATGATTGTAAAGCACGTACCGTCACCTAAGGACGGTGCTGAGAGATATCTACAAAAGTACTATTCCGGTCCTCTGGACTCCAAAATTGCTACATCTATGCTCGCCTGCGACCAAGATGGCCCTCTCGTCATTCATGTTACTAAACTGTTCAACGCACCGGATGCAAAGAGTTTCCTTTCGCTGGGCCGAGTTCTTAGTGGTATCGCCAAGCCCTACCAACAGGTGCGCGTGTTGGGCGAGGGGTACTCGGTAGAGGATGAGGAAGATATGGCGCCAGCCACTATCTCGGATTGCTTCATTGCCGAGACGCGCTACAATATCCCTACTGATGGTGTGCCGGCAGGAAACTGGGTGCTAATGACTGGTGTGGACAATTCGATTGTCAAAACTGCAACTATCGTTGCACCATCATTTGAGGATGACGAAAATGCTTACATATTCAAGCCCATTTCCCACTTCACCGAGTCCGTGCTCAAGGTAGCTGTTGAGCCCGTCAACCCCTCAGAACTGCCCAAGATGCTAGATGGCCTGCGCAAAATCCAAAAGAGCTACCCTTTGATCACCACCAAGGTGGAGGAGTCTGGCGAGCACATCATAATTGGTACTGGCGAGCTATACATGGACTGTGTGCTCCATGACCTCCGGAGGCTATATGCAGACATGGATATCAAGGTCTCCGATCCCGTGACTCGCTTCTGTGAGACGGTAGTGGAACAGTCAATGAGCAAGTGCTATGCTATTACACCTAACAAAAAGAACAGGATAACTATGATTGCCGAACCGCTTGATAAGGGAATTTCCGAGGACATTGAGAATGGGGCTGTCAAGATCTGTGACCCCATTCGCAAAGTTTCCGAGTTCTTCGAAAGCAAATATGGCTGGGATAAGCTTGCAGGCCGTAGCATCTGGGCTTTTGGTCCCGATGACATGGGTCCCAATATCTTGCAGGATGATACACTGCCGTCGGAAGTATGTTTATACCTAGTTTTACTTGCCGTTGTTTGCTTTAGCTGAACGCGTGATGTGGTGCTCCACTACCCGATATTAGTTTCAGTATCAGTATACTAACATGCAATGCTGCTCTAGGTGGATAGGACCCTGCTCCGCAGCGTCAAAGAGTCAATCAAGCAGGGTTTCAGCTGGGCTACCCGCGAAGGGCCCCTTTGTGAAGAGCGTAAGTCCTGAGCTCTATTAACACATTGCAAATTGCATGTTTTTCATCAGCTAACACCTAATTTTATTTCTAGCTATCCGCAACACTAAATTCAGAATCACAGATGTCACTCTTGCACAGGAGGCCATTTTCCGCGGTGGTGGCCAAGTGATCCCCACAGCTCGTCGTGCTTGCTACTCCTCCTTTTTGATGGCGTCGCCACGACTGATGGAGCCTATGTATGCTGTGTCTGTAACTGCCCCCGAGCACTCAGCTTCCGAGGTGTACATGAGCCTTGCCAAACGCCGCGGTCATGTGTTGTCCGATGGTCCGCTGGCCGGCACACCATTGTACCGTGTCAATGGCCTATTGCCAGTGATTGATAGTTTCGGTTTTGAAACGGACTTGAGGATCATGACGCAGGGGTCGGCCATGGTCAGTCTAGTGTTTGACAGCTGGAATGTGGTACCGGGCGATCCCCTGGATAAAACCATTCAACTGCGGCCCTTGCAGCCGGCGAATGCACAAGCTACAGCGAGGGACTTTATCCTCAAGACAAGAAGACGGAAGGGTCTCAGCGAGGATGTTGGGCCCGAAACCTTCCTCGAGCCCGAGTTTTACCAGCAACTCAAGGAGAGTGGTATCTTGGATGAGTCATAGAATCGCATCGCGTAAATGGGGAATTATGTAATTGAAGAGGGCAAATGTACGGGCCAATGTTGTATCAAAAGATGGCTATTAGGGAAGGCATACATACATGCACCTATGCTTCTACCTGTATACGTGATACAAGAGGTTTGCATGGACTAAACCCACTCATAACTACATGTTTGACCCGAGAAAGACATAATTGTCGGACTTTTTTTGAAGTTCAAGTCATCCGTCACTCTGGCCTAAATTCAGCATAGACCTTAGTGAATCGCCCATATACCCAGAGTTTATGTTTTGCCTTTGTGCAGGCTTTAATGTCTACAAAGCAGCTGCAATAAATGGGACGCGTGTGTGTCTAAGCCTCGCTAGCCCTTGGCCAATGCTGTATTGTATGTCGGGCAGATTTTCACTGTGGCCGAAGATGCATGACTAGGCGTTGTCGGGAGGCCGGTTGATGGTGAGTAAATTAAATTCATAAATACTATTTTATAATGCTTTTATTGTTCGCCTTAGCATACTGTTTCCTGCTATGACATGGAACGTGATGTGCCCATCTTCACTATGCGCTTCTCGCGCCATGTAGGTAATGTCTGCCGTTATACACAGGTGACAAGCATGCGGTCAAGCAGATTCTTCAAGTCTTGATTCTCCAAAGCCGCTGCCACCCGCTCCTTATCCGAAAGCTGCTTGTTGACCTGGTCATCTTGGCTGTGTGTATTTTCCTTGGCCTTAACATCGACGCGGTAGTTGGGCGGCAGGGCCTGCTCAAGACGAACACGCACACCCAATCCAAGAACCGTAGCCAGCGAGCAGTGCGTGATAGTCGGTGTGATCTCGACAAGCACCTGGACCAATTGGTGGGGGTTGGCGCGCCGGGATTGGGCAGACGGCGTGATATGAATGTCGGCAATGTTCACGATAGAAAGTTGGCCGAGAGAGAAGGGATGTTCGGGGTCGGAAATGGTAGATATCAGGTCTTGCGAGAGATTGCTTGAGAGTCAGTCTAGATTCTGTGGTTATGGTCAAAATGGGGCACGAACCGTATATTTCCTGCTCGTCAATTGGGTCCTCCGACAGGTCATCTTCGTTGGAACCATTGCCACCGGCAGCAGAAAACCAGCGAGCATCTGCATCGCTGCCAGCTAGGGTCTCGCCAGCCAGAGACCTGCCCATATGTGTTGGCTTAGAAAAGATTATATCGTCATAGCGACTATCAGGGCCACTGCGGACTACCTTCGGCTTGTGTCTGGTTGGTAGCTCAGAAGGGTTAAGTACAGTGGGATTGGCGTTGTCTTTCTCACTAGCCATGGCTGCGGGTGATAGAAGGAGATCGGCTTTATGGCAAAATAAGGCAGATGCGATAGAACAATGGCGATGAGAGTTGGGATAGAAGAGGGGTACTAGTGACCTGTGATGGTGGGCTCAAAAGGCTTTAGAGGGGTGTTGCAAGGTGCGTGCATCACGCCAACTCCAGATTTTTTATTTTATTTTTCTTCTCGTGTGGCCGGCTGACTAGGCTCCCCGCATTTTTCTGCACTCCACTAGAATGGCCGCTAAAGGCTGCTAAAAGCCAAGGGCACAGGGCGCTAGGTTAGACAGTTTACAGGGCCTTAGTACCATGGAGATCTTCTTTCTGGCCCCTGAAAGAATTGGTCTGGCTTGAATCACCATGTAAACCAGAATAGCAAACAGACAAAGGCACTCATTCTTACCTGAAATGTGAAATGATTATTCGAACAAAGGCAAATGCAGCATCGGCGTTGTTTCCCAGATAGGTTTAAGAGGAAGTGAGTGCGTCTGTAGGTACGGATGAGCGAATGTAGGTACAGAGCAGTGTCAAGGCGGTCTAAGTTGACGCCTTCTTGTTTGTTGGTTCATTCTTTTCTCAGCGTGGCCCATGAGCATGGAACTGTAGGGCCGTGAAGCCGAGAAAATGGCTGTCAAAATAAAAACGCAGGCTTGTCAGTTTGTCTCAGTGCTTCGCACCATGTACATTTCTGCTCACTGACATTTGCTTGGCTTTGTCCACACACTTTGGCGCTCTGACTTATCTCTTATTTCTTTTTTTTAGAGGGGGCGTTCTCTCGTTGGCTGTGATAGCCCCAAACTGAGCAAGGACAGTGTAGAAACGGAGCCTGGAGTGCGCTATACTTGGCGCAAATTCCATGTAAACAGCGGCATGCTTTAGCGCCTGGAGTCGCTTTTATGAGCCAGTTGTGCAGCTGCTTCACCTGTCAAAACGCAGACACAAGCACAGTGTACAGAATGGCCTGTTCTTTCTCTTCGTCACTTTCCATTGCTTTTAACAAGGATTTGTCAAGAAAAAATATTAGAACTTAGCTTGACTCTCCTGTATTTAGTTCGCCCCCTTCTTTCAACTATGCTCCTGTTGGATTTCCCACACAGATCGCATCCTAACGTAGCTAGGCTAGCCATGTTCTAGATCCAGTTCCAACCCATTCTGCTTGGTTTTTTTGGAGCAGCTTGCGACAAATTCGCTGTAGTTGGTGCATTCCTTCATCTCTTCTTCTTGGCTGCTTATACTACATCCTCTGATCATGCAGGCATCTCCACTTGTAGACGGCCCAACTTCGGTTGTCTTTTTTTTGTAGTAGATCTTTTGCCTAATGCTACTGCGACGAGTAAGCCGGAACCCGAGAAATACTGTATCATCGACATGCAAGCTGTGCATGCACCGTGGGCATTGCAGTATCACCATCGCTATTCGGCGACCAAAAATATTGGGTACTCGAAGAGTATGGATAGGGGGTTGGCATGAGAGTTATGCGCTAACACTCAGCTCCCCTCCCCTGTGCCCTTGATTCTTTGGAATGTGTAACTGGCTGGTAATAAATTGCTTTGCCCATGCAGGATGCGACACAGCCATGAGTCGTTGCTGCCCTCACTATCGCCATCCTAGTCCTGTGCCCTTGTGCCCCATTGTCACCGAATAACGAAGCAAGCTGCCTTACTTGAGGCTATTGCTACGATATTCCCAATTGATATCACGTGGATATCATGTGCGACGAATTCTGAAGCGTTATCTCTGTTCTCTAACCGCCACACTACGCAGTCTTTCTCTTGGCCGGGGCTAAACTGTACGTACGTTATGGGTATCCCCTAAGGACAAGCTTCGGTTTGTGGAACTGCCAAGAACAATGCGTCCATTGTATGAACCTGCATGTTATATCACGTTGCCTTACAAACAGGGTGGGTAAGTGGCGTTTTGGCGTGTTGTTGACAACTTTCGGCTGGCTGCCTCATGTTGATACCCCCCATCAGGTGTCTTTATTCGTGGCAATATGTCGTGTTTATTTGTCCGGGTGTTACGTGGACTTGGTTGACGCCACCACGCTATCGAGGAGTTCTGTTTGAACAAGTCCACCCGCTTTTGTCGCACGTTGGACCTTGTTACGAAGTGCTCAACATGCAAGTTCTCAAACGGCCAGGAGTTGGCGGTACTACAACCAGTGCTACAAGGCAGACCGCAGAGCTCTACACCCCGCACTGCATTTGCTTTTTCTCTCTATTTTTTCTTTCGTCTCCTATTGTCGTAGAATGCTATTTTAGAGAGGTATATTATGGCATGGGAACTGACGTGCATACCTACCAAAGTCCCAGGGCATATGCAGGGTCAAGCTCAGCCGACATCAACCAGCCTCAGCCTGGCGGAGATCTATCTGTATATTAGGCTATAGGCCCCCGATGCAGAGTAGCTGTATTTCTATCAGGAGCTCGAGTCTTAGAGCCGTGCAGATGCTGTAGCCGATGTTATGATCTCTACTGCGTGTTGCTTATACGGGAAGGTTGGAGGCTGTAACGTTGTGGGAATCCTCTTGCTGCCTGCGCTACAGGATAAAGGGCTTTCGTGTCGTTATTCTAGTTCTCTCAGCGGCGTAGGCTAATGAATCAAGTACGTACAAAGTACGTGTGTCCTAGATAGGGACTAGAAACGTCCTGGTGCAGACACAATACTACCTAGGTGGTGACATGGGCCTTGCCAATAAAAGCCACTCGGCAAGTAGGGGCTGCAACTGCCGCACACAATTTCTGGCTTGACTTGAAAACCGAAAAACCGAGGAGCCAAGCAGTAAGCAAGTTTAATGCAGATTCATCCTTTGCCCTTGCCCTCTTTTGAATCTCTTTTTGCTCTTAACTCTATTGGTGACGCTTGGGGCACGAGGGATGAAGGTTGTGGGAAGAATAGAGTTCTGGTCGTTCAAGGCAGGAGACAAGATTTTTGAGCTTTATTTGAGGAGGGGAAAGGGTGGGGTGGTGGTCTGCAATGTACACTCGTGATGCCGTATCAGCAACTGCCCCAAAAGATACGAAGAGAATTTCAGAGGGGCTTAGTTGAAGACAGAAACTGTCACTTTATCTGAACGAGGAAGGTGCTGTCCATCTCCACCGCAAGCAAAGGCCACGGTTTTCTTTCGTCTGGGCCGAATTTTTATCGTGTCTTTTTCTTGGCTTTTCACATTCCTACCAAAAGTCGTCATGGCCTTTTCATATCCTACTCTTTTTCTTTTTTCTAAATGCGACTATTGCAGCGAACAAAGACGCCTTGTGGTTCTCCACAGTGTCGTTTCTCAAGTTGGAGGCCCTGTTTACGCGGCCCTCACGAGGCATACCGACCTTAACCCGCAGGTATAAAGCTTGGCTATATAGGGGTGATGTGACATTGCGAGATACCTGTATGCTACTGGGACTACGTAGCCTCACTATTCAGCCGGTCTTGTCCTGGATACCCTTTTTCTTGTTTGGTCCTATCAGTGCTCCTGCCACCGCAAAAACACGGAAATCAAGACAAAGCTATAGTTGCATTGACCTCTTCTCCTTCTGACTAGGATTATTAGCACCGTCTTCGTTTTCACCCTAGGCTCCCGCTAACGACCTATCCGTCCCCTAAGCCAGAGTTACCAAAACAGCCCCAAAGACCCAAGAGCCCAATACAGAAGGCAAAGGAGCAAGGCAAGAGGAAGCAAGGGAGGTTGAAGAACAGAAAAAGAACAAGCCAATACAAGGGAGGAGGAACCAGCCTGTTTTTTTGGCCTTTTGCCGTGCCGTGGCGCGGGTATGAGAGGGGTGGTTTGACGTGGCTAATACAAAAGCAATGCGGCGATGGCCGTCGTGAGCACTAGTTGCAGCCATGGGCCTTTGACTAGCTCATTGCAAATCACACATCGCAAGTGGTGGCCATTAGTGGGCGGCTTACTGCTTCGCCCTCTCCCTCCCCCCTCGGTTGTGTCGTCTCGTGAAGCGCGAGGTGTGTGTGGGCGTGGATGACAGTTGGTTGACCTTTTTTCTGTATATGCATGTGAGGTGAGTTCATGGGCTCCTCTCTGGATTCCCTGTCTATATTTCCATCCAATCCCTGCTTTAGCAAAGCGATTAAAACTAAACTAACCTGCTTGACTGTAGCTTGTGCTGCTGCCCGTACTCCCCTACTTTGTGGCCCACAACGCGACATTTCAAACTACAGCTCGCTACACCCTCTTGCCTCCCTCCCTCCCTCTCCTCCTCTTGAATCTAAACTTGTTCGTTTCCGTTTTATTGCCTCCCTCCCCCACCTTCTCCATCGTCTATGCTCCGCGAGTCTTTCTTCCCTTGAGCCCGATATTATACATTTAGTCGAGCCGTAACCTCTCTAATACGATACTACGGAACCATATTCTTTCGCTAAGCCTGCATAAAGCCCAGCTCTTCTTACCCAGCTGCCTTAAAAGACCCAAGCTCAGCCAGCATAAGCACCCAAAGAAGAAAAAAAAATACACTGTCCCCCCCCCACTGACAATTTGAAAGACAAAACGCCAACTCTCGAATCAGGATGTCTTGTTGAAGATTGCAGCGACGACTTTGAAAAAGGCCGCCCGCCACCCTTTGCGTTTTAGCTCTCTTGCGCCTACGATCACTATCTCTTCTGGTCAATTCTCGTGTTTACAACCACGAGATTTGTCGCCACCGGTCCATGTCCAATTAAATAACTCCTGAACCAACATAAAATTGTACTTTTAAGTGTGGTTCATTCACACATCATTGCCAAACTACGTTTTATTTACCATCTAAACCTCACCTCTACAACACCATCTACATCCTACTTAAAATTCAAATTTATCACGCCATTCAGCGCTACAAAACACTAGCTGACATCTACCACTGAATACTACCGAATAACTTGATCGACTCTGTTATCCAGACAAGCCCTCCATCAACCTTCTGCGATTGCGCATTACAGACAGCCATTCAGATATAGACAGTCATCTCTTTTAGAATGATGCCTCAAAACCCCCAGATGGCAGCGTACACTTTTGCTCCACAACAACAACAACAGCCACAGCCGCAGCCGCAACGAGAGAATCAGAAGAGTGAGTCTTTTCTAACAAAGAACAAGCGCTTAAATGGGAATTCGGGCTCTAATCAGTGCGCCTAGACTATGTCTTCGTCGACGAACACAACCGCCATAAACGTCTCAAGGGTAAGTACATGAACATGCTCTAAACCTTGTTATCGCAAGCTTGAAGCTCATTAAATTCTTCTTTTCCACCAGTTATGAGAGCGTGTGAAGGCTGCCGGCGCCGAAAAATCAAATGCGACGCTGCAACAACCAATACATGGCCATGTTCGGCATGTGTCCGTCTTAAACTCCACTGTGTCCGTCCAAATGGGTTTGACAGTTCTGACACAACGACCTACGACACGACAACGGCTCCTTCTTCATCGATTCCGGCTACCACCCCATCCACGACCGACTTCCTTAGTCAGAGTGCAATGCAGTCTACCTTTAGCCATAACCCTCAGCAGAACATTCAAAGCACCACACAGATAGGCGTACCTGAACCGCAACTCTACCAGCAGCAACAATATGACACCTCTCACCTTTATCAGACGGTGCCATTCGTGGAACAACAACTCCAGTATTCCACCATGGCTAGCTCATCTTCCAACTTGCCATCCTCACACATGGGCCATGCGCAAATGCCACCATCTCAGCTGCCATCCCAGATGTCAACACAAATGTCTATGCCTCATGTAATGCAACAATCATTTTCTTCCGCATCCGAACTGGTATCAGCGGCTTCTACCTCTTCTTCATCCAACTTGTACCCAACCACACCTCCGACCATTGGCATATCAACATTGGATAACTCTACAATCTCGGCTCCCCAAGTCGGATCCACTCCCCAATCTCAAACAAACGAAGTGAGCTCTCCAGAGACCGGGTCTCAACACAGCCACCCAAATCCAGATCTCTCCGACTTGCTAGGTTCTTTGAAAATGAATGACGCAGGCACTGGTAAGTGTTCATTCCCTACAGTCTGCAGACAAAATGAACAGGCCTGTGATCTGATGTTCCTTTTTACCTCGTAATACTAATACGGCTGCCTTTCACAGCTCCATATCTCAGAAATAAGGCATCTTTTCGCCGCGAACAACCCCCTCCGGAAGAAGATGATGACGACAATGAAGACGATTTTCTCGCTAGCCTGCCTCCTATGCGCGCTGGAAAAATTCGCATACCACCCGAACTCATGCCCGCTGAAGAAACTTCTTTGCAGTATTTCGACTTGTATTTCACGCATATACACCCATATATTCCAGTCCTTAGCAAGCCTGAATTCTACCATCAGTGGAACACGAATCGCTCTGCTATTTCACCATTGATTCTTGAGGTTTTATTTGCTTTTGGAAGTCGCCTTGCCGATGAAGCTTCTCAAGGCCAACAATGGCTTGCGCTCGCAACTAAACATGTCGATATATTTATGGATGTGCCGCGAATGAGCACCCTCCAAGCCGTCATGATTTTGATGAAGGCCCGTGAATCCGTTCCACAAAAAGGCTATTATTACCGGTCATGGATGAATATTGTCTCAGCCATCCAGATGGCTCGAGAACTCGGACTTGACGAACACAGCGAAGAACATAACAACGGCAATGAGTGTGATCTAAGTCCTGCCGAGTGTCGGCTCAAGACCCGAGTATGGCAGGTTGTGTATACCCTTGAGACTATGATTGGTAGTTCTCAAGGAAGAACCCAGCTTTCAATTGACTGTGCAGAGGTTGATTTTTCTATTCGATCACAAGAAGCTGACGAAGATGTCTCTGAGTACCTTGTTAGCCGGAACTTTACCTATCTCGCACGACTTGTGCGGGAAATAGGACTGATGAACATCACCTACGGCAAGATGAAGAAGATGAAAAACAGCGCATGGGCATCAGATCCTCAGTTTCTCAAATTCGGCCCAGCTCTTAATAACTGGCGTACCTCTCTTCCAAAAGAATTTGATGTGTCATTTCCGTCTGATAACTCACCACCATGGATTCCTTCTTCCTTTGTTGGGAGCTTATTAAGCTACCACCATTTGTCTAAAATTCTGCTCCTGCGTCCTCAACTCTCCCTTTGTGAGCCAAATAGCTCGGGTGGGCAATACAAACGTATAATGCTATCCTGTCTATCATCATCAAAGGACCTTTGCAAACTACAGGAAGCTGTTATGCGCCAGTACGGATACACCGGGCTTCAGGGAATGCTCAGAGGCTATAGTTATGTTGTATATTGCGGCCTCTCGTGCATTGTCATACATCTTGTCGCGATGACGTCTCCCGATCCCGAAATTAGCGCTGATTCCGGCGAATACTTTTCACGGCACATGCGGATCCTTGAAAAGGTCATGTCAATATGGAGCATTCCTGATGTCAAAAAGCAGATTGACGCTCTCCGCCGAGCCTTTAGTGCTGATATCCGGAAGCCGTTTACTCTCAAACCGAGTTTCCCATACGGCAGTCCGGCATCTAGTAACTCTAACTCGCCACAATCTTCTACCGACCACGATATATTTAAACAGTCACCTAGCTCTATTTCAGCAACTCTAGACTCTAGCATGCAACCAAGTAGTTTCAGCCACTTGTCAACCTCTAGTAATCCTGCCATACAAGCCAGAAACAACCTCATGATGCAAAACAACCAGTCAATACCTCCTTCGTTTTCTATGGCCACTTGGAATCCTGCGCCAATCTTTGAGTAAGTATTCCAGCGAAAAAAAAAACATCAAGAAGAAATCACTTTTAGTTAACATAACATCAATTAGGCAATGGAACTCTACATTTGGGCCACCACCCAGCATGCGATCTCCTGCGGGGTCCGCCTCCCCATCTCAAACAATCAATACCTCTCCAGCAGCCACTGGGACCGGAGTGCTTGATATGGCCCCAATGGGCGTGTCTACCAACGCACCCATTGCCGCCTCTCAGCAAATACAAACTACCCAGTCTTATGCCGATCCTCAGTATATAACCCCAGAGATGTGGCAGCAGTCTGTAGTTAGTGTGTACGAGGGTGGTCTAAAACGGGGTTGGGACTATGACGATGAAGGCCCAGGAAAACGGTAGGGATGAGCCCTCTATTGCCAAGAATGGCAGTTTATGAATATTTAGCATTTTGAAATTGCTTTGAGACCTTGGGGCCTACCGATATTATAATCGGCAGTCAGCGGGGATGGATATAGAAAGATACTGTAGATAGACGCGAAGCACTTGATGAAATATGAACATGAGGCGATTGATTCGTCAGCATCCGATGGATAAGGGTATACACAGCACAGTTGCTGCTTTTATTTTGAAAGAAATACAATGCGAGATGAGAAGCACCTCGCTGTTCAAACCCGCTTGAATGGGACATGCGATGTTACATTTTTCTACGATGATGACTTCTGCTCATTCGCAGACACTCGCTCCAAACGCTTTCTCAACTCGTCCCAGATCCAGCCTTCCTTAACACCCCTGTTCGAACCAGTGATATTCAGGCTTCCAACGGCGCGAAAGCGCCACCATTTGCGACCAGCATTCTCCCGGGAAATATCCTCCGGAGTGCGGACAAAGTTAACGAGCCCCAGCCGGCGCGGCGGATTAGCAACGCGCAATGCGCGGGCTTCAATAGTGGTCGTACGCGGCTTAGCAATAACGGACAGTGTGGTGATGTCGATCTGGGCGGTGGGCGGCATGTTGAGCACATAGCGCCGGAGGGTATCCCGGGAGAGGCGGGCAGCGGGCGGTAGGTGGATGTGCAGAAAAGCGACGTAGGGCGAGGTGATGTAGATGACAGTCAAAAGCGGGATCATGCCGCAAAGGCCAACTGAAACGAGGCTTAGTAAAGAGGGAGCAGGCGAATGCGGTAGAAAAGAAGTGGGATGGGTGGCTTACGACCAATGGTTTGGCTATTGTCTTTTTCAGCTGCGACATAGGAGGGTACAGCAATGCCACAGAACAGAGCGCACATGACAATAGTCGTCAGCTTCAGGACGGCAATGAAGATGAAGCGACCAGTCCCCACATGGTATATGGGTATCCTAGCTGGGAACACTGCAAGTAGTTCAATGTTAGCCTCATGTGCATCTCCTTGCGCGGCTTCGTCTAACAGCAACTCACAGAACTTGGCGTGTTTTGTAGTAAGAGCCTCTTGGGAGTCTACCCGCGGCATACCAGAACTACGCAGGGCGTGTATTTGGGAGAATAGCCGAGCAGTAGAGGGCCTGGAGGGCGACTTGGATGCAGCCTGGAAGAAGGGGCGGGACAAGAGAGATAGCGAAGCGTGTTGAGGCGCATTGGAGCCGAGACGGGCGATGGTGAGGGAGACATGTGTGCATCGGATGGCACCAGGAGCCATACGGCTACGGAGGGGTAGATGGAGAGCGGGTATCATGTCCTTTTTATCTTTCTCATCTAAACAATATACAGCGGTGGGTGTTCAGCTTTCTAGAAAAAAAGAACTGTGGCCATGTCCCTGGGGATGAATGAGAATCAGGGTATCAAGGGCAAGTAAATGTACATAAAGTCGGCAATATTGGCAAGTTGGGAATTTGTATGGTACTGCGCTGCCCCACTATAGTGCTACCCCAGCTTTGTCGCTTTGTGGGTAGCTCTCAATGAGGCCGGAAAGCTTTGTCCCTTCTATGGCTGATAACGTAAGTGCAACAAGGGGTTTACAAAGAGGAGGGGCAATCTCATCTAAAGACGGCTAAAAGATACTAGACGGCAAAGAGCATCACTACAAGACTGCGGACTTGGAAGTTTGCTGAAGCTCTGTTAAACTAAGGACATGTGCACCTATAATGGGCCAAGGCATGTATGTGTGTGTACTGACTGACGCCCAAAGCAACGAGTTTAAACAATGTTTTCTGTCAGCCACCTCTCCCACTGTCCTGCATCCCAGCCAGAACTGATGTCGTTTTGCACAACGCCGTTGAAAATAACCGTTGGGCTCACATGCACACCCACCAGGCGCGATGTCTTGACGGCGTACTTAAGGTCATTGGTCACGCCGTTTCCAGAGTTCAGACTGCCATCCGCAGCTGGCTTATCAGAGATCTCCAGCATCTTGTAGACCCGGTCCGAGTCAACGCCAACTGTTGCAGCCAGAGCAGCCAGGCGCTTGTATGTAGCGTTTCTAGTTTCGCTGACCACGTTCACATCAAAATACTCGGCTTGCTTCGCAAACAGCACCTCACTGAAGTTCCAGAACTGCGCGGGGCTAACCTGCTGTACAGCAAGTGCAGCCTCGTGCATCAGAATGGAAGACGGATGCCACGGCTGGACCTGCTGGCGGAAAACAAGCTGCACATTGGGAGCCCAGGTATTGTTGTTTTTGATTAGGGGCGCCACTGTCTTGGTGAGGGTCGTGAATATCTTGGCTGAGAAAGGACAGCAGTAGTCTAGAAACACCTCAATTGTGTGGGCAGCAGGGGGGACACCGTCCGCGATTGACTTTGGAGCGGCGCCAAAAACCAGACGAGTGGCAGCGTACTTGGGGGCGACAGCCATGGCAGCTTTATATGTATAAATGCGATTTTTGTTCAAAGCCGAGGAAAGGAGTATCCAAAAGCTCTAGCTAAGCTGTTTTACTCGCAGTCTAGCAATAAAAAGGGGAGAAAGGAAAAAAAGGAAAAAAGACAAGCTGCATCTGGACGGCAATTTTGCTACACGTGACCCTTATTCATAATAAAGCAAAAGCATGGAAGGACACAGCAAAATCTCGCCATGCAGCTTCCACTTCGCGCCACAACAAGCCATAATATGAGGCGCTGACAAATACAGACCGGAGTGGGTTCGGCAAGCGACCCACATTAGACGGAAAACGTACGGGGCTGGCCGAGACCACTAAAGCCTCAAAAGTCCTAGAAACCAAACACCATTGGTTTGAACGATTCGATATATATTTCATTACATTGCAGTATTCTTGGCTACAACACCTCGCGCAAATTGGCCAAAGTTGATGTGGTTGACACGGTCAACCTCGGCGTCCAGGTTTGGCTGTGTAAAAACAGCTAGCGTGTTGCGTGCTACAGTGCGTCCACCATCCGTAGTACCGATTCCACGGACAAAATGCGGCACAGCTTTGAAGCGTCCGCCTGTCATTAGCTCCAGCGTTTCGCCGGTTTGAAAAGCAATTGCGTCTCGAGGAATTTTCACCTGCACGGTCTCGCCGCTACGTGAGATTATGTACAGTCCTGACATTGGGTCAGGACTAGAATCTAGCTCCGGCAGCGCTGGGAGGACCCCGGCCGGTGATGCGGCATCTGGGTTTGGCACGACCGGAAGCTCCATGCTCTCGTCAATGAACATGGCGGAAGTGAGGCCCGTTAGACAGCCATGGTCCAGGTGTGTAGCGCACCAGTCATCTTCGTTCCTGTGTTCCGCAGTATCAGAGCCTTGGGGATAGTAGTGTAATAAGCGGGCCTTCGTGGTGTTCGACGATCGCACGACGTCTTCAAGATAGCTCTCTGGGTAGCCCTCGATTTCCTTCTGGCCAAAGCGATCACAGGCCCGGGCTACCAGAACAGCTACGTCAATAACCATGCGGCATAGAGACTCAAGGCTAGCTTTAAACCCAGGTAGAACTTGTTCACTTGGCCATATGTTTGGGGAAAGATACTCGGGGAAGCTGTCAATGGAGAACTCGCCAGTGGGCTCAGCAGCATCAAGAAAAGGATTAACGTAGAAAGCACAATTAGCATAGTACGAGCCCTTAGAAGAGTCGGGCTTGCCGTTTTTCAATGTCTCCTTGCCCAAGGACCATCCGGTGAGATATTTAGCTGCCACATTTTCCAGCTTATCTATGATAGATAATGTCAGTTTCCTAAAGACAACGCCATGCCAGGGATGTCCCTCAAAGAAAGCAAAAAAGGACAGGAGAGCTGCATACCAAGTTCCTGGGCCGGAAGATTTCCAAGATAAGACGCATATGAAAGGGCGCGGTGCCGAAGAGTTGCAAACCCCGCCGGGACATCCTTGACTACGAGGATCCCAAGAGACTCGGGGCCAAAGGCCTCTTGGAGGGTACTGAATGGTATGTTGTCTAGCCAGAGATGTTAGTCCTAGAAGCAAATGCGGGGGTTGTTTAAATAATAGTCAGGAACATTGGCCACCACTTTAGCATGGGCAAGCGCAATGATGGATCTGCTATCCTACCAGTTTCAAGGTCTTTCAGAGACACAGTTACTGGCGTTGCTACGGTACTAGCCATGGTTAAAAATTCAAGTAAAGAGGCAAATGGCAACTTGATGGTTGACAGGCGTTGGTCGTGTGTAGCTTCAATGGGAAGAGGGGGAAGTAGGTTACATGCGAGGTCATGTGACATGAGAATTCCCCTACCTTGCTGTCGGCATATTACTACTTTAGCCTCCTTGACAAGTTCAATAAATCATGATGGAAAAGCATCTCATCTCTTATTTTGTGGGCAACATCTTCTCAACCCTTCCCTCTTCCATCAGCCACCGTAGTCAACAACTAGAAGCCATCGAGACAAGACATGTTCTGTTATTGTTGGATAGTTTAGAGGAAACTTAGGGTTATATAATCATGTCTTCGTGGCGCTTCAAGAGTTCTGGGAACAGCTATAGTATAGCTGCCACTGCAGAAATCGTTCAACCTAACATGATGTAGCGCGTTTCAATAACTATTCTTAAATCGGGATTTGTGCAGTGCTGGTCGGGCTCAAGCAATCAGCATCATATGTTCTTATAGCTTATAGGTGTGCTGACAGCTGCCACCACCTGCCCTGACATCCTAGTTAGTGTTCACGTTCACTGTCCCTACATTTTACTGACGTCGGTTTGAGACTTCAACAAGCCCACAACCCTCTGCTGTCTCTCTCAGCGTCTTTAGCATAGCTTTCATCACTGCTAAAATGGCCAAGGCGCTCGTTTTCAAAGGCGAAAAAAAGCCTAAAAAGAGAAAGCGCACTGCCGATAACGACGACAAAGCCAACCAAGCTTTGTCTGCGCCTACTTCTGTCGACAATCGCGACAGCTACACTGGGGACCCAGAGAATGACGATAGATGGGTCTCTGTTGATCAGCCCAGCGACATATCCGGTCCGTTGATGGTTGTGATGCAGTCTGCTGCGGGCGACAAGCCCTATGCATTGTCATGTGATGCGGCGGGCAAGGTCTTCGCGCTGCCGATCGAGAATATTGTTGACGGCAATGTTAGTAGTGCAGAGCCACACGACGTCCGCCAGGTGTGGGTGGCGAACAAGGCTCCAGGGACAGAGAACTTGCGCTTCAAAGGCGCGCATGGAAAGTAAGTTGCTTCTGATGCCGTGGCTCACCCTGTAGTGGATGGCCCCCTCCTCTCCGTTTTTCTATTTCTTTTTTTCGCTTTTGTTTTTGCTTCCCTGCTTATCCTTTTAATGTCTTTGCCGATGTACTGACAGCTTGTGCTTTGTCCTCGATGCAGATTTCTCAGTTGTGATTCCCATGGGCTGCTCAGTGCCAGCGCCGAGGCTGTGTCCACCCTTGAATCATTCACCGTTGTCCCTGCTAAATCACCATCATCATTAGCAGTTTTTCACATAAAAACAGCGCAGGGCAATTACGTTCACATAAAAAGCCCCTCCCTCTCGGCGTCATCCAAATCCCTTGAAATCCGTGGTGACGCAGACTCATGCGACTCAGAGTCGACTGTACTACGACTTCGCATGCAGGCGCGCTTCAAGCCTAGTATTAAGTTGGCGAAAGACGAGAGAATCAAGGACAAGGTCAGCAGGAGAGACCTGGAGACTGCGGTTGGGAGGAAGCTGGAAGATGATGAAGTACGCAGGCTGAAGAAAGCACGCCGAGAGGGCGACTATCATGAGCAGTTGTTGATGCTCAAAGTGAAGGGCAAACATGACAAGTATTCCTACTGACTCCAAAATGGTAATCCGACAGGAGAAAGACAAAGCGTGGAGAGGGCGAGAGAGAGGGTATATTCTATGCCATTAGTTCGTGTGCACATGGTAAAATAACAGCGGTCTTTTTCTTTCTTCCCTTCGTTCTTGTTCTTCCCCATAGTCCTCCTATCCTTCTTTTGCTTTTAGATGACCCATCCCTTGATCGCCCCATCTTCACCGCCCGTAAAGACGGCATGGCTTTCATCGAAGAAGCAAAACCCGCGGACAAGCTCTTCTCCATGGGCGCCGGGCAGAGTGACAGCAGAACTCTGGTCCAGGGCCCAGGTCTCGGGCCCCTTGGCCATGTGAACGAGGGCAAATGCCTGCTGGCTAGCGGAATGTTAGCACCACACGCAGATGTTGGTGAACGAGGGAAAAGGAAACGGGACTTACTCCTGCGATCCAGCACCGATAATAGCACCGCTGCCATCTGTTTTAGTTGCCACATTGGCGATGTACTGACAGGCCAGTGGCTTACGCAAGTCGCCCACGTCCAAGAAGGCAGAACCCTTCTCGACCTGTTCGGCCATGTCGTACAATGCGAAGCGTTCATCGTTTGACAACCCGTACACCTCAGTGGCAGTGAGGAAGTCTGCATGGTGGATAGAGGCCCCGTGGTTGAAAGTCTGCACAATAACCTCGTCCTCGTCGGTGATGCGCAGATCACAGACATTGACAAGACCATCAGTAGATCCAGAGAGGATGAAGTTGGCATCGGTGGGATGAAATTTCAACTGTGGACTCGAGGGTTAGTCCTACATACCTGGCAACTGCTTCCAGCCAATAGTTTTGCCGCTTACCTCAGTAATATCATCACTATGCACCTCCGTATACTTGTGGCTTTCACTGGGTGTTGACCGGATATCCCTAGTGATGCGTGTTTGTCGTGTCAGTGTAAATGAATGACATCACAAGAGGATTGGGTCGACACGTCCAAACTTACCACACGAATATAGAGGCAGTATGAGTCCTATCCTGTAGTTCGGTGCCCACAACAACCGTGTTTGTCCGTGGGTCACACGCTATAGACATAACGGCCGCATCGCCGCCTACACAAGACCTCATCAGCGACCAACAGACCACCACCCTTGCAGAATAAAACTCTTGTACTCACCCTGGAACCTAGCGACTTCGGCCTTGTGTGGAGAGTCTCTCAAATCCCACAACGATACGATGCCGTTGTCTCCCGTGGTAGCCACTAGAGAAGCCTCATCATCCAGGATCCTAACATTAGTCAGGTTTCCGTGCGCAGTAACTGTCGAAAACACAGGGCCACTTTCCAGCCTGTCCGGCGCAAATGCAGTCAATCTCTGGTCAGAGGTGATGGCAACGATGCCGTTTTGAAGTCTTTGGAGGTCAAGTACGTAGATCCCGTCACCACTCGAGTTGGGGAACTGGTAAGATGCTTTGTTCTGTAAAGAGTACATTCTCTAAAATGCTTTCCTTTGTGCCTCAGTCATCAAGGGACAGCAGCGGAGAACTCAAAAGGGTCAACACCAAATGAAAATACAGGAGCAAGACTGAGTCCACAAAGACAACACAGCAGGCAGGATATAAAAATGGCATCCAACACCTCGATGCAAGTTCAGTGTGAGCACACCAAACTTACAAAGCTAGCGGTATAGAAAAAAGTTTGTCTCAGCAACGCTGCATGAGTTAGGGTTAGTCGTATCACGTCGCCGATAGGGTGGCATATATGGGGTTACAGAATCACAGCACAGCACAGCACAGCATAAAATCAAATGCGGTAGCAACAATAGTAGCAACATGTACCGCAATTACAGTCGCCATGGCTTATACTAGCCTTATGCTGCTACCACTCAATACAACAATAGAAAACAAGGATGCGAGAAGAAAGTCGTGTATCTGTGGATGTTGGTAGTAGTATGTACATGAAGTAATCCTTCTCTTATGATCCACAGCACGAGCTGCAACATGGCGTTTTTGCTGATATCGTTGCTGGGAATATTTAGGCAAGATTCCTCCAGTATTTCTTTTTCGCTGACTCTACTTTCATCTTGCGCATTCTGCTATTATACACTACGTATGCACTGCTCTATTCTTCTGTCTGCCGGCTATCTTCTCGCCGTCTCTTTCTCACCTTACAACAGGCTGTTAAAAGTGGGCTGCTATGAACCCTGAATGCTTGTAGCTGACTAAGCACAATCCAGAAGCTCAGCCAATCCCGGCCAATCACAGACTACACCCTGTCTTCTTTTGATCTACTCAAGCTTGGACGGTTCGATCGCATCGCAGCGATGGCTTTGATTTGATCATACTGTGTTAAGCAGACAATTAGTCTGTTACTAGCAAACTCCACTCTCGAGAACCTCCAGCTTTCTCTTGCGCGACTCGTGCTAAGCTGTGCTTGGCTGTTTCCTTTTCCTTTCTTTAGCCTACTCGTGATCCAGCCATGATCTTGGTCCCTTGACCAGATATTGATTTCCAGCTTCTTTTTCCTGGCCGTCCTACCCTTAACTAAGTTAAATTCTGCCTCATAAATACCTCCACTGGATGCGTTCCACACCTCTTTGGCTTGTCCGTATGTTGCGTTGCTTCTTAGCGTAGTCTTCTTGGCCTTTACTAACAAGATCGTTATTCCATCATCCCCTTTGCGTTGTGTTATAGTATTGGCACAAGCTCTGGGAACAGTTGTAGCATCTACAGATGGCCACCAGGCCATCCTCAATGGTAACAGCCAAGACAGCGGCCACCAAAATGCTGCTCAGCATGCTGCCGCAGGTGCTACGGACAATGTTCCTGCATTAGACATTATCAAGGGAGATGGGCAGCAGAAAAGTGCGCCTGCTTCACAACCCGGTATGCGACTGGCTGCTATTTTCGTGTGTCGTTTATAGCTTCTTCAGACGTTTGGCTTAACCTCCAACTAACCACTGGCCTCGCTTGCTCTAGGTGCCGAATATGTCGACCAAGCTCGAACAATCTTTTCGGCGCTCGAAAAAAACCCACCCACACCAAACCACTGGCGATCTCGGGGCTTTTTTGCCGACCTCATTCTTGGCGCTCTGCCCTCGTTCTCGCTCTCCGCACCGCAAGATAGATCCGCTTCACAACATATTCAATCAATCCCACCAGATCTTGTCAAAGCTGTCAATCTTCTCGAACGCGCTGCTGCTGAATCAAACACCGATGCTTTTCATATGCTTGGCGACCTATACTTCTACGGCAACTTTACATGGCCACGTAATTTTGACAAGGCCTACGCACACTACAAAAACCTTGCTGGACTTGGCGACGCTACCGGCCATTTTATGGTGGGCTTGTTCTACTCCTCAGGCATCAGCCAACAGGTCCCGCAGGACCAGGCCAAGGCCCATCTCTACTACACGGCCGCCGCAAAACTGGGCCATACCCGCGCTCAAATGGCCATTGGCTTCCGCCATCACATGGGAATTGCTACCCCCAAAAGCTGTGAAAAAGCTGGAATTTACTACCGTTCTGTTGCTCGCAAGGCTATCGACTGGGTGAATTCTGGTCCTCCAGGCGGACAGCATTGGGTTGTCGAAGCGTATCATATTTCCGAGGAGGATGGCGGCATTTACGGCTTTGGGGCCAGCGCTACTAGCTCAGGGGCCAATGCTGTCAAAGTAAACCCCAACTCTGATGCCAATGCAGCTATTGATGATGTCATTGAATATCTCGATCTCATGTCCAAGAAGAGTGACAGTAAAGCCTCTCTGAATCTTGGAAGAATCTACTATGAGGGCCAGCGCGGCCTGGAGCGCAACTTTGACCTAGCTAAAAAGTACTTCCTTATGGTCGCCCACCAGTACTGGAAAAGGGATGGCACCGTTATCGAAAACCCGCCGTCTGGACTTGACAGGCTTGCCGGTAAGGCTGCAACTTACCTTGGCCGCATCTATCTTCGTGGGGAGGGCGTTGAACCGAACTTCACCAAGGCTCGCTATTGGATCCAACGCGGGATCGCCAATGGAGAGCCTCAAGCCTACTATCTACAGGGACTCATGTACAAGCATGGACTTGGTGTTACCCAAGACTCAGCAATTGCCAGTGACCGTTTTAAATACTCCGCCGAGCGTCTCGACTACAACCCATCCCAGGTGGAGATGGGCAAGATCTATTTGGAGAGAGGATCTGAGGCGGATGTCAAGTCTGCGCTTCATTTCTTTGAGCATGCTGCCCTACATAACAACCTTGAGGCCTACTACTATTTAGGCGAACTGACATACCAGGGCATTGGTCGCGATCGTGCCTGCAACCTGGCAACGCACTATTTCAAGCGCGTCGCAGAGAGAGTTGAGCCGCTAACGTCTGCTTGGTCTATTGCCAACGATGCGTTTGAAATTGGCGATATTGATACTGCTTTGGTACATTATCTAGTCATGGCTGAGCAGGGTTGGGATGCTGCACAAATCAACATGGCTTATATCATAGACTCGGCAAAATCGTGGCTTAAGCTACCTCTCGCCACATCGCCCTTGCCTACCCCATCCGAAGATTTCCAAAACCATAATCTCGCCATGGTGTACTGGACGCGCTCTTCCATGCAGGGGAATGTTGATGCGACCGTTAAGGTTGGTGACTACTACTATTACGGAATTGGACACGAAAAGGACATGATCCAGGCAGGCAATTGGTACAGTCTGGCCGCTGAACATTCGGCTAGCGCGCAGGCCCTTTGGAATCTCGGATACATGCATGAGAATGGAATGGGCTTGAAGCAAGATTTCCATCTAGCCAAACGATACTACGATATGGCACTAGAGGTTAGCCCTGAGGCGTTTTTACCCGCCACTGTAAGTCTGTTGCGCCTGAGGATGCGCAGCGCATGGAATACAATGACACATGGGCCTATTCACTCCATTGAAGATGAGCCAAGTAAGTGCCCCCTGCTTTCCCAGTAAAGTTTACGGTGTTTGTATAATTTTTCCACGGATTGTATTGCACACGGATATACTAATGAAACTTCCTTCCTACAGAAACTAGCCAACATAAGTCAATTAGGGAATGGATCAAGGCTTTCATGGCTGACCAGCCGCGCTACTACGAGCAATACTCCGAAAACATGTTTGAGGAAACCTACCATGAAGAGGTCGCCCACGAGGTTTACGAAGAATCCATTCTTGACACTATGCTTCTAGTCAGCATCATCATGCTTATCTCCGCGCTGATTTACTACCGCCACCAGCGCCAACTTGAAGCCCAGCGAAGACGTGAAGCTAATGCCCAAGTCCAAGGCCAGGGCCAACACCCGCTGAACCCCAACCAGCAACATGCAGAACCGGCTCCAGGCGCCGGCCATAATCCGGCAAATAACCCGCCGTTTGCTGCTGGTTTCATGCAGCCCGGCGGACAGTTCCAGAACTGGGGAGCTGGCGGCGTAGGACAGTAGGGGCATCATGAGCTACCTTCCATTCTGTTGTGCAACATCCATCCTTGTTCTTGCCTGCACCTTTTGTTTTCTTCCCTTTTTTTGTTCTTAATTGGCTGATAATAGACCGATTCTACACCTACAGAAGTAATCATCTTGTTTTTTTCGTATTGGTTTATAGAAGAGGTACTTGCATAGTGGGTAGGTGCATGGCGAATAGTTTGTCCTGTTTATTCTAGTAACAAGTCCTTGCTGTTACGTGTAGCCCTTATGAGATGTATGCACGTGTGTCAAGATATGAAAACAAGAGCGAGCAGGAGCCGCCTACATATCGTCATTAATCCAATCAGAACTAAGATATTGTTATACTTATAATCATGAATCCGAGAGCTAAATACTACAGCCTTACCAGTACTTGATTGTTACCTTACTCAACTTCCTCTCCTCCACTCACTGCTCATGTCTTCTTTTTCGCCTTTGTTGTGAGCTCTGCGTCTTCCTCTTTTGGCTTCTGTCCAATAAGCCGCTCTAAAAAGTGCTTACTCTTCTCCTTTGTCTTGATGTATGTCTCGAGGCTGGCTAGGATGACATATGCTTTGGATACCTTCAGGTGCGATAGGTCAACGCCTTCAAGCTTGAGGTTTTTGATAAAGTGTTTGTAGTTTGCAGCAGGCGGGCGGTAGTGGCCACTAAGAGGACTTAGGGAAGTTAATTGACCGTCCTTGACCTGGATTAGGCCGGCGGCCGCAATACGGGAGCCTTGGAGGAACGACGAGTGCTGGAAAATGCCACTCATTTTGATGCCAACATAGAGTCTGAAACGCGTATCGGCAACAAAGATCCATGTGTTTTTGCGGACAGACTTGCGCATTAGTTTGTTGAGCACAGCTGTTGTTGAAAAATGGCTTGATTTTATATGCCGAGTCTTGGAGGGCTTCTCTCCATGCTTGGCTTCGGGAACGGGGCGGGGATACCGTCTATGGCCCTCGTCGTGATCTTCGCTTAAAGAAGAGCGCGGGGAGTGGCATAATGAGCTGCTCGTACTATCGCGGCGTGGGAGGATACCTTGAGCGACAGCATCAGAGCCGTCCACAGCTCCGGTGACTAAAGTGGTGTCTGGGCTAGCAGAATAACCCGGGGTTGGGTCATCTTTAGGGACGATGCCTTTGGTGCTATCGCGATATTCCTCGGTGGTGTTGAGAAGCTCATTGTTTTTGGCCCAGCGCAGGCGGCCGTCTTTATCAAACTTGACTAGGTAGTATTGGCGTTCTTCTCGGCTCAGATAACGCACACACTCGCGGTTGAGGCGCTCGCGGGGACAAGAGTCCAAGTCCAGGTCTTTTCCAGAGCCGGAGTCTAACCAGTAAAAAAAGTTTTCGTTTGTGTTGGCATATTTCCATTCATTGTGGTATATTAAGAGATTGCCACCATAGCGGTGTTTGATATCGACCATTTCTAGGAAGTAGGAAATGTTCATCATCATGGCTTGGTTTTTGCGACGGAGTTTTGCTTCTTCACGTTTCCTGCGTCTTTCAGCCCGCCCGGCCCGTATACTCGGCGAGTCGTTGTCAGAGGAGTCGGCGGAACTATCGCTTGAGTCTGGGTCGCCATCAGAGTCTAGCTCGATGTCGTTTCCAGCGCGCTGAAAGACGGCCCCGGCTTTGCGCCAGCGTGCAGCGGCATCCGAGTTTCTAGGGCTACTAGGAGACGATGGGCCCGTAGCGTTGCTTTCACTCCGAGCATGGGGGGTCATGCGGTTTCGAAATTGGGCATCATGGACGGTAGAGATGAATCGAGAAGAAGCATTGATAGTCATGCCGTTAATTTCGCGGCGGGTGCGGTAGCCCCGGTAGGTACGCTGAATAAGCTCGGCGGCCTGTCCAAGGCGCTCGTTTTCTGAGGGAGAGGGCGATGTGGCGGTTACAGGCACAGTATTGTAAGGGATAGAATCTGGAGGGGCAGCTCCGTTGTTGTGTGTTGTAGAGGAAGGATGGTGATCTTGGTGATTGGATTGAATTCTGGTTGCGTTGGCAAGATCTTCGGAGTTAGGGAGTTTGGGAGAGTCGAGGCAATCTTGATGGCTAGGGGCAAGGTCAGGCGATAGGGCCGTAGATGAGACTCGCTGGTGGTCTAAGCCGGTAGTGGAAGGGTTCACTGGTGGTGCGATGGTTACACTTTGGAGGACACTCATCTTCTCTACAAACAAGAAAGAGGAGAGAGGAAGAGAGGGGGGGGGGTCTGTAAAGTGGCAAGAGATGAGATGATATATGTAGGCTGCAAATAGTGGTCAAGAAGCTTGTGCGTAAATAGATGTAGTATAAGTGAGTAGGGTGTAGGGTAGTACTCTGTATGTAGGATGAGGGACGGGGGTTTCTTATGCGAGATGCTGTAAACAAAAGTAGGTGGCAGAGTTGCGCATGAGGTAGTATAAAAAAAGGCCAGGACCACAGGTTGCCAAGAATCTGACCAATGGAGCTTGGGCTTGGCAAAGCTATTAGTAGCCCTAGAACTTCCAGAAGGCGGAAGAACGAGACGAGGTCGGTAGAGCTTATTGGGGGGGTGTTCTGGTAGGTAGCAAGCGAGATGGAGAGGGCGGGGGAATAAATAGGACGAAGAGAAAGGTGTTTAGGCAAATACGCAAAGGGGGGGGGACAAGAAGAGAAATGACGACAGTGACGAACCGCGAGAGAAGGGAGATCAAAAAGCAATAAAAGACATATAATAAATACAGCAAGTATGACAAATAGAAGGATTACAGCTGGGAAATTTCAGGGAATAGACCGACAAGAGGGGAGGGAAGAAACTACCCAGAAAGACAGAAAGGAAGTGGCAATAGATAGCATCAAGCGGAGGGGAGCAAAGTTACTGATGGTGCGATCATGTGCGCGGCCCTTGGAGTTGCAGGGGTCTAAAGAGTAAGAGAGGAGAAGTGTGGTTATACATGTGACGGGCGAGGGTTGGCCTTGGAGTGCGGGCTACAAGACGGGAGAGCAAAGGGAGTGAGAAATGGAGAAGGGGAAGGAAGGCCCTAGGCCCTACAGCAAGAGACAAAGAAAAGATCTCGAGATATTGGGGGGTGTTTTGACGGACGAAAAAACAAAGGGGGAAAAGAGGCAACGGATGGGCAGAGGATCACGATAAATGGGCCATATCAGCAGGCAACCACAATACCGAGCAAAAGAGGAAACAGCTGGCGTGGACACGAGAAAGAATACAGGCTGGGCTGGGCTGGGCTGGGCTGGGCCAGAATAGCAGTGAGAATGCGGCAGGACTAGCAAGACAACAAGTGCCAGCGTGCCTTGCCCTAGGCTTTAGCCGCCATGGAAACTATTGCTATACTATATTTGGACCCCATAGTTAGCTTAGCGCCTTTCTGCTCTCGTGCCTAGTTAGGCAAATTCCTTGGCTCTAACTGGACTCTCGCAGTCCTAAGAAGACTCCGTTCCCGAAACCCATGTTCGCTCGATCTCAGGCCACGAATAAGAGACCGTCACATGTGGAGGCCGCTCTCATTTGAGGAGCCGCTTCCTGTTCTGCCTCGATGGATGGTGGGGGCTATTTTGTAGTTTGGACTTGTCTGATCTAGAGCCCGGCCTGGGAGTAGCCCAATCCATAGCCTAGGCTTGAAGCCTGTTTTGGCGATCATTCTTGGTGTCTGGCTTGCGTTGGTGTAGCTCCGCCCCCTTGTTGTGCTCGTAGACTCGGCCCGGCAGGATTCTAGCGACGCTCCGAGTACACCGACAAGGCAACAGCAGCGACAGCGACAGTACGACGGCCTATGACGATGGGATCCTCTTGGATCAGCAACGCTTTTTGGTGGAGAAGGCGGGGCAGGACAAGCTTGGGTAAGCGCCACATGCAACGAGTGGCCGTGGCTGACATAGGACGCTGTGTGGCTGAAATACCACGGCAAGATTACCTGATGTTTCAGCTAGGGCTCCATTATTATTATTCTTGGGATTTGCAGCATTGTCAGCTGATTACAGCTAATTGCCGACACAAAACAGAGAGTTTCTGGCAATCGCAGAGCAAAGTTAAAAGTGAGACTTTTAGGTCCGTTTTGGTGCCGATACCTGCATATGTGGAAAGTGAGGCGCAGCACAGCACAGCATGCCACGCAGCAAGGATTGGAACATGAGGAACGGATAGACGACAAGGGTTGCACAAAAGAAGAGGGATAGACACTGGCTTGCCAAGATCGAGCGAAGGCGGCACCGGAGTAGAGGACAAGCAAGCAACGGCAGTGATGAAATCGCGGGGTGATAAAAGGAAAAAGAAGCAAGCTTTGGCCGAGCTGGAATTCTGGTAGCTTACACGCCAAAGACCGGATCTCTTCTCCCCTGACAGAGGAGGCCCGAGGGAGGCCACCCACCACAGACCACGGTCGCTATTACCAAACCGATCCTCGCGCTGAAGCAAATGAGCAGGAGAAACTCACTGATAGCTATGTAACGGAGCAAGGGCATGGAGTCGGGCGGGTTGTTGAGTCAATCGTCCACCCAAGGTTCTTTGTTTCTGTCTACTTGGCCAGTGCAAGGGCGGTGAAGCGACAGCCATTGGTTTTTTTCTCACGAAAAGGTGAAACAATTGGCCCGTCCAGCTTTATCATGAGGTGTTTCTAATAAACTTGCGGGCTGCATATCATATTAGCTATGTCTTATTGATAGTGTTTGGGCCACACGTCCCTATGATTTGGCATTAGGCCAGGCGCTAGTTGGGCTGAGCGGAGGTTAGCTTCCCTTACTTATTAGGGCCCTAGATTGGAGCTAAGGATGGAAAAAGGGCCGCCATATTTTTACGGTGAATCGGCTTGTCCTCTCAATTTGGTTGTCGTGGCAAGATTAGCAAAGGGCCGTGAAGACCCAAAAACAACATCGCGAAACGCGATCACGATCGGGGATTTGGGTATCACTCTGCCACCTTGCTGACCGGATTTTCAGGCTTGCGCAATTACCACACATATATGTCTGCTTGCACCTTCTTCTAGTATTTTGCGCTTTTTATTCTTCTCTTTTTTACCTCTTTCCCTTCAGGCTTCCTTCCCCATCTTTGCTTCGTTCCTTCCCTTTCAGCGCTGGACGTGACACGAGCCTAGGACCACAACTTTTAGCTGTCCTTTATCGATCTTTCATTTAATTCATTTACTTAATTCATCCCATTTGCTCAGCATTTCTTCATCCCGGGCCTTGTCCTCGTCTTGGTTGTTGTTATTTTTTGCCTTGTATTGATATCTGTCTTCTTAGCATCATTCTTATTTGAGGTATACCGAGCATCCACTAGCAATGTCTACACGCATCCTCTCGGTGCTGTCGCGGGCTGGCCGTAGCCCGCATTTGGCTCAACAGAATATGCAGCTCCATGCCCAGATCCGGTTACCAGACTCGGCCTACCGGCTACCGCTGCCGCTGCCGCTACGAGCCCAGCACAAGAGCCTCTGGCAACATCAGCAGCGGCGAATGAACTCAGGATTTACAGGTAAGATGGCCCACCTGCACATGTCTATAGAATGGCGTTAGTCCGTGGCACAGCTTAGCTCGGCACGGCATGGCACAGGGCAATGCCCAATGCTGTGCGACAAGTGAGATTTGCGCCGCTTTAGTCTTCGCCCAGCCGATGGATAGGCACATGAACACACAAACACACACGCAGCACCCTGCTAACTACGCTACCGCATTCAGGCAATAAGAATGATGAGCCGTCGCTGGCCTCAAAGATGACTGAGGCTGCTGCTACTACCTTTGCCTCTATTCTTATTCTCGGCGTCGGCTTTGCCACTGCTGGCTACGCCTATCACAAGTTCTACAAACAGCTTGTCCTCCGCAAAATCTCGGGTGCCTTTGAGCCCGGCGATCCTGTGCTTGACTTGGCCGCCATTGCCAAGGAAGTGCCCCACAACAAGCTCAATGGCAAGGTCCAATGGGTTGAGCGAAACGAGCAGGACCGTCTGGACAATATCGTCTCTGGTGAAGAAAAGGGCCACTACTATCTGCTAATCGGCGAAAAGGGCACTGGCAAGAGCAGCATGCTCCTCGAGTCCATGCGGAAAATCGACGGCCTAGGTGTTGCTATGCTGGAGTCTCATTCAGACCTCGAAATCATGCGCATTCGTCTAGGCAAGGCCCTAGATTTCGAGTTTCATGAGGACTACATTGGCGGCTATTTCAGCGAACGCGGGCCTCGAGATAGCACAGCACTTCTCGATATTGAACGTGCCCTGAACAAGCTGGAAAAAGTGGCTTTGCAGCACCGTTCTCAGCATCACAAGCCGCTGATTCTCATCATCAACCAGATGCATCTGATCCGCGACGATGACGACGGCAAGGATCTGATCGAGCTGCTGCAACAGCGCGCTGAACAGTGGGCAGCCTCTAACTTAGTTACCATGATCTTCAACAGCGACGACTACTGGGTTTATGAACGCCTCAAGTTGCTAGCTACCCGCATGGAGGTACTCTCTATCACCGATCTTGACAAAAAAAAGGCCATGAAGGCGCTGCAGGCCTTCCGCATACGCCACTTCGGCAAGCCTATCGAGCCCAGTATGTTAGAGGAGATCTACGACCGCATTGGCGGTCGGCTAGCCTTCATCAACCGTGTGGCCAAGAGCAGCGACATGCTAGCCACGTGCGACCAGATCAAAGACTCGGAGAAGCGCTGGTTTCTGAATCAGTGCTGGATTCTCGGCTCCGAAATGGATGATGACGTCATGGACCAGCAGAAATGGGCTGCAGCTGCCATGAGTCTGGCACTGGCGCTAGTCGACAAGGAGTCCGAGATGGAATACACATATGACCAGGAGACCGGACACTTGTTGCCATCTTACCCGTTCCACATTGCCCAGGAGATCATGACACGCTGTGACTTTATTCGCAAGCTAGATCGCCAGAACCTGTTTGCCATTGTCTCGACAACGGCAGAAGTGCGTGCTAGCAGCGTTCCCATGCACCGTGCCTTCCGCGAGATCTGCTCCGAGCCTGGCTTCCGGGACCATTTGGAAAAGACCATCCAGCGCATTTCTGACATTGAATCTCTGGGTCGCACGCGCGAGCTGGTTGCCAAGGACTTGGTCCTCGGTGGCAAATACACCATCAAGAGCCTAGGCGAAAAGAGCGAGAGGGGTGTTGTGGTGGAGCTGGTGCAGCCGGAGGAGAAGGAGGATGAGTAGGACAAGATAGAGTAGGGATATAGATGGAGAGGGTGTAACATTTAGTAGGTGGGTGGGTAGAGGGTAGGATGTGCATCTCACGGTTGCGTGAGCGTGTGCTGCTACCCTTTGATTTTGTTTTTTGTTGGTTCTTCTATTTTGTGACATGGCTTCATGGCGGGTTTACATTTCCTTTGTTCATTGGCTCTACAGGCCGTTTCTTTTCCCAGCATGGATCTTGGTAGTAATACTTGTCTTTTGGCAGTTGATATCGCTTCTCATCTTCTATCACGTAGACTTGAGCTCCCCCTTGATACCTGTGGCGTTGGCCCAAGCAGTAGCAGTATAGTCATCGCTGCTATCATTCCATTCTTTAACAGGCGTTTCCTCTCCAACTCTATCGTACTCATTAGTCACCTTGACCTTGGTCCAATTTCTCTTTCCTTTCATTGAAGTCGTGGCCACCTTGACATTTGCACCATTATCGAGCTTCTTGCTACCAGTAAACAATCCCCTAGAACTGTCATCCTCACTCCTGGTAGCACTGCTAGGGGTTGAGGGGGCCGAATTGCCATTATCACTAAAGCCTATAGAAACAACAGCACTTTTGCGCTTGCGTGGCGTTGATGGGGTGGCCTTTTTTCGCTCACTACCGCCAACAAGAATGCCAATGTGATCTCTGCCAGCAATCAACTTGCGCCTCACGCTGTTCCAAGATGTGCGGGCAGAATCTCGTGTCTTGAAACCAGCAAGCTGCATCATCTTGTCCAAGTCGATCTGTGACGGCGGTAGTCAGTAAGGGGAAATTTTAGCAAGGCTTTGGCTCATACCTTTATCTGCTCGTCCCCACGGCAAAAGAAGGCATAGAGAATGAGTTCCCTTTCGCGCAAGGTTAAAGGCTGAGGCTTATTAGTGTCATCAGAGGGTCGTATGGCGATGGTCGTACCATCAGGTATATGATGGGGAGACTTCATGGAGATAAAGACAACGGGAGTTTGGTGAGTTTCCAGGGGTGGCGTTAGCGATTTGGGGAGATAAAGGGGGACAAAAAGAGCAAGAGACACATTGCCGGGCTGTCTTTATATATGCATAGTAGTGTGAGAAACTAGGCAACTTTGCCAGCTACGAATAGTAGGTTCCAGAATAGAAGGGCTCCTAGGCAGACATTCATTGTCTCTGCTCTGTGCATTACAAGGAGGGATTCCCTGAAGGAGAACGGTATATCTTCTATGTACTGCGGAGAATAGGAGAAACATGTACATTGGTTCACTATGTTTTCTATAGCTGAAGAAGCAATATCTTGATGATGCGCCTTGAGCAGGTGGTTTATGCGGCATAAAAACAAGATATATGTATATGCACAGATACACACGTAGACACGTAGACACATAGGATCGTAAGTAAACTTAAAACAGCTCCTAGCATAGTATAATATAAAACAAAGTCGACCCTAATCAAGACCCTTTTTATAACAAATAAGCAGCATACAACCCAAACCCTTCTTCCATACCTGCAGCCTTTCGCTCATTTCCGGAACGTTACCGACCGACCGCCTTTCATTGGCGGTGCCCGACGCGCACCCTTAATAGGTCGGTCTAGACTAGCCTTGGCATAAGGATTAAACGACTTTTTGTGCGACTCAACAGTCTTGTCAACATTGCCATACATGACCGACTTGGCCGTGTCGTAATCAAAGACCTCTTCATCTTCGTTCTTATCCTTCTCCTCGCCTTCGCCCTCTTCCGGCTCTCCTTCGCCTTCGCCTATACCCCGCGCCGCCTTTAGTTTCTCACGTTGCGCCGCCTTGCGCGCTAGCTTCTTTGCACGCTTGCGCTGGGCAATTGAGTTTTCATCATCGCCCTGCTCCTTGTCTTCGCTGGCATTGCTGGCACCTTCTTGGGCGGCTTCGGCTTCATCTGTCGCGGGGGACTCAATGTGCTCTCCAGTGCTAGCATCAGGCTCGGGTGCCTTCCGTTTCATGCCGGCCTTTAGGGTGAACTCGACGTCTTTGGGCTTAACAGGGGTTGTCGAACTAACATGGATGACTTCGTCGGAAAGTTTCTTGTCTTCTTCCTGCTGCATGGCCGCACGTGTCTGCTCGTTCATGATAGAAAGCATATCCGGATGTAGTCGCTGCCACGGCAGCTGGATAAAGTCGTCGAGTGTGCCAGTTTCTTCGGCATCCTCCCAAGAGCTACTAAGCAGCATATTGCCAAAGAGCTGGGAAACATCGAGTCGGGACCCGGTAAATTCTTCATCGGGCTTGGCATCAGTACTGAGGCCCGCACTCCCCGTTGTCCGGGTGTCCACCTTTCTTTCTGTGGAGTTGATGAACTGCATCAGCGTAGGCCCGCTCTCGCCATTCTTGACAGCCTCTTGCACAAGAAGCCACAGGTCCGAGAGAGATTCCCGCGCAATACTGGCACGCCGCGGGACAAGCGCCTCAAAAGCCGATCTTTCATCCGGGATGTCGCGAGCAATGTCGCCAAGGGCCTGGTTGGACAAGACGTACACGGGGTTTTCATCACAATCACGTGCCTTTTTATCGCGCCACTCCCAGAGCGTCCTGTAAACGGCAAACTGCGAGCCGTTCATGGGCCACATCTGACGTAGTATGGGGTTCAGCCATCCACGATTGCCGTCGCCTGTTGATGGGTCAAAAGTGAGTTGCTCGTAGCGGGTTAGGGCTCTCTCCTTGGACTTGCGGATGACCTCGCGCATAAGATTCATATCGGCTCTGGAGTTGTCAGAATGCTTAATGAGCTCGTTGCGCATCATGTCGTAAATATATAAAAGGAAGTGAGTGTCGGATTGAGCATAGAACATCATTTCATTAGGTATCGGCCGCCTTCTCCAGTCAGCCAGCTGGTATTTCTTGTCAGCATCAAAGCTGGCAAACTTCTTGAGAAGATAGGCAAGGCTGCGTTGTGGGTAGCTTAACACCTCGCAGGCGTAGTAGGTGTCAAAATAACTATTGAGATATAAGCCGAGGTCGCGCTGCAGCCATTGCACATCCATATGGGCGCCATGAAGGACCTTGATTATGCTAGGATCGGTAAAGACCTCGTTGAGTACTTCTAACTTGTGTCTCCAAGGCTGGAGAGTGTCAACGATCCAGTCATGTGTACGGGTGCTGATTTGCATGAGGCAAGTCAACCCAATATATGTGCGGTAATCGTGATGTTCGAGATCAACAGCAATCTCGTCGGCCTTCTTCAGCTCCTCCAACATTTCCAAAACCTCCTCGTACGTGCCGACCCATGTGGCCTGTGTTGTCTCTAGGGGCTTGTAGGGCGTGGGCTCGGCATGTTGGAATGCACGATCGGGGAACTCAGAGTTGAGAATCTCGGACTCGTAAGGATGACGCCACTCCATAGAGCCGTTGTAGTCGGCGAGCACAAGGCTCTCTTCCAGTGGAACCGTAGCGTGGGGTTTCTTGGTAAGAATAGGTTTCCATGGTGATTGGGACTGGGTGTCAGGCTGGACTTCAAAACTGAGTTGAGGCTTGCGGATATTGGCGTTCCGCAGGTTTGCCTGAAGAGAGGTGGACTTTTTGGAGGCGGCCTAGGCGAAAGAAGGGGTCTGTGTTAGCGGCGAGGTAGTGTTCACGGCTCGGGGTTTATATTTTTTTGCTTTTCGTTCCCCAGCCCTGGGGAGATCTAGCTGAGATTGGTGTGCTTACACTTTCATTGGGGCCTAAATCGCGGCGCTTGGCCAGACCTGTGCACTCATCGAGAGCAGAGTCGGCCTTTTCAAAAATACAATCAACAATATCAACAATCTTACTCCAGTTCAACTCAAGATCATCAGTGTCGGTGATACGCGGTGCCTGTGTCCCGACGGACTTGGCCTCAGCCTTGAGAACCTTTTGCGACAGCGCCAAAATTCGACCGACGCTGCGCTCGAGTCTCTTGCCCGTTGCCGGATTTGCAGTCTTCTGAAAGTCTAAATCCTCAGCAGCAAGGCGATTCGCGGTCTTGACCGTGGCGACCAGGGCACTTTGCACGCTCTCCTTCAGCGTCTGGAAATCCAAGGGAGCATCCATTATGGGCGACTGGAGGCGATAGGAGTGGGGTAGCGAATTTGCGACGGGTTCAGATAAAGATAGAATACCACTCGTTTTGAAAATCGACTTGAGAATGCTGTTGGGCTTGGTTTGCACAAGCGTTTGATAGCCATGCCAAAAGAGCAGAGCCAGGCGAGAATTTCTGGGCAAGGATCACTTATCGATAAGACGGAGCCTGGAGATTTTGGTCAGCTGGCGAATCAGCCGTTGCCAGCTGCCAGGATGTGCAATGAATTGAGCCTTCAAGCTGACTATTTCTCTCTGGTATCCCCATTGAAACATCCTCAATTTACCGAGACGCAACAAGTCCATCATGTCGGCATCTCTTGCGCCCGAGTGTAATGAAATTAAGGAGTGAGTCGCAGTCTCCGGGATAGAGCTTCACAGGCGATGTCTTACACACATCTATGCTAACTAGATGCCAGGCAGTATGATACCTGCTTTTTGAAGTGGTATAGTGAGAGTACGGGCCCTGTTAGCCTCTATAGGCCTTGAAAACCCCTGTAGCCTGCCTTCTAATACTGTTCTAGAGTATCTGCGTGGCGAACGCTCTGAAAACACACAATGCCTAGCGCTTTTCAACCAATACCGCAGCTGTTTAACGGTGAGTGATGCCAGTGCTTAAGCCAGTGCTAGCATTGAGCTTGCTAACTGAGGACCCTTTTGGCCCTATAGGTGGCGCTCAAGGAGCGTGGAATCGACAAGTTACTAGAAGATGCACGTGAGGACAATAAAGAAAACGACAGCACGTATCTAAACCGGAAGTGTGAGTTTAATCAGATAATGAAAATCTCGCGTCCTCTTCTGTTAAATTTTTTTTGGATTTTTATGCCTCCCTTTGTCTGCTCTTTATTGTGGTGCTAACAACCTATAGGATAACCTAAAAGTCCACTGATGACGTAGCCGCGATAGCCACTGTTCCAACTCATAGATCGCGCTTAATTATACCTTGATCTGCTTGACATATAGCTGCACGTGCTGCTCGCTGCCTGTATTTACCCTTCTGATCTCATACTATGTCTTCCGTTTCTGCTCTACTATAAGTGAAGCGGGTCTTGTCTACCTACTATATTTAACACTCTTCTTTCCAAACAAGAATACAACGCCACGTACCAACCACTACGTCATTCACTGATCCCCTCGATGGCCTTGGTCTCAGGTGTCCCATCCCCATGTTCCTAAAGCAACTCCAATCTACAAATCAAGAAGTCTGTACAGCTGCTGGCGACGCACTACTGTCCGGCATTTATCATCAGGGCAGCCGCCACAGTGTCTCGGTTGAAGCTGTGCCATTCCTGTATTCGCTTATTGGCCACAAGCAGACTAAGGGCCGCGCCTTTTTGCTCTGTCTGGTCACATCTCTGGCCATTGGCCATCCGACTTGGAGCATCCCCAACGGAATCGACCTTGGGCAGTGGCAGAAACGCATTGCCGGGATAGAAAGCCCAGATGAGCACAGTTGCCAACTACATGAATTCAGGGCATATGAAGCCGTTGAACGGGATTGCCGGAGATTGTCTGTTGCCTAGAAAATGAATCGCCCAACGTACGAGCCATGGCAACCCATGCTTTAGCTTTCTTTCCACGAAAAGCAGACAGGTCCGCAACGACCCTCCTAGATCTGCTCAATAAAGAGCCTACCTGCACGGTTCGCTGCATAGCAATATTTGTTCGTCCCTTGAATCATGCCTTGAAGCCCAGCATCACCCAGAAGCTTCAAGAATGCTACGAGTCTCTCCTGGCTATAGATGGGACTGGCATCCTCACAAAGTGGTCTTCCGGTACCGCACTCATCATTCTCAGCAGGGGCTTTTCGAAGAAACAATGCGGGTATTGGTAGATGACGTGTATTCAAATTTAGAAGCAAGTGTAGGCCATTTATAGACTTCCCATTTGCCAGCTTTAGCCTGCGTCCCCTGGCCCAAGCAGTACTAAGAGGCAAGTTCTAAGAAGCGCACATGCTAGCAAATGCAGAATTGCCGTTTGCTGTAGCTAACTATGAAAAACTTCCATTCGTGACATCTATACCATTTCTGCGTAACTTTCTACATCAAGTTGAACAACGGATAGCTCGGCCAAAACCCAGGCAGTTGAGAATCAATATACATAGGGACTATGCCCAAAGCTCAACCACATCTGACTCAAGGGCATTATTTCGAGGGGCTATCGTAAGTAGAGGGATAAGATACCGAAATGCAGCTCGGGAAAAGATGTTCTTTATCCCACTATTCAGACACAGATTTGGCCTATTAGCTGCAATCAGGCCAATATCTACACCATGCCTACCCGATCCACCGCATTCTACAACGATTCAAAAACATTCCACTCCGCTGTAGAGGGTTCTACAAAAATAATAGCTTCTTCTATTCCTCTACTTCTTATTTCATAGTTCTAGATGCTTTTTTATCTCTTTCTAACCTCTATGAAAGACCTCTTTAGGTACCTGATACAGAGTGTAAGTAGAGCCTCCGCCCATATTCGCGCTACCAAATGCAGCATGGGACTCCAACGACATGTAGACTTTTTCTTGCTCACCAATTGCTACGGCAAGGCGCTTCCAGGCCAAGAGTGCTGCTAGCGCACTGTCATAAATCGCAGTCCGACTAATACTCAGTCCACAAGCGACCTAGATGGCATCCGCCATACTAGGCGGATAAGGATGACACAGAACAACTGCCAAGTTCCCATCTCCAAAGCAAAGACCGCCTCAAATTAGAGTGTATATGCTCAGTTTAGCGCAGGTGAAAAGTTGGCAAGACTGCCGCTTCTTAGTACCAAAGCTTCGAGGTTGGAAGGTAGAGGCTAGTACCGACAGGACTCTATAAAATCATAGCACATTCTTCCTTTCAAAAACGGATATCCAAGTTTCACCCGGTATCAGATGTGCCTGTCTTCAGCCTTTTCTATTCAAAGCTAGCCCCAAATCCTACGTACAACTACACTCAGTACTACCGGCCGGGACAGCGACTGTGATGCAAAGAGGCTACGTTATTTCTGAACTCAGCTGTCTGATTCTAGGCTGCCAAGATCATCAGCTACATCCCTTACTTCTTCGGACCATCCATGTCGATAAGGCAATAAAGGCCTACTGGTAGCTCTGCGTGCATACCAATCCATTGCTTAAAACACGCGTCCCTGGGGATATCAACCAGTCGTGAGAGCTTACTCCCAACGGCCGGTACCCACAACCGGGCCAGTCTACAAAACAGTGCCCGCGTATGACGGGATTTTAAATAAATTACCAACAATTTCACTCAGTCATGCACAAAATAAGAGGTAAACAAAAGCCAGTTGCTGAGACACTGTCGGATTCCAGGCGCTGGGGGTACAGTCTTCTTGATGTTAATGCTGTGTTCACAAACCCTTAGTCACGTGATGGTGGGCGATCTAAGAAACAGCGTCCCAAGAGCATCAGCCATGAACAACACCGCCAGCTTTGGCCTATCGCTCAATATTCACATGCTCCCTTCCGTTTGTCTATATTGTCTTTTATACAACGGTGTCTACATATCTAGACCTTCAATTTCAAATATATCAAGCCTCAAATCGTCCAGATAAACCCTAAGTCTTTGCCCTCAAGGGTCTGAAGCTTCAAAACTTGGCCTGACCAAAGCTCTGGTGTGCGCTGCATTCAACAAACCTAAATAGCCCTCGAGAGACAAGAGACGGCGCGGCGCAACCCCCATCGTGCACAACCACAACGACGTCTAGCGCCTCTTGCCCTAGATCACAAACTACCGTCACGCTTTGTAGAGGCTTGCAATGCTGTCTAGACACCTTGTCTACTATTGACCCAGCCGATCATTCACGAAGACGACCAAGAAAATCCCAACGACGACAACGACTCTATGCACGCCTTCTCCGTCGTGACTTTCGGCATCTTTGTTGCTGGCTATACTACTGCACGCTGGGATCTAGTGACTCGATTATATGAGTTGGCTGTTTTTGCCTGGGCATACGGCGTTGTTGTTAGTCTCCCTTCTCTATTGCTCTCCTCTATCTCCTCTCGCCCTTGTGGCCCTCTATGCTAGCATGTAATCTCTAACAAAGCTACCCCTCTCCTCCTTCAAGACTCGCGCTACCAAGTGCTTTTTGGGGCTCTCTTTTTTGTTTCTTGTGTTGTTTGTGCCTATAGCAATTCTGGCATCCAAAGAATCCTACGAGGTTAGTATCGATGGCCGTCTTGCTCCTTTGTCTTGCCGCTCTCTTCTAACTCTTCCTATTCTCTTTTATATAGCACCCTCGAAACCCTGAATGTGGTGTATCAGGCCGAGAGCAGCTTCGCCGTCGTGGCTCCCTAACCTTCTTTTGACGTTTCCTGTCTCCGACACTTCTCCATCTTTCTCTCTCTCCCTCTCTCCCTCTCCTCTCGACTTATACTTCCGACGGCCATGCCTTCTCCCATTCGTGATGGCTTGATGCGCATCTTCTGGCCCGCAGACATCCCACGATCTTCTTTTCCCGGTGTCATAGTGGGATGGAAGAACTCGGAACGCGACATGTTCGTTGTCGCTATCCTCGATGTGCCAGATGTACGTCGCTGCAAGTCCTTGACCCACTTCCGTCAAACGCGCTCCCCGTGCTGTCAGCTAACACTGTGATTCGTTTGCTGTTACTTAGCCCCGTGCTGTCGAGTCTCACTTCAGGTCTAACAGCCTCTTTCGCTATGCGCCTCACTCTGTGAGCCGAATATTCGAATTATGTGGCCGCAACTCCATGCGAACGCTTGGCCTCGCCAACCAGCCGCAACCTTCTACTCTCACCGACTCCGACCCGTCGTGGATCTATGCCGCCATCAATCCCAACGTCCGAGTGCCGCGAATCCAATGCCCGACAGTCTCTAGTATCCAAATTATTCTTTTTGATCGGCCTATACCAAGCAAGATGCAGTACATTTCATTAAAGCCCATATCCCTGGCCTTGGCTGATAAAAATGCCATTGACCATCCGGCCGAAGACGAGAATGAGGACGAAGAAGACAAACAGGAGCATCTTTTGAGAGCTCAGAAGAAGCGCCTGATTCGACGGATGAAAGACCACACTATCACTATGCGCACGCGTACTGCCAAAGAGACAGCCCTACCCCTAATTGTTAACCAAATAAATTGTTCGTGGGAGCTCGAGACACTCCTCCAAAAGAATGCTTCGATGATAGGCACCCGCCCCAAAAGGAGCCTGAGCATATCAGAAAGAATGGCAGAATCGGCAACATCTGCCAAGAATATTCTTCTAAGCTGCGTCTGCGACATCGTCCTCAAATATATTCTTCCAGTTATCCGCCAGGTTTTTGTCTTGTTCATCATGGGTCATAGAATCGCTGCCGAGATGCTCCTCCAATTCCTGGAATTCCGGGCCCGCCCGGGCTATGCGGCCCTCAAAGACCTCTCTGCCACAGCCCAACAGGTGGAAATACGTCTACAGCAGTTCTGCTACTGGCCCACACAAAACACCATGTTGCGCCAGCGAAAACAGGATTGGGCCAGTGTCACTACAAGCCACCCAGACTACATACGCTTTTTCAACAGTCTCTGGCTAGTTGCAAACGATGTTATTATCGGCATGGCCATTGGCTCGTACATCATTGAGCACTGTGAGCGTGTAGCAAACCAAATTAGCCATCTGCTAGACATGTATACAGTCCTTGCTCTACAGCGCAGCATTTCGTGGCTCATGGGGTGGCCAGCCGGGCTGAAACTGAACAACGAGCTTGCTGCCTTTCTGGGTGATCTATTTCTCTGGGTAATTGACTATTGGGCTAGTAAGTAACTAAGACTATCCTCGATGTGTGCCATGAGCCGTTTGACATGCCCTTGATTCTAACGACTAACCATTCCTATTCTAGGCTGCATCAATATGCTTCATCCAGTGCTACCTCACATCATATGGTTCATAGGCTTTTCTAGCTTTGCCGGAGCCAGCATGCCCATTGCCATGTTCTCAGATCTTCTGTCTGGCCTTACGATCCACATCTACTCCTTCTATTTGGCGTCCGCCCGGATCTTCAATTGGCAGTTGACCATTCTCATGTCCCTCTTTCACCTATTTCGAGGCAAGAAACACAATGTGCTCCGCGATCGCATCGACTCCTGTGATTACGATCTAGACCAGCTGCTCGTCGGCACCATTCTGTTCACCCTCCTTTTCTTTCTCTTGCCTACAGTTGTAGTGTTCTATCTTAACTTCGCTGTAGCGCGCATGGTCATCATATCGCTAAAGGCGGTGTTTGACTCCCTTTTGTCCTGTCTCAACCATTTCCCACTTTTTGCCATAATGCTCCGAATCAAAGACCCGAAGCGCCTTCCAGGTGGAATCCGGTTTGAACTCCACGATATTGAAGACTATTATCCAGACGAAGCCACAGAATCGGACGATGATAAAACGCATGATATCCCACCAACCTCCATCATATACCTCCAAGTAAGCGACTGTGCACTTTCCAAGCTCTCTGCGGCTCCTATAAGCTAACAGCCTCTATCTGCAGCCAATCCCCCTCAGCTTCAAGGATATGTTCCAACAATACTCCCACATGGCGCAACGGATACGTAAGCATTATCTCTCGCTCCGGGTTCTATTGTGCCTCCTGACTGGACGCTTCGTGCCACCGATCGACCGTAAGAATTTGTACAGCCTACAGTACAGTATGCTCCCAGCACAACGTGCTGGAATCTGGGATATCTGGCAATCACTAAACGCCCCTCTAGCCCAACCGTTACATAGTAAGAACGGTGGGTATGGTACGAGAAAATGGGCCTCATCCTCCGGGAGCGCAAAGCGGCACAAAGCCTGGCACTAATAATTAAGATAACATGCTACCTTGAAATGTAGTAATAAATATGCTGATGACAAAAATGGCTGGACTCTAAGATATAGGCTTGCTTTCCTTGGTTAGGGTTTTGGATTGGTTCTTTATAAGGGTTATAAATTGTACCCCACTTCCTTAACATCACCATGTCGCTCCCAAGTTAGTCATGACAGAAGCTTCAATAAGACGTTTAGAAATTGAACAAAATGGTGTGCTATTAACACGGAACAACGTGGGGCAACAATAGTTGAAGACGATCCATTTCGGTTCTTTGTTAACATGGATCTAGAACTAGACAATGACCAATTCTACAAGCACTTCCAGACAACCATAGCCGGTACTATTCCCAAACACATGTGCATCAACGATAAAGCCACTCTAACACTTATATACAAGGCCTGGAGGAAAGGATTGCTGGTGTCTCGACTGCTCAGACTGCTGAGGAGCGTAACCAGAACACCGATGCAATTCGTGCTGGGATCTCACAGCTTACGCGCGAGCTGGCAGATGCATCGGTGCGTTTGCCGCGGTACGATCAGCGGAATTACAACGAAGTATGTACAACTCGCAGTCTCCTGATCTGACGCTAGATGATGGCGATTGCGGGTAACTACATGTAGTGCATAACTATATTTATACGTCGCACGGGATACTGGGCACTTGAGAGAACAGTTCTAATGTATTTGATATTTAGGCCCTTAAAGCAGTCACCGCCAAGGTCAACGCTGCCACCGAGAAAGCTGCGCCCAAGCGGCGCTTCCAATTCCGCCGTAGCGCTGTTCCATCTGGCTCTAATGGACCATGCGCAACTGACACACGAAAACTAACTACTACACATGCCTCCGCATCAACACAGCGATCAGAGTCACAGTCACAGTCACAACAGCTGCCACAAACACAGGACCCTTCGCCTAATGCCATTGGTCATGGCAGAGCAAACAGCGTTGTTAGTTCAGAGAAGGACTACAACTGCGAGATAAAGGCACAGAAGTTACGGGTTCATAGACCTAGTTTTTCATCTGTTAAGGAAGTGTCTCTCGCGCATCACTTGAATGTACGAATTTCACTGCCGGAAACTGCTGCAGTGGCAACAGCTGCAGGTCGTTTGACCGATGTGGTGGGTTGCGTTGTTGATATGTCTGGAGCCACACGCAGCGGAAGCCCATTTGCAGGGTTCGCGATAAAGAACATCAACAGCTCCCTGGTTATATCGGGCACAGTGGCGGGTCCTGTGCATATAACGGCCGTTCGCGACTCAGTGTTGGTGATTGTAGCTCGTCAAATCCGGATTCATGAGTGTCATAATGTGGACATATACTTGCATTGCGGCAGCAGACCTATTATTGAGGATTGTTCTGGGCTCAAATTTGCACCGGTAACAAAGTATTATGTGAGTAGTGGCACTTTCAGTCTTGGGGTCTAGGTATATCTCCTTGGGCTAACAATTATGTACTATAAGGCGCCAGGGGAGCTTCTTGGTGCAAACCAATGGAATCAAGTAGACGATTTCAAGTGGCTGAGGGCTGATGCCAGCCCAAACTGGTCTGTGCTGCCAAAGGAGAAAGCGATTGAGGACGACGTGTGGAAGGATATTGAAGCCGATTCATCATCTGAGACTGCGGCGCTACTTGACCGCGTCAAATCATAGTAGGTAGGCAATCCCGAGGTATACGCGGTCCGGCAATTGTTTACTAATGGCTGCCTTTGTATTTAGGAATCCTGCTGTTGAGATTCGGAGACAATGTCGGTACCGCCAGCCTTGAGCTTCTCCAGGATTTGTTGTTGTTTGCGAATGCGCTTTTCGAGATCGGCAATCTCTTCCTGCTGATCTTCAATAGTTCGGTTCATGTCTGGCAACAGCATGACTTGTGTGCGTGCTTTCTTTAGCTTGTGCTTGAGAGGATCGGTGACTGTGGGCAAGTCTTTAGCGAGAATCGGCTTGGGAGCATCGGGGTCGACGGAGTCTTGGCCGGGCGGGTTATTAGGCAGTGAGGGGTCAGCGTGAGGGTTGAGGATGGACTGTAGGCGTTCCAAAGTCACAGCAAGATCGGACACTGTATCGAGAAAGTCGGGGGACAAAGTCTCAGGCAGCGCCATAGGATGCTGCTGTAGCTGTTGTTGCGGCTGGCCGGGTCTTGAGGTCATGGTACTATATTGTGTTTCGGTGTTGTGAGAAGCTACCGGGAAGCAAGGCTGAGAGAAGGCTGGGCGTCTACTGCACTGTGCAAGGCTAGCGGACCGGAAGATTTAAGCTAGGGCGGTTTTGAGTTGTGCTCCAGGACAATCAATTATCTGATGACGGGGGCTGAGAACAAAATCATGGATATGCAAGAAGTGGGCTTGACGGCTGGCTGGCTTTGCGTAGGTGAAAATAAGTGGAGCGATCTGACGACTCGGCCGACAGCTGCCAGCGATGGTTTATGCATATATGGAGTCGGCAAGTGTGGGCATAACATATTTGAGGGTTTAATGCTGTGTATGCATGAACATGCAGCTGCAATTGTCTAGTAGTTTTTTTCTCTTCTGTTCGGCATTGTATCCAACTGCGTCTCGCTATTTTTGCAGCGTTTCAATTGTGCTTCGATGCTCGATCAGCGGCTCCCAGCAAGGCCCGAGGCCTGCACAGTGCCTTTAAAAAACATACAACCCCCCGTTTAGTAGATAGCTATATTGAAGCTTGTTCCTTCCTAACTGCGTTTCTACCGAAAATTTCGCCGGTAGATAAGCATCCAACTGCAGTTTATAAACGCCGCAAATGAAGCGGGTGTTTGGTAGATGTGTGAACTTGGGAACCAAGGAGGAAAGAAATATACCATGTTTTTTTTTCGGTAGCTGCTTCGAGAACTTTGACATTTCTTTTGCACACAAGACTAACCATAGTTGAAACCAGGAGAGAGAAAAACGGCAAAGAATCAAAACAAGCTCGGTAGGAGCTCGGTTTGTTCTTGCCATCATAACCCCGCCTTCCTGTTTGCCTTCCTGTTTGCCTTCCTGTTTTCGCCTTCCTTCCCTGTCGTTTTGCACCGTTTCTACGTCCGTCCACCGCAGCCCACTGAACCCACTGCGTGTTGTATGAAACGAAAAAGAAAAAAAGTGACCTCAGTAAATAAGACCACCATCCCACTTTCGCAAGAGCCCCGTTTGGTCCCAGGTCCATTTAATAGTAGCTTGCGTCTCCTCTTTCCCTTCCTGTTTTCTTCTTTCTCTTCCTGCATCGCGATCCAATCCTGATCAAGCCTTCTTGTTTTTTCCAAGAGTGTTTTGTGCGCTTGAACCTTCCTTTTGAGTCAGTCTCGTACATCACGACCTTATTTTTTCTCTATTTCCACATTCCTCGTAATGACCGTCCCCGATCACAAAGCTTGCCTCGGTACGTCTCTATCTCTGTCTGCCCATATCACCGCCAAGTTTCCTTCCTCTACCGTTGGCTTCATAGCCTTTGCTCCCCATGTCTTCTGCTTCCTTTTCTTTTTCACCCCCTCCTTCTCCTTCTCCCCTTCCTAGGAACACCTCCCCGATGTCCCTCCGCTTAGCCTCCCAACGTCCCGTAACTCGGGCTTCTTCCGCCGCTCCCTCTCTCCGTCGCCGTATCCCGTCTTCTGGAGCCTCAAACCTTGAGCTATCTTCAAATGCGCAACCCCCCAGTCCTTCAGACGTTCCGTCTAGCGTACGCCAACGCTCTTCGCCGGACATTCTCCTCACCTTTCTCTACATCCTCGCCTACCTTGAGTTTGCTTGGCTAATTTTTATGCTTTTGCGCTCCTTTAGTCGTCATTGACGGTTGGGGTATTGCTTCGGCTACCTCTCCTAAGGACGGCGATGCCATTGCCGCCGCCGCGACCCCCGTGATGGACGCCTTCGCTCAGAGTGCTACCGGCTATCAGAAGCTCGATGCCTCTTCGCTGGCTGTCGGTCTTCCCGAGGGTCTGATGGGTAACTCTGAGGTTGGCCACCTGAATATTGGTGCCGGCCGTGTTGTCTGGCAGGACGTTGTGCGTATCGACCTCACCATCAAGAAGGACGAGCTTCTTGATAACACTGTTATCCGCGAGACTTTTGATGCTGTGCTCAAGGGCAACGGCCGCCTGCACCTTTGCGGTCTAGTCTCACATGGTGGTGTCCATTCCAAGCAAAACCACCTGTATGCTCTACTCAAGGCTGCCAAGAAGATGAACATCCCCGAGGTTTATATCCACGGCTTTGGAGATGGTCGTGACACTGACCCCAAGTCTGGTGCTGGCTACTTTGAGGAGCTGGTTGCCTTCATCAAGGAGCTTGGCCTGGGCAAGATTGCCACCATTGTCGGTCGTTACTACGCCATGGACCGTGACAAGCGCTGGGAGAGAGTTGAGCTTGCCCTGCAAGGCATGTGCTACGGCAAGGGTACTGTAGCCACTGACGCTGTCCAGGCTATTAAGGATGTCTATGCTAAGGGTGGCGACAAGGACCGTGATGAGTTCCTGAAACCCATCATCATGAACGGCGATGAGGCTCGTATCAAAGGTAAGTCTTGGCGTTTATCTTATCAGCATATAGAGTACATCTAACTAACAACTCAACTTTTGTAGGTGGTGACTCCGTCTTTTTCTTCAACTACCGGTCTGACCGTGTCCGCCAAATCACCCAGGTTCTGGGTGGCGTTGACACCTCGGTCATGCCTGACTTCAAGGTCCCGCATATTGCTCGCCTGGTTACCATGACCCAGTACAAGGCCGATTACCCCTTCCCCGTCGCTTTTGCTCCCCAGCGCATGGACAACGTTCTGGCTGAGTGGCTGGGCAAGCAGGAGGTCAAGCAGGTCCATATTGCCGAGACCGAGAAGTATGCCCATGTCACCTTCTTCTTTAATGGTGGTGTTGAGAAGCAGTTCCACTTGGAAGAGCGTGATACTACCCAGGATTTGGTTCCCTCTAACAAGTCCGTTGCCACTTACGACCAGGCTCCTGAGATGAGCGCCGATGGCGTTGCCAACCAGGTTGTTAAGCGTCTTTCGGAACAAGAGTTCCCCTTCGTCATGAACAACTTTGCCCCCCCTGACATGGTTGGCCACACCGGCGTCTACGATGCCGCTGTTGTTGCCGTCGCTGCTACCGACAAGGCCATTGGCAAGATCTATGAAGCCTGCAAGAAGAACAACTACATCCTGTTCATCACTGCTGACCACGGCAATGCCGAGGAGATGAAGTTCCCTGATGGCAAGCCCAAGACTTCCCACACCACCAACTTGGTCCCTTTCATCATGGCCAACGCTCCCGAGGGCTGGAAGCTGACCGGCGATGGTGTTCTGGGCGATGCTGCCCCTACTATTCTGGCCGCTATGGGTTTGCCCATTCCCGACGAAATGACCGGCACTTCGCTGCTGTCCCGCTCATAGATTTAGACTCTTATGATTTGATGCTGTAGTAAAGTTGGTGATTTTGATTTCAGTTAAGGTTTGGAAGGGTTAAAGATAAGGTTATGGCCGCCTGAGCAAAAGTATAGAGGTGCTCATGGTAAAGATAATCACAATAGAACGAATTAAACGACGATAAACTAGTAATATGCACATACATCTACTTGGTATTTCTTGTGGCCTAAGGTCAGGGTTAGCCTGGGCTAGCGCCCAAAGCTGGGCCTGCATGCTCTTTCTTAGAAGCTTCACCTTGAAAAACTGCCCCACCATCGCTCAGGATGACTAATCTACATTTTGCCTGCCCCCCAATTAGCTATACCAAATATTAGGCTTATCTTTCTAGAAAGACGACATCAATCGACTGGCATTGGAACAAGGCTTGACAGCAGAAGCTTCAGCATATTCTATTCAAGCTATTTCCCAGCAACTGCTGAGCTTAGAAATCCCAAATAATCACAATGTCAAGCAAGAAAGAGCTTGCGGCAGGGTAAGAAGTCCATTTTCATGCGTGCTTGCTGCCCGCAATAGGCTTGGGATAAATCTTCAACTAACAACTAACTGGCGACTGCACATAGCGAAACAAACCCTCGTGGTATCCCGAAGGCGCCATTTGTCGATCGTGTCGAAGACTATGTCGCAAGCCACGATGAGGTTGAAGGCACATTGCGAAACTTTCAGGAGATGATTAAGTGAGTTGAGATCTTGGGAATGGAGGAGAGAACAATTGCGACCACGAGATACGAGCCAACACGACCAAAGGGAGACCCTTATAAAGGCCTGCGGACGCGGCGACTCGAAATATAACGACACAAGCTGGCAGTGGAGTGAAGAAAACCCTTCAGTTTGAAAGATGATGCGATCGAGAAATGCTCGCGTGGACTTAAGTAGAGCAAGGTAGAAGACTCATGCAACGGAAGTCCGAAAGAAATACGACCAGAAATGCTCGTAGGATGCGAGTAAATGTCCTCTGGGTTCTATACGGGCTTTGACCGTGTTCTACTGCACTTACATATCTTGGGGAGAGAGACATAGGAAAGACCCTATGGGATGCTAGACCATTGAGACTAACCTACAACTTCTTTCTATATAGCAAGTATCAATTCATGGAAATGAATCTCCAGAAGCGATTGGCTGGCTTAAGGGAAAAGATCCCCGACATCCAAAAGACTCTAGAAACCGTGCAATTTCTAAAGCTGCGCGGGGTAAGGCCTTATTCACAATCGCCATTAACAGAAATTACACTCCATAATGGGATGAGCATGAACACTGACATTACTACTGGGCGTGCCCGCAGTCGGATTCCGAGCCTATTGAGACGACATTTGAACTCAGCGAGACTTTATATGCCAAGGCCTCAGTTCCAGCCACTGAGGAAGTTTATGTCTGGCTAGGAGTATGATATGACCCTACTCTTTTTGTGCTATTCCAGCAATGTCTCTGCCGGTCTCAGAATCGCTAACGTCTTTATATAGGCTAATGTCATGCTCGCTTATCCCGTTGATGAGGCTGAGACGCTGTTGTCTGGCAAGTTAAATGCAGCAAAAACTAGCGCAAGCAATTTCGAAGAAGATCTAGATTTTGTGCGCGAGCAGATTACTGTGAGTCGACTGATAGGTACATGTCAAAAAGACTACACACGTACTAATCATACAACAAACAAAACAGACTATGGAGGTTGCTTTGGCGCGTGTTTACAACTGGGACGTTGTGCAGAAACGCAAAATCAAAGCCGAAAAAGGCGAGACTGTAGAAGACAAGGCCAAAGCGATAGCAGAAAGCTAGGGTGGGTACTGTCAGGGGCAAGTAGGGCAGAAACGGTCAAAACTTTGTACAAATACATGGTCAAATAAACTTAATGAGCAATGCGGCGAAAGGGACGTAGGAGGCAGACGATATTTCAAGCAGGTCGTTGGAAGAATCAACGAAATAGCATGGCGCGTGTGTCCAGCTGCTGCCAGCTGTTAGCCACATATGCGAGTATGTACGTACATGACGAGACAGGGAGACAGGGAGGTTTGGCCCCTCTTTGTTTAGTTCGATGGGCTGCAGATTTCAAGGAAGAGACAAGCCTTGAAGAAGACACTGCCTACCCTAGGCATCAAATTTTGTACAGCGTCAGAAACGCAGTATTACCGAAGGAGAGGGGAAACGGGGTTGTGTAAGTTGTCTACGTCGCAAAACGAGAGAAGAGAAATTGGGTCCTATGATACAGCGCGGTACGTAGAATGAACCACCAACATGCTCAGCTTGGAGCCCTTGACTCTTGTAACTCATCACTCTTTCCTTTTTCTCTCACTCACCGTCTCCTCTCGGTCACCCCAAATTCAGCTGCATGTGCCTGATTTGCTGTTCTTGAATGTGAACAACCAGAGTTTCATTGATGAGGACTGGGGCGGGCATAAAAAGGGGCCAGGCCTAAGGAGGGGACCTGAAGGAGGTAGCAAGTGGGTAGTGGAAATAGAGGCAATAAGAGGCAATAACTAGAGCCGTAGAGCATTGACTGATACGCCTTCTTGGCGGCCTCTAGTGCATACGCAAGTAGGTACTAAGGTACACACAAGCATGTTACTAGTGTAATAGAGGCCCCCTGCCCTTGCTATATTGCCGTCGTGTTCTTTCCCTCCAAGGTGATTCCGCTAGGGAATTATCTGTGTCGCTAGCGGAAGCTTTGGTTTTTTTTGGGCCAGCTACATCGTTCCTACTTTTGTAGTTGCTGTTTTTTTCTTCTTGCGTTGTCTTTTTCCTTTTCTCTTCCCTCTGGAACATCCTAACATTGGAACCAAACCTAGAGAAAGGTGAGTCTGAGTAGGCAAAAGGAACTAGATCTTCTGTCAGGATACCTACTAGCTGTCCCTCCTTCTTCTCCTCTGTCTCTGTCTACCGCTGCCTCTACCTCGCTTTCATTCCCCCAAACCAAAGGCACAAAAGTCTACTCCTTCCCGTCTTGGACACACCTTCCCCCTTCTCGTTATCACCCTCCTGCCGTCTCCGTATTGTAACTGCTCCAGCTTCAGCTTTGCTACTGCTGCTTGCCAGTTTTGCTACTGCTCAATCTACATCGCCTCCTCCATTCTTGTCTTTCTGTCTTCCTCCTTTCCACCCCCCTCTCCTCCCCCCTCCCCCCTCCTTCCTCCCCACCCGTCAAATACTGCTGCCTCCCTTGCCTTTCCTCATTGTTTTTAATCGGCCAAACTATTTGCTGCTTATATAAAGAACATCTTTCAGCCTCATCCTATTTTAACTTATCATCCGTTCCTTCTAACATTCAAGTTCTTCTTTTCTCTCTCTTCCCTCCTTTTTAGCATAGATAAAGGCCAACTCTTAATCTCGAACCGCCTATCATATACACGACGCCTGTGCCTACGCCTCTCCGTCTTCGTCTACGCCCGTTAACATACTTTGGTCTATCTCTCCACTGCCACATTCAAAATGGCTGCTCCCGCTCCTGTAGCAGCTCCCCTAAAACTCGACCCCAAGTATGATGACTTCGACTTCCCGACCGTTGCCGCCGAGCCTCAGTCTGGCCATCCTGGCTATCTGACTCCTGAGCAGCAGGCTCAGGTTGAACAGCTTCGTCTACTACTCGAGGCTGAGGGTTTTACCAGCCGTCTGGACACGCTTACTCTGGTATGTTCCTTTTAAAAGTCGGATATTCTTTGTTCTGCATCAAGAAGCCATTTATTTAGCTAACCCCATCTTTATTTCCCCAACAGCTTCGTTTCCTACGGGCACGCAAGTTCGATGTTATGCAGGCAAAGAAAATGTTCGTAGATTGCGAGGAATGGCGCAAAAGCACCAACCTCGACCAGATTCTTCCTACCTGGGACTTCGCTGAACGGGCCGAGGTCGCCAAGTTCTACCCCCAATATTACCACAAGATTGACAAGGTACGTCATAAATATAAACATTTGCCGTGCCGTACCGATGTGCTCTAGCCCTGTCGCTAACATAGTCTATAGGATGGCCGCCCTGTTTACATTGAGGAGCTGGGCCAGATCGACGTCGCCTCCATGTACAAGGTTACTACGCCCGAACGTATGCTAACCAATCTCGCTGTCGAGTACGAGCGTGTTGCCGACCCCCGTCTTCCCGCCTGCTCACGCAAATCCGGTCACCTTCTTGAAACCTGCTGCACCATCATGGACCTTAAGGGCGTCTCCATTACCCGGATACCTCAAGTCTACAACAATGTGCAGAAGGCCTCTGAGCTATCGCAGAACTACTACCCTGAACGTCTAGGTCGCCTATATATCATTAACTCCCCTTGGGGATTCTCGGGCATTTGGAATGTTGTCAAGCGCTGGCTTGATCCGGTGACTGTGGAGAAGATTCACATCCTTGGCTCTACCTACAAAGACGAACTTGTCAAGCAGGTCCCTGCTGAGAACCTACCCGAGAAGTTTGGTGGAACGTGCAAGTGCGAGGGTGGCTGCTCTGCAAGTGACGCTGGTCCATGGAAAGACCCCCAGTGGGCTCGTCCCGCTAAGTGGGAGAAGGCTACTGCTGCTGCCACTGCCACGCAGTCTGCCCCTGCTCCCACGCCCGCCGAGGGCGAAAAGGTTACTGCGTAAGAAGCTCGTTCTAAGGGAAGAGGGGCTGCAGGATAACCATTGGTTATGTGAAGGATAAATAAAGTACTCATGGAGGCACATATATTACTGGATTCCGCTTAATTGAAGCTTCTCTACGTTCTGCCTCCTCATGCTAGTTAGATAGTTTCGTGTGGTGGCTCTTGTCTTGTTGGCATGTCTTTTCATCTCGCCATGTGAACTATATAACGTTAGGGTACCGTTCCATGGTTTTTTTGTATCCGGTTTCTTGTTTATATACATTACTTCAATACCATTCTACTTTCATTAAACATAGGATGAGCACATCTCTGACTTCAATGTAAACATAAAAAACGGCATGTGTGTGGGTAGATAAAGAATTTAGCAGCAATCCAAAACTCTGCCATTTAACATGAATGCAAAGTACAACAAAGTTTCTGCCCCTCCCCCCACAACCTAGCGACCTTGTGTCACAACATACTCTCCTGCTACCCGAGCCCTCTCCATTTTGGCCACCGTTGATGGCGTATCCCTTGTTAACTTCCTCAACGCCTCCAGTGCGGCTCCATACCTCTTTTCAACCTCTTCCTGCCTGACTAAGCCTTTCTGAAGCGTCTCGTCCTGCGTCAACTCAGTGCGAGCCCGAGCAACCGCGTCACGCACAGCAGCCTCAGCATGAGTGCGTGCAGCATCCTCATCGGCGGCCGTGGTCATGCGAAACTGCTCGGCAAGATGGCCCGCCACATGCTGCGGGACCTTGTGCTTGAGCGCGGCGATTTCGGCTAGCAGGTCTTCCTCTTCACGTGCAAGATCTAGCACGCGCTGGTGGGCGCGCTCATTAAACGGCTCGTACGCCTCAGCAGGTGCCAGGCTGCTGGCGTTCTGTGCGGTACCGGATAGGAATGGTGCGGGGTCGACGGGGAGTCCATTTATGGAGAGGTTGGGGGCTGCGAAGGTGAAGGTCTTCTGGATGTACTGCATTAAATTAAGGAAAGAAAAAAAAGGGTAGTTAGTTGGTGATATGTTCTGAGTGGGGTCTTGGTGTTGTAGATGGTGATACCTCGTTCACAAGTTCCTCTATTTTCGTGCGTAGCTCATCTTCGGTATCGTCGCCTTCTACGGGAGGGAAAGCCTCGTCCAAACGCTCTCTTGCAGCGCGTCGGACATTGCTGAGCAGATATGAAAGGTCTTCCTGACTTTGGAGCTCGATTTTGCGATGGGCTACTGGGCCACTCATAGTGGGTAGGTTGTGTAGGCGGTGCAGGCGAATCAAGATGACGCACGGTAGTTCAAAAGGGTAGCCAAGGTTTTTTTTTACATACCCCAGTGGTCTGCTGCACAATGAAGCATCGCTAGATCTCCCACAAAGACAAAGCTAAAGCTGAGCATGCGTCCCTCGTTCATCATGTGGCAATCTAAAACTAGAATAACTAACGCTAACTCGCTATTCAGCCTAGCCCCAGAAAGCAACATTCCTATCGATAAGAACTAGTGTAACCCAGGATCTAAGCTTTCTTGCCCCCCTTTTTTTACTCCGCTAGAACACCCGTGCTTATGGCCCCACCAGGAGTGGGTCTCATATGTCGCTCTTATCGTTATCTTGGTCCAATACTGGCTCACCAATGATCTCATTTCACGTCATTAAGGGATTCGAAAAGTTATGGAATAGGTTCCCCGTGCACCCATGCAGTATTAAGGAACAGGCGTAAGAAACGGCAGTGGCTGTTATCGACCTGTTAACACGCCAAAGTTGCGCTTGGATGTATAGATTATGCGATTTGGGACCGGATGATTTAAAATGAACTGACTAGATATTTCATTGTACTATGGCGGTGATAAAAATGGCATACAAAACGAGTTTATGTGGGTAGGTAAGACGAGAGTACGGTGTCACCACATTTATATTGGGAGACAGAAAATAGCAGAGTATGTATAAGCCTGAAGCCTAGTTAATAAAGTATATAGACTTCAAAAGAAATGTAACGCAAATAATCCATCAAGCTGCATGTACAGGCGTGAGGCAGGACAGCATAGGAAATGTATGTGGCAAGGATACAGCCAAGCTGTGCCAGTTCACAAGTTGACTTTGCATATGTGCATGCTTGTTGTCAACCGTTGTTGAGGCCCAGCTAAGTGGGGGGAGGGATAAGCAGCAATAAATAGAGTAGTAGAAATGGTAAACAAGTTATAAGGCAATTTAACCAATGGACAGAATGCGGAAAACAATCTTCTTCATGTCTGCCACAAACAGTAAGAAACCAACAAGAAACAACAACTGCAAACGCCATCCGCCACTTGGGCGGTTCCGAAAAAAAAACCACCGAGTAAGAAAAAAAGAGGGCAAAGAAGAGGATGTTGAAGAGCCTCAACCTTGAAAGAATCTAAAGCATATCGTAAGAGAGTGTGATGTTGAGCATATCGAATCGCCAAGTGGAATGACGCAGGAGCTCTAGGCAGCTAATTAGAAGATGCAGGATTATATAGTGTAAGGACTCTGCGTTTATTGTGGCAGTAGCATCTGGGCCTCCTCATCGGTAATGTGGATTTCGTGCACGGCGTCACGGCGGAGTTCAAGAGGGACATAGTCGCAGTCGATATAGGATGGCAGGAAGATTTCTGCAGGCAAAAAAATTAGAAAATCGAAGACAAAAGAGAGAGGTGAGACAAGCTTGACTGATGCAAAACTTACCTGGGTTCCAGTAGAAGCCTTGACTAGAGGAAAGATACGAAATCTGTCGCTGCATTAGTCACCATGTCAAACAAAGTGACGCTAAACAAGGGACACTTACCAGACGAGGGGAGTCCGGACCGCCAATATCAACATGAGTGGTCTCCTGTTGAGAAATAGCCGAGCCTATAATATCAACGTGTTAGAAACATCTGGAGGCATTCTGGCGAAACAATCAAATAAAGGGATGACGCACTGAGGAGGCTGGGTCGGCGGCGGTTTCTCTCCATAGCCCTTTTGTCAGACTGGGCTGGTGATGGCGACGTGGGGGATGAGGAGACGGAAGAGATAGAAGACTGTCGAGATGAAGACGAGGCGACTGATTGAGGAGTTGCGGCTTGAGCGGAAATGTGAATAGAGGAAGACATGACGACTGAAGCGGCAGGAAATATGGCGATTTACAACGTGTGATAGTGGTGTGTGCAGTAGTATCGGAGCTTCACGGGAAGGCAAGACAAGGAGTGTCCGGAAAAAAAATATGCTAGGAGAAAACAAGGCGGCTAGCAATTAAACAGAAGTAATACGCTGGGAAGTATGTAGAGATACCAGGCTGGAAGGGTTTCTTGGTCTGGATCGTACCATGAAACACCAACAGGGAACCTGGAAAACAAAGACGGAAACAAGAGAGAAAAAAACAGCTCGTCTTTGCCTCAAAAATTGGAGATGGGCGCTGACACGAACAGCTAGCCAAATACTAGCTACAATGAGAGAAGGAATTTGTAGAATATGGAGAGATTAAAGCAATGAGGGATATCACAAGTCGAGAAATATTATGGTCGGAGAGCAAGCAACAAAGAAGAATCACAAGGAAAAGTAGGGACAAAACAGATGTCAGCCAAGACAGTTATCGCCAAGACCAGAAGAAGCAGGAGAGTGTATCACAAAGCGATGAGAAGAATGATCAGAATAGCCAGCGACAAGCTTGAAGCTAGAGAGAGCAAAAAGCTTGCAGGAGGTAAAGAGGTAGAACAAGAAACAGAGTGGTAGATATCAACACCAGATAATGTAATGTTGAATGGCTTAGAAAAAAGAAGAAGGAAAAGCTAAGCTGAGAAGAGAAAGAAATCACGATAAGGCGGGCTTTTATAGTGGCAGGAAGAACATGGAGGAAGAAGAGAAGAAAAGAAGGAAAATAGAAAGACAAGAATGATTTCTCAGATTGGAGATTAAGTACGGCCTGGTGCAGCGTGAAGGTAGGTACAGGTACAATGTACTTCGTATATCATCCAGCACAAGCCTGTATTATAACGGTTAGAAGACAACCACCACCAAGGTCCCCCACTAAAATCTGCCTGGCTGCCTATATCTTTCCCAACCCAACAAAGAGTACTACCAGCCCAAGCCAACCCACCAGCATCACATGTAAATAAGCCGCATGTCTTTACTATCCCCTCCTACCTCACTTCGCCCTAGCCGGGCTCCTTGCTCCAAGAGCTTCAATTCCCAGGGCCGCTCTCTGTAGACAACACAATAGCATGTGCATCCTACTTTGCTCCGTACACGCCCCCATTTACATATTGCTACGCTTTCTGAGACAAGAGCAGCGTTGGGCATAAGATGGTATTTCTTCTTGTCTTCATATTATACTACATCACACACCATCATCCTCCTAACGAAGATAGAAGAGCCCAAGTTGCATTGCGTGATAAGCAAGGACTGCTACAGTACTCTCCCTATGTTAGCAGTTCGGTAGTAACAAGCACCTACGTCTAAACTGGGGCGCCGTACTTCCCGGGAATTCCTTCTTGACCTTGAAAACTGGGGGTCTTCAAAATGTAGGAAGGCATGTACCATACGCATACGGAGCGTCAGCGATATCGGGTGGATACCGAACTGGCCTTTATCAGCACGTGATGTTTGGATATCAATGTAATCTACCGGTGTTTAGCCGCCCAGGCTACGTCGACCATTGTCAGCCTGAAGCTATGCTCATTGTAGGCCAGCTCGTTTAGGACCCTTATCCTCATCACCAACAACTATCAACAAATCACGTACAACTGTGCAACAGATATTTCAGCCAACAGTCTGTACATATCTAAGGAACTCTTATTTCACAGCCTCTATATTTAGACTCCCTTCACTCGGCTTTAACCTATTTCTCCTTTCTCTCGACGTCTAAACACAGGTTCAGGGCTGCTCCGAAGCTCTTTGAAAGCTAGCTCGACTTCAGCCTCGCTACATACTTCCCCATCACAACTAATCCACGTCTAGCTGACTATAAGCAGTCATGGCTGATGTTGCAATTGAGACAGCTGTAAACGTTGGCTCTACTTTGAAGAAGTCCCCCGCAACGATACCAGCTCTCGATAGTTTCGACGTTCAGGGTGCTGACGGCAGCGATGAGTACGCCACACTCAAGAAGCTTCAACGTCAGCTTGAGTATGTAGTCACTTCTCCGTCATACATAGGCTTGTCCCTTAGCATGTATATTTACTAATTCACACCTTCAGATACATTCAATTGCAAGAAGAATACATCAAAGATGAGCAGCGCAGTCTAAAGCGTGAACTCGTTCGAGCGCAAGAAGAGATTAAACGAATTCAGAGTGTTCCCCTGGTCATTGGCCAGTTCATGGAAGCCATTGATCAAAAGTAGGTTCTTTTTCCGTCATCTAGTCAACTGTTCTTGCTAGAGCAATATTCTAACTCAGTTCCACAGCACTGGTATTGTACAGTCGAGTACCGGCTCAAACTATGTCGTCAGAATTCTCTCAACTCTTGATCGCGAGCAGCTTAAGCCTTCCTCCTCGGTCGCCCTCCATCGCCACTCAAATGCCCTTGTCGATATTCTGCCCCCGGAAGCGGATTCTTCTATTGCCATGCTTGGCTCTGATGAAAAGCCAGATGTTACTTACGCCGATGTTGGTGGTCTGGATATGCAGAAACAAGAAATCCGCGAGGCTGTCGAGCTTCCTCTCACCCACTTCGACCTCTACAAGCAAATTGGTATCGACCCTCCACGTGGTGTATTACTCTACGGTCCCCCTGGAACCGGGAAGACCATGCTGGTCAAGGCTGTTGCAAACTCTACGACTGCCAACTTCATTCGTGTCGTTGGATCAGAGTTTGTACAGAAGTATCTAGGTGAAGGGCCCCGAATGGTTCGTGATGTTTTCCGTATGGCCAGAGAAAACTCGCCAGCGATTATCTTCATCGATGAGATAGATGCCATTGCCACCAAGCGTTTCGATGCTCAAACCGGTGCCGACCGTGAAGTCCAGCGTATTCTTCTTGAATTACTGAACCAGATGGATGGTTTCGACCAAACATCCAATGTCAAGGTCATCATGGCCACCAACCGAGCCGACACCCTCGATCCCGCGCTGCTGCGTCCCGGACGTCTAGACCGCAAGATTGAGTTCCCTTCGTTGCGCGATCGCCGTGAGCGCCGCCTGATCTTTTCTACCATCGCTTCCAAGATGAGTCTGGCGCCCGAGGTCGATCTTGACTCGCTAATTTGCCGTAACGACCCACTGTCGGGTGCCGTCATTTCAGCCATTATGCAAGAAGCAGGTCTGCGCGCTGTACGCAAGAACAGATACAACATCATCCAGAGTGATTTGGAAGATGCGTACTCGAGCCAGGTCAAGACTTCGACGGACGAGAACAAGCTGGATTTCTACAGATAAGCAAGAACTCTAACATGCAAACAAGTAAGCACCTGGCATGAAATTCAAGTGTTTTTGTCTATTCGTATATGTGGGCGTTTTCTTGTTAGCCTTTTGAATTTTGTAGCTATTGCTCGTTAGTAATGGGGAGAAGACGTTTGGTGGATAATAACAGAGACCTAGACGATGTGGGTTTGGGTGTTATTCTGGATACAAGACATTGTAGATTACTGAAACAGACACGCACAAGAGCATTTCTTTTCATCCTCCCATGTCATATTCAGGCCGATTGTAATGTGAGCTAGCTCCCTGCTAGGAAGAGGGGCACAAGGTTCAAGAGAAGCGAATCACAAGCTTATGTAGTAGATATAGAAACGAAACAAATTCAGATTGAAACTCCCGCAGAGAACACGCTCTTCATGTATGATTAGATGGAATGAAACAGGGGAGAAGAACTAGCTTATTTATAGCTGTGTTCATAGAGAAAAAGAAAAAAATATCAAGTCTATGGTGTAAAAAGCAAGAAGGAAAAAGGGAGTAAGGGCAAGAGAAAACGGAAGGGAAAAAAAAAGCGAAACAAAAAATAAAGCAAAACGCACATGATAATGTGCTCTGGGGTATATCTTCCTCCTCTTAGCAGAATGAACACGCACGCATAACAAAAAAGAGCGAGACATGTAGAGAAAAAGAAAACATGTAAAAAAGAAAAAAGAAAACAAACCGTAGCCCATCTATGTGTATGTGTTGGTGTGCGTTGAAAAGAAAAAAAAAAAAGGAACCAGTAAAAAGAAATAGTAGTTAGACATGTCCTATAGGCTCATTGGGTAATGGCAGGGATGCAAATGCAGATGCAAACAGACCTGTTGCTTCTAAAGAAGCGAGCAGGAAATGCGCCGCGAGGACCTGTATCCAAGGGCATTATTCGTGCAAGAGGGCTTGTTGATTTTGTTTCTGTCTGCAACTGTGCACTTAATTGTACTTGTTGTGTTCCATCTCGTACAGGAGCTTGGCGAAGGATGAATGCATCTGATAGAAGAAGTCAGGCTGGCCAACTAGCTCTGCTAGGCCGCGGGCTTTTAATGAAACACCAGGCCCGCCAGCGCCCATGCGGCGGGTAAGACCGCCACCACCGCTAGACAGAAAGCTGCTTCCACCTCGATCCCGCTCCGCAACTGTAGATGATGCTGTGGAAGACGATGTGTCAAATTGGGAAGTGAGAGTAGGCGGCACAAAAGGCCCAGGCGCTAAGACTGGACTAGGGGATGGATCGGTAGCTTTTTCAGCCTCATTCTCAGCCATCTGTTGAATGGATGCAGCCATTTGGCGGAAACGACGGGCAAGATACTCAAATTTCTGCATGACTTGTCGCTCTCCATGGGTGCTGATTGCCATGAAGGCATAGATGCGCTTATGACCACGAGCATGTACATCCGAGATTCGGAAAATATAGGCCGTCGTATACCCAGCGACTGGATCTCCAAAGAATATGGGCCCGCCTGAAGCCGCGTATCCAGCACTGTGAGTGGTGACAAAGCCAGGGATAGAGCCCAGGCGAGAAACAGGGCCTCGGGGAAGCGTCTCAAAGGACAGAGTCCGAATGCAGGCCTCTCTAACTATAGAGAAAGAAGAAGGCTGGAGAGGTTCTTTCGTAGAAATGTACTTCATGTAATGCACATGTCCACCAACAGGAGAACGGCTTGAAGACATACTTGCCCTAGAAGTAGACGTTCTTTGCCGGGTAGAGCTTGACAGGGCCTCATCTGCTTCGCTGTCACTAGCAGCAGATTCTGTAGATGAGGGAGGTGAGTTCTGCCAGCCAGAAGGCATCTTGGAGTATGGCAAAGTACTTCGGAGAACAGGAGCTCGGCCATCATCATTACCTGCAGCTTGACGAATGTTTGGGGGAACGCTCAAAGCGCAGTTGTCACAAGGACCGGCTCTACGCGTTACATTTTCGTCGTAAGTTTTTCTAAAGCCGGAATCACGACGCTGAGTTTCATTTTTCCGTGGGCTGTCGGGAGGTGTCGTTTCTGTGGGAGATATTGACCCACGTGATGATGGAGTGGTAGTAGAAGATCTGATGGGAGTATCACGTGTGTGATGTTCATCCGAAGACTGGGAAGACCAAGGTTTGTGAGAAGTCGTGCTCAAGCGACGAAGAGACTGCTCGAGAACCGGGGAATCCACGGGGGCGACATCTCCGGTCATCAACAAGGGGGTATTGCCTTCGTAGCAGGTAGAGCAGGGGACTTTAGCACCTTCGGTGACTATTAAGGGTGTAGGGCCATGAGTGTCACAGTAGTGAGCTAGGCAAAGCTGTATGTTTGGCGTCAGCATTGGATCAGACGGAAAGGCTTTGGAATAGACGCGTTGTCAATCGGAATAGAAGAGGCGAAGTAAGACAACGGGGTGGTCGACAAGGGGTGTTAGGGAGAAGTTGGCTACGAGCGAGCGCGGCGCGTGGTATATATATCAGTGCAGACACTATACTATATATACTCAAGTATAGATATTTGTGATATAGCAACACGAAGAATTGCGCTCGGGGACTTATTGGCATGATGAATGAGGTAAGGGTAAAAGAGTGATGGTGGGAGCACAGAAAGCAGCAAGTCAGGCAAGCCGAAAACCTAAAGAGGACGGGTGGACTCATAGTGAGCACCAGTGCTGAATGCAAGCAAACAGGGGTCCGCACCATTACACTAATGGGTGGCCTGTCATGTTGATGTGATGTAGTCCACTAGGACACAGCAAACGTGGAATAGAAATTCAAGGATCCAAAGCGGTCAGACTTGATAGCTTGGTTTTTTATTTCCTGTTTTCTTAATCTTGGATAGGAGGTTGAAATGAAACAATTGGTCTGCCAGATAGCTTGAAGTTGACATTGTCATCTACACTCCAAGCTTGGGAAGAGGAAGAAAGATTCAAGCGAAGAAACTAATATTAAAAATAGAGCTCGATCGCTGAAAATCAGTGAGTGGTACTAATAAGGTGTTTTTTCGCTCATTTTATAGATGCAAACCATCAGGGCGTTAAGGTGGCAGAATATGCACCTATTTGCAAATTAAAAAGGTGAAAAAAAATCGTAATGACATGATGTAGTATATCATGATCATTAGACACAGAGCGGTACGGGTACGGTTATAGATCTAGACTTTGTTCCGTTCCTGGAAACTAGACAAGCTTCTTGATAGCCGAGCTGCAGGTGGTCGAAACAAGCAAGAGTTTGGCCTACTGAGAAAAAAGGCTAGATTGTTCTTTTAGGATGAGAGATAGAGGCACTGCTAGTTGGCCACGCTGATGATTACCCGGGCGGGAATAAGTGGTTATACGTGGAAGGCAAAGAGAGGCAAAAGGTAATGTGATAATCGATAAAGAGATAGATTTACAGGATCAGGATCAAGAAGCTTTTCAGGTCCTGAGGTGGAGCAGGCCACAGCCGAAGCAATGAGCAGATCCGAGAAGTAAATAACCAGCAGACAGCGACATCGGGGAAGCTCTTCCTCCCTAGAAAAAAAGTCATTCGAGGGGAAAATGTTGGTCATGTAGGAGAAGTTGTAGCTGAAAGGAAGAAAAGGACCATCATCGTAGGCTATTACTAGCCGAGAAGGCAATAAGTCACAAGAAAAAGGACTCGGCAATTTCAAGTGCGGATTAGATGGATCTAGAACCAGACATGACTTGACTGACTGTTCTTAATCCAATGAGACTGATGACAACAGTAAGCGTAACGTGGGCGAATATTAAAATGGAAACTTCCTTTGCGCAGTAGTCGTTTTGTGTGCACTCGAGGGGAAAAGAAAGGATTTGTATAATATGGGTATGTATGGTTCGGGACGTTTTACTCCATGTTGGAGATTATTGGGCAACAGAATAGACCTAGCTTAGCTTGGGCTGAGAAAGCCACAAGCTATACCATGTACGTCATGCCGAGGGAGGGGCTGAGAGCATGATAAAGGGGAAAAAAAAAAAAAGTACAGAAAGAAACGAAAAAAAAACAAGCTATACTTACAATTGTTGTCATTTTTGTTGAAAAAGCCCAGGGAGGAATATTAACGGATGTGTCGGTTGCTGAAGTGGAACGGGCTGAATAACCCGTTTCAGATTGAGATGGAGAGGGCAAAGCCGTGATTTGAGCAGGCTACTGGGTCGGAAGTGAAACAGAGCAAAGAGAGGAAGGAAAGAATCGTAGTTGGATTAGAGAGAATCACGCTTAACGGGGAGCCTCACAGGTCTAGCAAAGGCAAAGTAGCAATTTCGCAGAGAGAGCGACAGCGTGGAAAGAAAAAGAAAAAAGGACAAGATTTGCGAGTACCAGGAAGAAGCAGATAGACCACAAGGTACGAATATCAACCAGGCTTTATAGGCTTAGGCCGCTGCTACTATTCCGGCCACTTATCGAATCGGCAGTATAATTCTGACGGCAATGGTTGGGGCCGTTTGGGGGCCTTGCTTAACGTGACGTTTACCAATCAGTCAAATGCTGGACTGAACTGGCTGTATAGAGATGACAAACGACAAGGCAGCGGGCGACGAGCGAGTAGGCGAGACAAACGGACGGACTTGATATCAGTTTACAGGGCATTTAAGCCAGTGTATAAACCCGCACAGCCATGATTAAAGTGCAACGAACAAGAAACAGGTAGAAGTTGAAGTGCGGGTAAATCAAGAAAGAAGATATGCCAAGTCCAGGGCGTTAGAAAAAGAAGAAGGGAAGAGAAAAAGTTAAGACACCTAGCAAGCCTTTATGTGAAGATCAAAAGGAGGGGTGGACAAGAGGAAAAAAAAGAAAATTGAAATGAATAAGAAAGGGGAGAAAAGGAAAGAAGCAAGTGGGAAAGAAAAAAAAAAGTTGTGTGAAAGGAATAGGAAGGAAGCAAAAGCCATGGATGGCCGGTAATCGAAGTCGAGAGAAGACTGACTGGCTTAGCTTGCTGGCTAACCTTGGCTTTCCGTTTGATATCCCGGTTATCCCAGGCAAGGGCAGTTGCAAGCAGGGAAGTAGCCTTTTCTTTTTTCCTTTTCCTACCAGCGTGCATGACGCTTCCTTCTCAATTGCTGACCTATTTGGTTTTTTCCTGCTCTATTTGTGCGGCCGATTTTTTTTGTGTGCTTGCATGTGTGTGTGTGTGTGTGTGTGTGTGTGCGAACCCAGCAACTACTTGCATGCGGGTTTAGCTAGGAAAACGAAGGCTAGGCCTAGGCTGGGAAGCTCCTTCTTGATTCAAAAGAGAACAAGTAGAGCAAAACCGAAAAAGAAAGAAGTAAAACGACACCATAGCCAATCAAGCAGGGAAAAGCACACGAGAGACAGCAACAAGGCAAGGCATCCCGTTTGCACAAAGTACTTTCCCACTTTCCCATACCTGCCTTGGCTCGATGCTCACCGCCAACTTTTTTATTGCTTTTAGTGGCAGTTTCCTGCAGCTAGCTTCCCTTTTCCATATTAGCGTTTGTCATTACAAAATAGTACCCGGGCAGTTGCTCCCGTAGCATGTCCCCTTTTTTTCCACTTCTTCCTTGCTCCTCGTCGCTCTTCCTGGAAAGTATTTTTGGTGTACCTTTTTGCCTATCGCTAGCGCAAGGAAGAACAAAGCCGGAACAAGCCAAAAAAGACAAGACTGCGCTACGGTGTCTCCAAAAAGACATGCCAAACTCGATACAGTCTAGACTCGACAGACTAACAAAGCACTGTGCGAAACGATTGATGCTGTTGGCCAAGGTGCTCTCCTTTATAGTCGGATATTTCCCTAGCGGATTCAAGCCAAGACGGAAGATGGCACTGGCGCTGGCGTGTTATGGAATGGCATGGCATGTGGAAAAACAAGGAGCCTTTTTTTGGAGACGATTATTAAATAAGGTGCTAGCTGGCTGTGATGCTGGCTGTGGTGTTAGCTACGTCGTAGTACAACCAGCAAACTGAAGACAGTAGTAGCCCAGCTTAGCCAAGGCCTGGTATCATCGACACCGATGTATGGACAGGACCAGCACAGTGCTGGATATATAGCAGCGTTCTTGCTTTCACTGGCATTCGTACTGTGCACACACACACACATATATGTATATACATACGTATATATATCAACATGTACAAGTACAAGTACGACAGCGGGTAAGTTGCTTTGCTCTACTACTCGGGCTGCTCCTCTGGATGCATAACAGCGACACCGACACCGACACCGACACCTACATAGCGTTCTTTTTGCACACAGACTATAAGCCACTGGTAAAATGCCTGATCCAGCTGTGAATGTCGTTTTGCTTGCTACAGAAATTGGCTTCTCCCGGGGTAAATCCCAGCTGTGATTGGGCAATTAGCTGATGTGCCTCGTGTTTTAGGAGTGCTGGCCTCTTTTTGTCTTCAGGCTATTTGCTTGCTTGAGGTTAGAGGTTAACGGAGCTAAGAGGTCACAGCCTTCTCTTGGTCACCATCATAGACAGGCTGAATAGCTGGTCTCCTCCTGAGAAGGAAGCATCCCCAGGTACGGGTGATGAACAGGAGACACATCTGTCCATTTTCTCTTAGCTACAGTCCAAGGGGATAGTCGTCGATGTCAAAGCTGTCTTACTTTGCTTGCCTTGCTTAATACCAGGGTACTACCGGCTCTGTAGGCATTACTATTATAAAGTATTGTATCACATCAACAACGTAGGCCCTCCAATCGGGAAATTTTCCTTCCATCCACGGCCGTGTCTTTCTGCCCTTCTTTTGGTTCCTATTGATTCTTTTCTAGTGGCAGGCAAGGCCTCACTCACTCGGCCGACAGGAAGGGGGGAGGCTTTGCCCACAGCACAGTCTTGTTCCCCTTTTTGTTTCTCCCCGTCTTTCGCTTCGCTTGTGGTTGTTTCGTTAAAGCAGTCAGTTTGGAGAGAGTTTAGTTGCAAAAGCTGGGCTGCTTTTTACTCGTCGACTTCTCTTAGCTGTCTACTACATGTGCCCTTCTTCCCTGTTGTCTTTATCGAAATGCGTCCACGTTCGTCATTGGCGTTAATATGCTGTCAACCTGTCATACTGCAAATAGGCTTGGTCGTCGATGCACGTGCTTTAACGTGCTATTTGTAGTACAACCGTGTATGCAATGATACTTAATACTTACATTCTTGCTCACTCTCAATCTCACTCTCGCCTTTTATCTCACTCTTACCCTCACTCTCTTCCTGTTCAATGCTTACATGTTGAAATAGTCACATGCTCAACTCAGACAATCAGAAACCACAGGAAACATAACCAGAGCCTTACCAAGACATGCGTATCATCCCTTTGCTTCGCAACTAGCACTACTATGCTATCTCCGTGCCAGCCCTATTGTATTTCTCCTGAGCTTTGTCCTCCTTCGCGTTCTCTTTCTCCCTATGTACCCGGCGTGTGTACGTCCTCTGATCACCTATCATTTTGATGTGACCGATTTCCCTGTTCCCGGTTTGAGGCCAGGTTCCACGACGTACCCATTTCCTCCGTATTTATCTTCGCTTCCCTCATCCTGGGCCTGATCTTTGATCTTGCTCTTGCTCCTGTTCCCAGATCCACAGGGACTTGAGATCTAAGCCAGCATAGAGCTACATCGCTTGCTGCTTTGATGCGATATGGCCTGATCTTAAAGTTATATCGTGCGTGCGGGGGTACTAGCTGTTGGTCAGCAGCTCGAGTGCATACGTGGATACGTGGACTCGAGCTAAGTGTTATATTATGATCCTACTACGACTGCTACCCATCAACATCCGTTCATCCTTCCCCTTGAAACAGTTTACTACTTCCCTTGCCCTGTCCTTTATTGCCTCCGAGATTTCCTCCCACTCTCACCATCACTACTATCTCTATCTCTCTCTCCCTCTTCATTTTGTTTAGTCTTGTCTTGCATGCAATGCATCATTCCGTTCCATCAGCCAGCCCATCCCAACAGTCGGTGAAGAGTCGAGCAGCTAAATATGGCCACTTCAAAACGTCCGTGTCTCTGATAACCGTTCCATTTTATCCCCATTTTTATCATGCCCTTTTTGTATTCTCGTCTATCTGATCTCACCCTTGTATGTATCGCGATGTGATTCATTACACAAAATCCCGTGTAAGTCCACAGTAGTTCTGTAGCATATGACTCCAAGCATCGTTTCGTTAGTAATATTAGCGGCGTAGATTTCATACAGCATATACAGTAAATCCAAACTAATCAAAGTAAATCCGAGGGTATTTGGAAACAAGCCAAAAAGTAGGGTAGATATGCCTCCATCCGTAGGCTACCCACCCGGCCATGCTATCAGTCTATCCTCCTCTCTCTAACTCACCCATTCTATGTTTATGATCTTATTCTCCTCCATGCCTGCCTCACAAACTTCCAAGTCATTGTCCCCTAGCCGCCAACTCTGCGACATCCTCTGCACTAAGCCCATACCGATCCCTCCAGAGCTTCCCTAGCATCTGATATAGGAACATGTACTGAGACTCGGACTGCACCATGGTCTTGCGCTGTTCGCGCATCCAGTCCACTGTGCTAAAGATAAGATCGTTGCGAGTATCCACACCGCCTGGCGTCACCGGCGACATCTCTTCAGGCAGTGGAGGCGGTGCCATGCTTCCACCCACCAGAGACACTCCATCGCCGGTCAGGAAGCCCATATCCAGCTCGCGTTTCAAAAATTCTAATGCAATAAAGGTGCCTGTACGGCCAACGCCAGCACTGCAGTGCACGATACGCGGGTCACGCGTGTCTTTGCTGTAGTGTTGCGACAGCTCAATCAGCTGCAAAAACGCAGGCAGGTCTTCGGCTGTAGGGACGCCATAATCAGGCCAACGAGTGTAGAAAAGGTGGCGGACAGTCCACTCGCGGGGTTTCTTAGAGTTGTCCGTATATTCGACGCGTAGCACCAGCTTTGTGGACTCGATGGCCCCATCTGCAAGAACCCTCCTAGATACAAAGCGGATCGATGCCCGCCAACCATCCTTCCAAATGTCCTTGTCATTTAGGTGCATCACACTACCCTCTTCTAGAGGAAGATAAGGGAAGCACTTTGATCTCCGGCTTTCAACCAAGTTGGTCAGCTGCACAATCACAACTTGCTTTTGTATTTGCTCAGATATCATACGCCATACGTATGGCGTCGAGGCCAGTGTTGGACCCTGCATAGCAATATATCTCAAATCGGGCAGGTTTGCAGAGTCGTTAGGTGAAACCAGCGTGATAGGCGATGCATTGATGTAGTTCTGGGTCCCCTTGGGTACATTGAGAACAATGCGGTTATGCTTCCACGGCAAGATGTCTGGGTAGCGATCAAGATCCGGTTGGGCGTGCTCTGGATACCGAAATGACAGCCTGCGGGAAGGGCTGAAGGGGTTGTTTCCGTTTCTAGGCTCCGACGGGCTAGATAGAGATGCTGAAGCAGTCGCGGGCCGTGCCAGTGAGGATGTGCAGTTGTCAGTTCTAGGACGCCTGCTGCCGAAGGCAATCCGATTCCGTTCGATCCAAGTGAGCTCGTTGAACTTTGCTTTGATGTCTATGTGCATAGGGCAAGGGATGCATTAGCGATAGTGCAAGGTAATAAGGAAACGGTGGATAAGAGTAGGAGGTAACAATATAAAGCAATAAATATTATCGGCACTTACCCTGGGTAGACGACGACATGAAGAGAGGCATTTTGACGCCCTTAGGAGATGGCGTGCGAATGCCATTACTTCTTCTGTTTGCTGCCGCAGTTGCAGAGGCCGAGCTAGAGTTCATCATTGATGTCACAGACAGTGGAGAGAGTACTCTAGGCGAGCTAGTCCATTGCTGGTGTGAACTTGATAATGCCATGGAAGAAGCATCGGCGTTTTTAGCAGCAGAACTCCCATGGCCCCAGAAGAACGAGTTGGAGAATGCTGGGGGCTTTGTCCTAGTGGCTGGAGACTGGAGTTTAGATTTTTGAGCGGCGCTGGCATTTCCTTTTTTGTTCTTTTCCATCCTGACACTCCCGCTAAAGCTACTACGACGTGGAGTGTTGAGTGAAGGGACCGTGCCAGCGTTGGAAGTAGTGCCAGTAGCAACAATTGACAGGCCTGAGCCCAAGCCTGCTCGTACATTGCTATTATGGGTGCTATGGCCGGAGTTCGACTGGGAGATCATGTTGGACGAAGAAGCGGTGGCCAATAGCGGGAAGTCGGCCACAGCAGACGTGGCACCGGCCGACGGTGGGGCAGCAACAGCGATTGCATCGATAGAGGGGTTGTGGAGAGCAGCGCCAGTAGAAATGGGCGGCGGAGCGGGCGATCGTGCACGTTTCATTGGGCTGTGGATTTGCAGGTTGCGGAACGCAACGGGAATGCGATCGGCACGGATGGGCTTTGAGCGGAGGGGAATAAAGGGAGCTGTGCTAGTATTGGGTCTGGTAGCAATGGTCGAGGTAGAGGGAGAAGTAGAAGTAGGATTGGCAGTGGCAATGGCAGTGGCAGCAGCAAAGGCGACAGCTGACTGCGGTGACGTGGTTTTGGTGGTAATCGCCAAGGTAGAGGACACTGGTTGAATGGTTTCAAAAGTAGCGCTAGGCATCTGCTGCAGTTGGATTTGCATGGGGTTTGCTGACGAGGCTGTGGCCTCGTTTTTGTTGATTATATTTTCAGCTTGGGGCTGGAATGCCAACGACGACGACGACGAGGACAGCAGCGATGGCTGCAGCGGGACGGCGGCGATTTGAGGTGGGGAGCTAGATGTGAGGGCAGGTGTGGTTGTGGCTTGAGGAATAAGGGCAGTGGTAATGCTCTTCTTATCTTTATGTCTAGCCCAACGGTGGCGACGTTTTTGGCGACGGCTAGGTGCAGTAGAGTTGATAGCGTCTAGCGGGGGTTGGCAGGGGGTGGTTGCTGCTGCCGCCACTGTAGTTTCAGCAGTCTCGCCAGTAGCGGTGGCAATGAGAGTGGTGGCAGTGGTGGTAGTAGGGTCTGTCTTTTTTAAAACAGAGGCCTTTTTGGTGGGGCCAGGGGGCTTATTGTTGGCGTGAGGCTGCTGTTTTTGCTGCTGCTCTTGCTGCTGCTCTTGCTGCTCTTGCTGCTCTTGCTGCTCTTGCTGCTGCTGTGGTTGTAGCTTCTCGTGTTTGTGCCGACGTCTGTGTCGATATCTGTACCTGTGTTTAAGGTTTTGTTTCACAACGTCTTCGGTTGCAGTGGCTACAGGCACAGTTGCCGCTACAGTCGTTTCTTTTTGTGGGCGCGCGCTCGTACTTTTGGCTACTCTTGTACCCTGGCTTTGGTCTGAATTTTTGCCAGCGCTTGGATTGGGCGGCAACGACGATGACAGCGTTATAGCAGCGTTGATTGCAGAGGCCGAGCCAGACAGTGCAGATTTCAGGGTTCGTAAACGGTGAAGAGGCTGTTTGGGTCTGGTAGGCGCTGGTGCAGAAGCAGACACGGCTATCAAGTCAGGATGACTGGCGGAAGGGGGAGAGGGAGGAGGAGATGAAGTGGCGTGATTTTTTTCAAGTGGACTGGCAGTCCTGTGACGACGACGGCGATGCATGGGAAAGCGGTTCATTTTGAAGGAAAGCTGGCAGGCGGCTCTATCACAGAGTCAGGGAGAAAGGCATACAGGGGAGTATGAGCGGATAAGCTTTGTGGATGTTTCTCCCCCGCTATTGTCTCTGGCCTCTTGGCTACAGGCCTGAGGCTAATCTAGGTTGATTGGCCACAAGTAGGTCTGAGCTTCAACTAGCCCTCGGAGGTCTTTCTTTGTCTTTTTGCCTTCGTTCTTTTTTGGTGATTCTCTTATGCCCCTTGTCGTTGGCTGCTTTGGCTTGGCTTGGCCTCTGCTCACCTTCCAGGGGATAGGATTTTATGGCTTTCTTATGCAGCTTGTGCAGTAGTGGTGCAAGGCTATATAGTGCGCTCTATAAAAAGTAAAGAAGCACAGGCAGGGCCTAGAAATGCACCGGTACAGCAAGGAGGCAAGCAAGCAGACTGGGCGGGGCTTTTGTCGGCTACGTCCCAAGATAGACTTTTCTGGCGGCGGGAAGAAGAAAAGGGAAAAGGCATGCAGTGGGAACAATGGCGGGGGCGAGCGACCCGGACAGGCGTGTTATTGTGTATGTGCGTACCCGAGCGAACAATAGAATGGGCTTTGGCTGTCGCGTCGCTGTCACTGTCGCTATGGGCGTTAATTCTGGCGCATAACGAGAACCTACGTCAAGCTTTTCGTAGACAATAGAGCGATCATCGGATGCAGGCTGGTTGGCTGCTATTCTGCCATACGTGAAATAGTGAGGGGTAGGCGAGGCGCGATGCGATGATGGGATGACCGCGTAGAAAGACCTGGCCTGGTGTAGCTGGTAGCTGAGCGAGTGCAGATTTATATAGCGCTATTTTTCTCTCCCGGTGAGCCCAGTTCGAGTGCGATAAATTATGCCTACGATCAATTTGTGACTTGTTTATCGTGTGTGCCGTATGGGATTGTGTGATGTGTGATCGCCGGACACATGAACGCCAGTCCAGTAGCTCGAGAATCTCAAGTATAAAATAAAAAAGGAATAAGTGCGCTAATTCTTTGTAGAAGACAATGGAAATACGCAGCTGAGTTTTACAGAAATGATGCCATATCAACCCAGGTCTTTGTGGGCTGCATGCTATGATTGGCTGTGTTTTTAGGACTGCATAGTGCTGTGCTACAGTTTGGCATGGCTGCATATGCCCCTGTGTAGCCTAAAGCCTTTGAGCACCCTCTAAAAGCCCATCGCTTAGTAGCTCCCCCACAGCTTAGAAGACTTAGAGTTCACCAATTCCCTCAAGCTTCCAATTTTGGCCTTGCCCTCCCTACTTCAATCTTAGGGTCTGAGCTTCTTCCTCAATAAGGCTTGAAATAATGGCGCCACTCAAGTCAAAAAGCTTGGCCTTCCTTTTTTGTTCTTTTTAGCAGCCGATCCTTTTGATGGGTGTCTAGGCACAGGCGGTGTTGAATGTGTTTCTTTTAGACTACTACGTATTTTTGGCAGCATGCGAAAAAAAAAATATGATGAATATAATGACCCAAAGTCACATATATTTGCCTACGATGGTTGAGGTTGAGAGCGGCCTTTTTGTCTGTCCAGTAAAATATACCTAAGCCATGGTTGGCCGACTGAAGTCACCAATGCCCTGGGTTAATCCGATAACCCTAGGCCCACTAAAATACGCACCTTGGTTTCTGGCCAATAAGTGGTTATCTAAAGTTGAGCTTGTTCTTGGATAGCCTCTCGCGAAACGTTTCATTATAAAAACCCCTAGAAACATAGGAAACAGAAGTAGTAGAAGTACAAATTAAAATCGGTGGAATCACCACCACATACATGGAATATAAAAATACATAGGCTCACAAACCAGCCCAATAATAGGCTGCCTGGAGTCGCAATAACATCCTGTCTGAATAAATGCTGTTGTCTTCCTTCAACTCGGGGTCGAGTACAGCGCAGTGACGTACTCGCCACACTCTATATCCTGTTTCAGCGAGACCTTATGGCGCTTCTTGCCATCTAGCATCACCATTCTCTGCGGGGCCGCTTGTAATCTCTGCGACTCGGCCACTTGCGATCCCTCCGCCCCATCCGATGGCGGTGGAATATTTGACGGCGCGCTTAGGTTGGCTCGTTTACCTGTACCCAGCTGGTAGTGCTCGTTACCTCCCCACACTAATACGTCACGTCCAGCCTGCGGCGAAGCCCCATCTAGGATTGCTGCTGAGTGGGTTGCGCCTACGCTCAGCTTGCCAACTCGGATGGGCACTAGGGCACCTGCTGTATCGCTGAACTCGGTCAGACCCGATAGTGCTCGCATCTTGCTGGGGATCGATGTCATATGAAGCCAGTGTCCGGTGCCCAGACTGCCTAGATGGCCTTGGCCTGCCGCCCAAACATCGACCGACTCAGGCAACCTGGGGTTTGCCGCGGCAAAGAAAGTATTGTTTCCGCCAGCGGCAATTTTGCTAAGCTTAGCATCAGCCGAGCGGCCGTACATCGGATGGCTGGAAATCCTAACAGGCTTATCCATTTGTGTAGTGCTGGGAGGGTTAGGCATACCCAGCTGTCCAAACATGTTGTCACCAAAGCCAAACGACTGGCCATCCTTGTCAAGCACAATAGAGTGTCTGTCACCGGTGGCTATCTGAACGACATGGACATCCTTGAGGCTAGGGACTTCATGTGATTGATAGTAAGGACCGCTGGGACGGTTATCCCAAGTTAGGCCAGGGACACCTAGCTGGCCATGGGCCGGGAACTTGGAGGTGCTAGAAGCAGCAGAGAACACACGGCCCGCACTAGTTAGTAGCAGGCAATGGTCAGTCCCACTGCTGATGTCAGTGACCTTCTCGCCACGAGCTAGCCTAGCCGGAGTAATGGTACGGAAGGCCAGGCCGGGCGAAGCACTGCTAGATGACCAAAACGATGGCAGCCATGAGCCGCTGCTATTAGTATTCTTCTGGGCTTCCGCTTCCAAGTCCTTTTGGTCGGCAATGAGGTCCGTCTTGGATGCAGGCAGAGAGTAAACGCCGCCGTTGGCCGCTAGAGCGATGATACGGTCACTAGAAACAGCAATCTTGACAATGTTCTTACCCTTCAGCGTCGTCGTAGGTTCAAAGTTCTCCTTGTCAAACCCCTTGCCCCATTGTACAATGTCGCCTCTCTCTGTTACGGCAGCGCCAAAGTTGTGGCGCAGTTTGACATCGCGGAGAAGCTGTCCGTCAAAGTACTTGATGCGTCTAGGTACCCGCACGTACGTTTCCTGGGAATTGGGGTCTGCTACTTTGCTGGCGTTTAGGCCCCAGACATACAGGCCCGGAACATCCCAGCTCTTGGGAATTGCATTGAGATCGGTTTGAGATACCAGGGTCTGGGATGCTAGCTTGGCCTTTACTGGCTTGACTCTCGACCTGTCGAGCTTCTTTTGATCTTCCTCCGTAGGTTCGCCCGAAATAGCGCGTGCAATTGTAGGGTAGTAGTAGACGATAGTAGCTGCAGTGCCGAATGCTAACGCGCCTCTGGCGGTCTTAGCTAGACGTTGGGTAGTCCGTCTCGAGGCATAGCATCGGGCCTGGGAGGCATTGCTTGGCATGACCGGGCCGTGAGAGCCTACAATAGTGGCACGCCGCAAGGCGACTGACGGTATTCTAAATGCTCCAAGGCCAGGCATTTTATGACTGATGGGTGTAAGAACGAACTCGGGACATATAGAAAACTATGAGGATATTGACAACAAGATCCAAAACGAACTTTCAAAATGCTGAAAAAATAATCGTGCTTTGATTGGTTGAACTACCTAAGTAGAGAGCTCACAACCCTAGTGCATATAGTCACGTGAAGATACTGGCTATCTAGCCCAGGACTGACGATCCCCACTACGAAACGTCGCCTGTAATTGAAGCTACACGATAGCTCTGCAAGTTTCGCAACCAACGCTTGACAATCACAATGTATGATGACCAATGGTATAACTTTGTGCCTGAAGCTACCAATAAACCCACCAGAACGTCTGGCCAGCCAACCAGAAGCCATGGACGCAAGCCGTCTTTGCTACAGCAACCGAATGTACGTGAACACAGAAGCTTCAGCAACTATCACAGGCAGTCCAACTTGGTCTGGAGGATGCTGATGATTTGACTCTTGTCTTGGCTTGAAGACACGCCGCTGATCGTTTCTCCGCCGTGTTGAATTCTAGATATCCTCAGATGTGCGCAGTAGTAGTGAGATTTCCAGGCCAGTACTGGCTGTCGTAGAAGACGAAGGGGACGGCTTCCCCGAGCCCCAAGTATTGCGACGAGCCGCATCATCCAGCGATCTTATACACCCGCGACAAAGGTTTACCGTAAGAAAGTTTAGCAAAAGAACTACTAAAGCCTCGCGTCTTCCTGCACTTTCATTGGTGGGCTACACCTCAGCCGATGACGAGGAGGAATCAGATTGCGACGAGCAGCTTCAAGAGAAGAGCCGCGATGTATACATGTACGCCGTCATGAATTCCTTTTGAAAATTAACGCCAAGTGCGTTTCTATATATTTGGACTGACTTTAGGATCAACAGTGCATACCAGGCCCAGCTGACCCTCACTGAAGGTCATCTTGGCAACTTGATATCCGATACCGATGATACCTTGAGGCTTCTTGAAAAGCTCACAAGCTCATTCAAGGCTGTCGAACTGCAAACGACCTCATTTAGATCACAGTGTGAAGACCTTATTTCCGACCAGGAGCGCTTGAAAAAGCTTTCCGATGAAGTTGGCACTGATCTTCACTACTATGCGTACCTCGATAATGCGACACGAAGGCTCAATGCACCGGGCGCGAGTAAGCTGGTGGACGACTCCTCATATGCTGATATCTTTCGACATCTGGACTCCTGCATTGACTTCATGTCTAAACATGTATGATTTGCCATCAGGCGCATGGCCGGCTATTGTATTTGCTAACTTTGTTATCTAGACATCATACCGAGATGCCGAATCATATCTCGCTCGTTACCAATCCCTTTTAACAAAGGCTCTCCACCTCCTTGAAACTGGACTGAGCAACAAGCTTGACAAAGTTGCCATGAATCTCGCACCACAACTAAACAATACTAACTCGGAATCTGCACAACATGCGCTATCCTATGATCGGTTTGGCGAGATGACTCTCGAGTCTTATTCCCTTGTGCCGAACATCCACGAAGTCACATGCCGCATTTATGACAAGACTGGAATCCATAAGGACGACATCATTGCCAGCGAAATTTATGAGGGAAGCGCAAAAAACATGTTTTACACGTATCTGTCCGTCCGTGACCGTCACATGCGCACGATTGCTCACCGTGACATAGAAGAGTACAAAGCCAGCCAGGCCCAGGGTGTTTCTATCGAGTCTGCCTCTCGAAAATACATCAAACAATGTTTCGAACGAGCCTTTAACGAGGTCAATCTCTTTGCCAAAATTTTCCACGTGCTACCGCGACGTAGCCCTGATGAAGACTCTGTGTATGCCGTGCTCAAGTCCCATCAGCGCTTCCTCGTGAACCCAGCAAATATGGCCCCTCCAGGCGCTGCAATTCAGGCCGGCCTGCACGCTGCAGAGCTGCGGACAATTTGCAATATAGTTGGATGGCTCTCGAACGAGTATTTGATGTCAGACTACGATGAGTCAGACTCGCCGTTTTCTATATTTTCGCGGGAATATGCTGCTGCATTGCTGTCGGACCACATGTGGCCGTTTGTTGAGAGGGGGTTCGAAGCCGAAGTCTCCAAGATCATTACAAAGGCACCGGTTGCGCCTGAGTCTCTGCAGATTCCCAAGGTCGTTGGCCCGTTGCCTGTTTCCAACGCCTATCCAACGGTTAAGGTTGCCCTGGCTCTGCTTGATATGTTTGACCAGTGCATGCCCAAGGAACGCAGTGTAGGTTGCTATTGATATGTTCCCTGCTGGATTATCTGTGTACTGACACTCTTATAGAAACAGAGCGCCACTGTGTTCAATATAGTCCGAGAGACTATCCGCGCGCTCCAACGTATCGAGACAAAAATGAAAACAACCAAGGGCTCTTCTGACTCAGATGTCTTCATGATCAAGAATTTGCTTGTGCTGCGCAACCAGCTCGTCAGCCTTGAATTCGGTGATGTAAGACAGCAGTCTACAGCCGGTGGTGGCGCCCTCGGTCCTATTTGGGACACGATTAACCCGCAGGCCTGGGTTGGGTTCCTTAGTAGCATTATGAGTGCTGCCCCGCTGCCTATCTGGTCGCGTGGCTTGACGGGCAGTGCAACGCCGGTACCGCCCCCGGCGCCTGCGTTGACGCAGGAGAACATGAGCGAGCACCTTGATGAGCTGCTACGTAGGGCGATTTATGCGTTTACGGGCAAGTGGGCAGCGAAGGTGGTAGAGGCAGAGGCCAAGAAGGATGATGGCAAGACTCTGGCAGCAATCGATGTAGAGCTGGACACCTTGCTGGAGAATGTGTTTGGTAATCAGCGAGAGGTTATGGATAGGCTGAAGGAGGCGATTGATGCGAATGTAGAGATGCAAAAGGGGAAGAAGTAGGAGATGGGGAGCCATGTATTTGTGTCGAGGAAGCGGAGGTGTTCTTACTCTCCACGACGGCCGCAGCAAAAAATGCACACACATGATGTCATGAGTATGTAAGGGAAATAGCCGTGAACGCAGGCTGGCTACGTAGAACATCAAAAAGGGATGCGACCAAGCAGGGACTCGAACCCTGAGCCTTTGCCAAGTCGTTGATGAACCGGAAGACAACGCGCTACCATTGCGCCACTCAGCCAAGCTTATTTCTGCAAAACACTCCGGTATCCGGAATTATGTGGGCCGCAAGAAAACTGGCGATTTCGCCCCACCGGTGCCTTTTCATTTTCCATTTTTCACAGTTTTGTTTTTCTTTTGCTCTGCGACGACTACAGGATAAAGACGAGTAACAAGAATGCTTGAGAGCATGCGCGATTTTCTCGCTCAAAATCCGTGTTCAGCCTTGTAGAGGACCAATTATGTCCGGCCGGTAGCTAGTCCGGCGTGGTTGGATCTTGGTGATTCCCGCAGACGTTAAATAAACATCACGCTTTTTTCGAGCCTAACAAGCAGCGAATTTCCAGCTGTTTAGCACGCCATCGCCGTTTACAGGGATGGCCGCCTGTAGGACCTGTAATTGTATGCACCGTTAGTGGTGGATACAGTAGTGAAGGCTGTAGAGGATGCGCTAGAAGGCTCCGTAGCAGTATCAGAAATTGGAACTTTAGAGTGGTGATATTTTGCGTAAATATTGTGTGACACCCAATTAGCAATCCTGTTTTCTTGCTCTTTTCTTCCCTACCACTCCATCGTCAGAAGCTCTAACCGTATTCCTTGGATTTCTGTGCGCTTTGTTTTCCTTTTTTCCACGGAGTCCTCTAATACCTGCTTGCTTATCTTTACAGAAGCTTAATCTTTTGTGTGGATCTCTTATCAGAAGCTTCCCCGGATATCGGACTTTGATATCCACTGCGACTATCCTTTTGTTCTTCCGCTTCTCTTCACTTTGGCTGTTTCTATCGTGCTTTTGTCTATAGCTATAGTGGCCGTTTATCATCATGTCTGATCTCGAAGAAACCAACTCGAGCCTTGAGACTGCCAAGGACCTGTTTTCTGGCGCTGTGGGTGGCGTTGCCCAGGTGTTGATTGGTATGTGCACTATAGGCTGTATACTGCGGAGCTCTTCCTGCATCAACCTCATATTATAGCTAACCCGTTATTCCAGGCCAGCCCTTTGACATTGTCAAGGTGCGTCTTCAGACCTCTTCGCAGTATGGTTCTGCTCTCAGCGCTGCATCCAGCATTTGGAAGACAGAGGGCCCTCTAGCATTTTATAAGGGCACCCTTACGCCACTCCTCGGAATTGGCGCTTGTGTGTCTGTGCAATTCGGCGGCTTCCACCAAGCTCGCCGTTGGTTTGAGCAGCGCAATGCCGCTGCTGCCGGTGAAGGGCTTCATTCTACTGCGGCTTCTCCTGCTCTGACATACCCGCAGTATTACGCCGCCGGAGCCTTTGCGGGTATTGCCAATACTGTCCTCAGCGCTCCGATTGAGCACGTGCGTATCCGGCTCCAGACGCAGCCGCACGGCGCTAACCGTCTTTATGCGGGTCCATGGGACTGTGTGCGCAAGTTATGCATACAGGGGGGTGGTGTTGGCGGGCTATATCGTGGTGGGGCTGTGACTCTGTTGCGTGAGGCACAAGCGTACGGCATGTGGTTTCTGTCGTTTGAAATGATGATGAACTGGGATGCAAAGCGGCTGGGCATCGACCGCAAGGACATACCTACATATAAAGTGGCGCTGTATGGTGGCCTGGCTGGTGAGGCCTTGTGGGCTTCAAGTTACCCGCTAGATGTGATTAAGAGTAAGATGCAGGTTGATGGCTTTGGAAAGGATCAGACATACAAGACCATGCGGGATTGCTTTGCTAAGACGTGGAAGGCTGAGGGCATGATGGGCTTCTGGAAGGGATTGGGCCCGACTCTGTTGCGTGCCATGCCCGTGAGTGCAGGCACCTTTGTCGTTGTTGAGATGACGAGGCGTGCTATTAGCTGAAGGGACCTGGGTATTTAAGTCATGCACCGTATCGGTTTCCTTGCTCGGCGGTAAATTCTTTTTGAAGGGTCGGGGCGTTTTCGTGATTGCCAGCAATAATAAAACAGGTGTTTGTTTCAGGGTCTCTCCAGAATTCTTCTTTTCCACTGTTATAAATCTTGCCTGCCCTCATCATTCCCCCTATAAACCTTCCTTTTTTTTAGAGAACAACCAAGCCTTATCCCCCTTATCCCACGATATATCTCCATTCGCCCTGGTGTGCTCTAGTCTTGACTCTCAACTCTGCGTTCCAAGATATTTCGGGCATTAACAGGACTTAGGTTCTCCATTCCCAGCTCCGAAAGCACCTTCTTGGCCTCAGTATTGTCGGTGAACACCATATCTGTAACTTTCTTTAGCGTTAACAAGTTCTCTTCGGATGATTCGATCGGTAGATTGAGGAGCCTAGAGCCTTCGGCAAGACTGTTGATTGAGCTTGATGCGCCAGGGATATATCTCTCAATAACTGAGCATACCGCCTCGACATCACGTGCAAACTGTGCTGCTCCGTATGCTGTAAAGTTCTGTCGCGTGAGTACATCCGACCACAAAGAGAACTGCAGCTTGTCTAGGGCCTCACGCCAGGTACGTCGGAGAGGGGCTGATCCAAGAATCTTAGAGAGGAATTCAAGGTTGCGGGTGATAGTCTAACTGGGGCGTCAGTAAGATTAATCGTAAGGAAGGATGCAATGGGAACATACGCTGAGCGTTGTCTCAAGCTCGGGTGTTATGGACAGGGAAGAAATGTCTACAGCCACACTAAGTTAGTACAACACACAATACTAGGATACCTAACGATGCAACATACCAGCAGCATCTTCCAGAAGCGTGGTCCACTGCAAGTGTCCAGTGTACAGCCTTAGGGATTTGTTATGGGACTCGACGATAGCTCCTACTAGCAACTCATGTGCTAGTTTCTTTCTGTGTGTGTAGGCCATGATGGTCTCATCAAACAGTACGCCTTCTCTTGTTTCCGAGTCTACTGCTGTTGAAATCCGGTCCTTGACTTGTTCTACACTAACGCCGCTCGTCACACGCTTATGGTCATTCTTCTTGGTACGCCCATGAAGCTCGTACCAAAGAGCAACAAAGAACTATAGTTTCATGTTAGTGCATGAGCTTGGTTTAAGTCCTTAGTCTGGCTGGCCCTACCTCTTCGTTACTCCAGTCCTTGAGCGTTGTGATGATATGGTCAGAACTACCATACACCTTGCATAAAGACTCCATTCCGCCAGTTCCCTCCAGAGCAGCCGCCTGCTCCTTGGTTAGGCCATGCAATGTACGGCCCACGGTTGATGTCATGGCTTGATATGCCTGGAGACTATTGCTTAGGTAATCGTGATACTCGTCCATAATATCTAGCTGGATATTGATGAGGAACTTGAGTCTGTGCTTGAACTTTCGCACACGCTGGTACTGCATGGTAACAGACTTGAGTAAGTCAGTTACCTTGACGGCACCCTTTGTGGGCTTGGTCTTGCCAGCCCCACCATAGTCGTAATCAATAGTCTTGGAGTCTGGTGCTTCCATGATAGACTGTAGTCGTTCCATTGCAAACTTTCTCTCCGCCATGAACCAGGGGTCAAACCACTTGTCCAGAATAGTAGTGGTCAAACCAGCCCAGCCGTCCGGGCTGCCATCGTCATAGTTGAACTTGGCTCTGATGCTGTCATCAAAATCCATCAGAGCAATTATGAACTGGCTGAGCAATGCACCATTGCCTGAAATTTCCTTTAACACAAGCTCCGCCTTTCTCTGCATTGCGGGGAGCATGGTAGTAAGAAAAGCGCAAACCGGATCAACATAGACCAAGTTATTAGCTACGGGGGTGTTCTTAACCTTCAATGCCATCAAGTAGCCCAGATTATCTCGAAAGAAGTCTTCCCATTTCTCTATAGTGGCAAGAAACCAGGGGAAGCAGTGCGTTGTTGCTGACTGTGCCGCACTGGTAGGCTTGTCGCTCATGAAGTGATACTCAAACTCCGAGATGAAGACCTTGCACATGATATCAAACGGCAAAAGGGACACGGCGTGCTTCACAGACAGGATCTCGCTTGACTGCAACTCTAGAACCTTATCGACACAGAGAATCCACTCATCGTCCATTTCCGATTCGGGATCAACCATGGGCCATTTTCGAGCCGCAAGAATAGTTTCAAGCTGTGTTGCCGTGGCAGTTTTCAGTTCAGCCCATAGATCTGTTGCCAATGTTTCGATGTACCCAACAAGGTGAACTGCAGCTTCATCTGCTGCGCCGTGTAGCTTGCGCATGTTGTCTGCGAGGCCTTTGAGCTGCCCATAAGGAACTATGGCAGCTTTAGGGCTCTCTCCGACCTTGTTTAGGGCTTGAGTTTTCAGATCGTGTGCATCCTGTAACAGCTCGAGGTATGATTGAGCCAATTCAACAGTTTGAATTTTGCGCAGAGGCTCTTGAAGACGCTGGATAGCTTCGGTCGGGGCAGCTGCTGTTGAAGCTGTAGCAACGCTTTCGTCAATTTTCTTTTGTAGCTGCTGGAACTCAGCGATTCTCTCGTTGAGACTGGCTTCCTCTACGTCTTGAGCACTTCTAGCGTGGTCAAGTTCGTTTATTGTCGAGTCCAGTTGTCTCTGTAGCTGATCACGTTGGTCTTCCACACTGGCTAAGAGCTCGTCGAGGCTAGAAAAATCGTCAAGGGTTTGTAGCTTGTCGTCGAGGTAGTCGGCGATACGCATGTCAATGGGCGTCATTTCTGCCATTTTATATGCCGCTGGCGCTTTTTCAAGTGGTAAATTGATTTAGAATAGGGAATAGAGCGTGCGAACTGTTCTAGAAGCGCTTTTGCTAGTAGCCTTAAGAAGGAAGAACATCAGACTGTCACCTTGAAGCCTGAAGCCGGATTTGAGTGGGGCAAGCAGCACACGATTGGTGGCATTCTAGAATGCTAGATCTTATCGATAAGCAGTTAAAGTCAACGTCATTTGAGGCAAGTGCCTGGCTTCATCGATCTCCAAGTCTGTGATAACAGGTAGTTGCGATTTGCAAACAGTCAGTCAACGCTTGCTTAGTAAAATATAGCATATTGTGTGTCCACAACAAATATATGTATATATATTTTTTGACGAAGTAAATTATCGCCAATATCGATAGCCACCCCCTCATTCATTGTATAGTATAGCTTCACCATCGCTCAGTTTCAGTGTTTTATCTATTTGAATTATCTCAAACTATTATTTATGCATCCTTCATTCCAATAGGGATCCGTCTCTATCGACCTCAAGCAGCCGCATCTGAAAAAGGCCTTGCGAGTACTATTATATAGTGTGGGCACGACAAACAACATCTCGACTTTTTAACGACTTCTCTAGTCAATCCACCGGGATTCGCCCAATGCCGTCTCAGAACCGAACCGTCTTCTTTGGCTCGCAACTTGGCGATGTTCTGATAACGAACTACAGCTACACCGACTCTGCCTTTCTTCTTCTCCTCCAAGATGCATACCTCTGCATACGATACCTTCGGAACTTCCCTTCTGTCATCTTCCCATTGACACCATGCAACTCTGGGTCCATGAACGAACTGTATCCGAGCCCTGGAAACCTGACAATATTGGCTCTTCAGTTTGTCCTGTTGCTCTTCCAGTTCGTTCTCCTGATTGCTCTTCTGCCCTTCGCTACTTTGCCAGTATGGGTGTCGGCTCTTTATATTGGAATTTTTATTGTCATAAACAACTTGGTCTGTTGGCTACTTCTCAATGGCCCTGAAAGGATATATTGGTCACATCCAGACCTGGCGTCTTTTGATGCTCAGCACAGCAAGGAGCAATGGGTCTTTATCAATGGTGTTGGCACTAGGTAAGCTCAGCACTATGTCAACTCTACGTAGTATTGTAATGTCCAAAACTAATGCTTGAATTAGCCAACGTTGGTTACAAAACAGTATCGATCGACTAGCCATCACTTTCCGACGTCCTGTCATGGGCATCCACAACAGAACTTAGGGTCTTTTGTTTGATCTAGTTGAGTGTCTGTTCCAAAGATGTTTCGGTTATGCCACTCGTGACGTTCGCTCTTGCTACGCGATCATCAAACAGATACTAATCAACCCTGATATTGAAAAAGTCGTCCTGGTTTCTCATTCACAAGGAGGTATCATCACAAGCATGGTCATTGATTGGGCTCTCCAGGAGCTGCCTCAAGACCTAGTGAGAAAGATTGAGGTGTACACATTCGGCAACGCCGCCAACCACTTCAATAGCCCTGCTCGCTCAACAACTCCTGACAGCCATTCGAGCATATCGCCGTCTTTTGACAGTTCTAGCAGCAACACACCCTCCAGCAGCTCCATAGATCCTCCTGGTAACCTTCATATGCCTGCACCAAGGACTCCCAATGACGAACCTCTCGAAAATATCGAAGATCGTGCTATATACTACATCGAGCATTATGCCCACACTACTGATTATGTCTCCCTTATAAGTGTCCTCCATTTTACGACGCTAAAACACCCACAGGGCCATATCCCCAACTACATTGGACGCGTCTTTGCTCGCACATCTGAGGAAACTAGCGGCCATCAGTTCGTCCAGCACTACCTTGACGGCATGTTCCCCATTGAAAAAACAGAATCAGGCCAATACACTGCGATCGAGGAATCGGAATTCATGAATTCTGACCTTTATATTATCGAAGGGCTTGAAGTGCCAAAAGGCTCTTTGGGGCCTATTAAGGATGTCGGCCCCTACGAAGGCAAACTAGATGCACCTTGGATCGCTGAGTCCTGTCAGGACGCACGGCTAACCACGTACAACTCTTCTGAACAAGGACGGGTGGTGAAGGTAAAGGACATGAGCCGTCTTTGGCGATACTTGAATGGACGGACGCCAGAGCAGTGAATAACGCCTTGAGGATGAGGTGGAAGGTGTTGAGTGGAGCCTATATATTGGATTCAAACCCATAAAACCCTATTATTTACCCTCATCTTCAACTATTATCAATACTAATTATCATCAGTTACTTGGTTATGTATCACTCTGTAGTTTCTCATTTGTAGATCACGAAGAAAACTTTCTACCTACCCTCAGGGTTAGTTGTATTTCCCTCTGCTGATTCTTCCTGTCCTCAGCTCCATGGGATCTTACATCTTCCTTGGCAATGTTCCTTTTCTCCGATGTCCCGAGTTCCGAGCCTACTCAAAATAAGGCGCTTTTTATTGTATTTTATTTTACTTTGCTTCGGAACGGAGCGAGGGCGCAACGAGCAACTGGGACGGAGGTGAGTCTGCCCATAAGAAGCGGACTGAGGAAAATTAGAAACAAAGGATAGCAAAGCGGAAACCGGTCAGAGTACTGTTGTTGATAATGCCGAGAGGTCTTTTCTCTCCTCTTACTTTTGGGGAGGAACTGTTTTTTTTCTTCTCGTCTGTGATGAAAGTGGAGACAGTAGAAATTATGTCTCGGCCTTTTCGTGGGGTATCACTTTTCTTTAGTTGGTGTCGGAAACCAAGAATTTTCAGTTACAACATACTACGCAGCGAGAACAAAGCATTAGAATTTTCTAGACTCTATTATGATAGTCTTCGAGGCCCACGAGATGATGGATTTGCCAATGCTTTCATTTTCGGGTAGATGACTTTTATCATGTGTAGTCACGATAGCCTCCTAGCAAGTGCATTGCAGCAGAACAAAAAACAAAGGTACGTGGAAAATGTGGTTAAATTGGTACAGAAGGGAGGCAGCGCAAGCTTGCCAAAGACACTCTCGCAAGATTCAGCATGCCAGTTTTCCCAAAGCCTCGTAGACCGTGATGTGATTTTGATACAGAGTTTAAGTCTGGAAGAGAAAACTTGATTAGCATACATGTGGGGAACGGACATCCTAGTTGTTGCAAGCTTCTGTTGCTCCTCGGAAACAATGAAGGAGGGGTATAAAACTTACGAACTTGGCCATCAGGGCAACCATCAGGTCGAACAGACCAATGGCCTCGACGAAGGCGAAACCCAGAATGGCGTAGGAGAACAGCTGGCCACGGAGAGCGGGGTTGCGGGCAACACCGTTCAGCAGGGCGGCGAAAACCAGACCAATACCGATACCAGCACCGGTCAGACCGATAGCGGCAGCACCCATACCAATGTTCTTGGAGACCTCAACCATGGCGTTGGCAACCTCCGAGGAGTAGGCACGGCGGCCGACAACCTGGCGAGCGACGAGCTGCTGGCGGGCAGCTATTTTGAGGGCGTGTTAGCAATCCATATTTGTAGTATATTCCAAGTTCTCACGAAAGACATGTCACCATCAAGCTGGCATCAAAACAGCAAGTAGGCAGACTCAACACGATTATAGTGCAAATCAATTCGATAGTCCCATCTCGAACAACCAATTGGCATCACGAAACCAAAAGAAAGTAGGCCCATAGTATTGTGTCGTGTTGTGTTCGGAGGCGACGGTCGAAATCGGAAGCCAGATGAGTGTTTTTGCGTTATTTTTCAGCCTCGTGCATTTTTTTCCATTTTCGGGCTGCAACTTGGCTTGACTTGCTAGGTTGTTTTCGATTTCAGGACACCTGTTCGGCAGGCATTGAGCTAGGAGACAACGCACACGCACAATCACATCTGATTCCGAGGCCAATTGGCATTGGAGAAGCAAGCCATTGGCCCGAACGGTGATTGTGAATCCAAGTAGAAAAGGACAGAAGGTGATTTTAAACCATGGCCTAGGACAATTGGATGGATTTCGAGATGGGAAAATCGTTTGCTGGCTACCAATTGATATTTCTTTTGATTTTGGTGCTCAATGGTGCAAGAGCCCTAGTGAGAACAGCAATGGGGATGTGGAGTTTTCTTACCAGCGAAGGTGCGCTGCGAGGGGCGGGCGACCTTGGCCGCAGAGGCAATGCGAGAAACAACGCGGGAAGACATTATGATGGTTTTTGAGGAGGGGATGATGGAAAACAAGGAGAAAGGAAAAGAGAAGGCCGCTGGGATGTGCGAGGAGTTTTGAGGAAGCTTATGGAGCTTTGGGGAAGGGGAGAGAAAAAGGAGTAGAAGGGTAGAAAAAGGGCAAGAAAGTAAAACCCAGTGAGGAACGCTCGGGGACAGCAAAATTTCAAGCCAATAAGAGCGGACCTTGCAGGTGGCTCGGAGGAAGTCGGACACACAACGGTGGAAGAATAGTGGATCGTTGGAGTGGCTTCGAGCACTAAAAAAGCACAAAATAGCGCCTAGGGACCCTCAACGAGCCATTGAGCCATTCGGTGACTATAACAGGGCCAGGATAGTCGTGGCCTCAGGTGTCAACAAACCCAGACTGCAGCATATACAAGTACCACCAGAACCCCGCATTTTACTATACGTGACAGAAGTATCTCAGTAACAAAAAATAAAACCTCTAGTACCCATCACCATTGTGTGCTGAAGATTGTCGGTCACCCGCTGAAGCCCCAAAACCGAATGCATTCCAGACCTTTTAAGAAAAGCCAAGTAGCCCCAACAGCTGTAATATGAAGGCCTAGGTCTAGAGAATTCAATGAGCCTTGCGAAAATAGGAAACTATAATCTCTCTCGTCACGCACCTCAATCGTTTGAATCTCAACTACATCAGCGCTACACGCACAAGAATAGCTTCTCAAATACTGGTAGACCGGTTGCCATCGTGAACCAGCCTATCGCCCGTTTGGTCAGGGTTCATCTATCTGGTCCTACTGCAAAAGAACTGGGGACTATGAAGTAGCTCAACCAATTCATCCCAAGCCTCCCGTCCTGTTGTTGTACCCGTACCTGCTTCCATATTTTGTTTTCCGACAATGGAGAACTAGCACCCTCCCTCTACAATCCAATTGGCAGGGGAGGCTCGTAGATGTCCAAATCAATTAACCATCTGAGAAGTCACGATGTGATGACGTGCGGTATTATCTAGTTATTATAGGACAAGTAGGTCTTTTCGACGTTCTTTTTTTGCAGTTTTTACGTATCTTGATGCTATGCAACAGCTTCGTTGGATCCTGTTCTCCTGTTCTTACCAAGAATAACAAAAAGTCCGTACTGTTTCTATGCATCAATGTTTGGGGCAGAAATGCCAGGGAGGGCTGAGTTCAACGAGCTGAACTTGACCTAACACCACCTATCTGCAACTCTTCTTTGCTCCAGTAATTGTCAATCAGAAAGCCACCATCGGAGTGCTTATGAAGGTTCCTACGCCCATCTAGCTCAGCCTAAAGCCACCACGACCTTTGTTCTTGATGCTAGGCTATACGCCACTGATTTCGGTATACTATTCTCGGCTTCATAACTTGACAGGCTAGCTAGTGTATAATGGCCTATATGCCGTCCGTTGTTTGATAGCTAAATCACACGTTCATCTCTATCGCGATAATTGAGCTGTGATAGGGACGTACCGATTATAGACATGGAGCGCCTCACTTCATCGCGAGCTTGCCCATCAGTAAGACGAAGGCCACTTGGTCAAGTGCTTCACTTTGGTTAAATTCAGCTTGTGAGCCTTTCATTCTCCAGGCCTTGTACCTAAACACCGGTCACGTAGTCCTTAAATGCGCAATGAGAAGTATCCACAAGAGACCTTCCTCATCTACGGGCGGTCTTTGGTTGTATTTTTTTTCATTCCTTGCGCATATTGGGTGGAAGGCTAGGAGTTGTCAGCTCCTGCTGCTATGCCGACATCACATCCCTATGGCCATTTATATGAATCATCCAACATCTTAGTTTTCATGAGAATGTCTTGCAGAACGCACTGTCTATTGCGACAAAAGCGTCCTGTACCTGTCCAGGTTTCATTGGTAGCGGTCTTCATTCATAACAAATTTGGCTTTTGTGCCATTGGTGTATTTTCCGCCAACAACCTGACCATTCCATGCAAAAGCAACCCATAACCGCGTTCCAGCATCAGTCCATCCAATGAAAAATGCTTATTCAGTAGCAGAGACCACACGGGCTAGAAGAGAAAGTATTGTTAGCTCAATATGTTTGATTTTGAGTTTCTAATGTAGCAAGTCAAGTTGGTTGTGACCGAGTTTGATGTGACGTACTGTAGATCTGCATCTTGCTGTGCTGGACAACGGGCTTGATCAGACCCTCCTCCTCAAGCTCCTTGAGGCACTTGCGGGCGAGAGAGCCGTTGATCTTCATGCGGTCGACGAGGGTAGCAACGGTGACGAGGCGGTAGGACTGGACATCCTTGTGCAGTCTCTCAGAGACGTTCTTCTCCAGGTAGACGGCATGCTGGGCCCTGTAGAAAATAAGCAGTTAGCATCAAGTAGCCATCACTAGCGAGACTGTCAAATGCAGTGCGAGTTCTGTAGAAGAAAAAAATTCCTGATCTCTCTGAGAGAACACAAGGTTTGTGTCTTCATCTCACCACACACTTGGATGCGAGTGATTAAGCGGAAAGACAACAACGATGAAGTCTTCTGCAGCACAGAACGGTGGCATGGCGATGCTTGTAGAGAGTATACTCACTTGTCCTTGACCTTGCCCTTCGACCACTTCTTCTTCTGCTTCTTAGCCGCGGGCGCCATATTGTCTGATGTGTGATAATTTGGATGGTGTCGCTGGAAGAAAGAATTAATCTTCGAGGGGTCGCGAAACGATAGTATTGGCTTTGGAGGTTTGGGGTATCTCAAAATCCTTAGTAATCCGCATAATGATGAGGGCACACAGGGCACACACACAAAAGGGCAGCTTAGCCCTAGGTCATGTGGGGACTTTTTGAGCCACAACAAGAGCTCATTGGTTGCACCCTATTTTGCTGCAAAGGGCGCCCCACTATTGTTAGTGAGCGGTAGGCGCACCCACTTTAGTTTTCGAACTTTGGATTTTAGAATTGGGAAATCTCTCAAAGACCCAGAATCTGCAGATTACATTGACGACGTCTCTCCGTGTTGAGATCTTACCATTTCGCCAAACCGACCCCTTTTTCCCCGTCGAAACGCGATCACAGTCAACATGAGCGACAGCGGTGACGTCGAAGTCCAGGCCAACGCCTACCAGGTCCTGCCCAAGGACGTCCAGACCGATGGTCAGGTCCGTCTGTTCAACAAGTGGGATTAGTACGTTGCCATCTCTCTCCCGGTGATGCGTTTGCGATGAAGCTTTGGCAAAAATCAAGATGAAATTTCGCCCAACGTTTAGTCCCAATCGGATTGATAAACCAGACGAAGACAAGCATGTAGAACGATTAAACTAACAGTAATTGCAGCACCGAAGTTGAGGTCCGCGATATCTCTCTGACGTACGAAACGCCCACCCTCATTTCCGCCATCTCCCACATCATGAACACACCAAACTAACTTTAAGAAAAGCGATTACATCTCTCTGCGTCACCCCGTTTACGTTACCCACACCGCTGGCCGTTATGCCGCCAAGCGTTTCCGCAAGGCCAACTGCCCTATCATCGAGCGCCTGACCAACTCTCTGATGATGCACGTGAGTCTCACCCTCCAGCTTAGGAATTTTGCTTTCTTGACCAAACTGGGTCTATACGCAAAGCCCCCAATGTCATTTTCTATTTGTTATATAAATGAAGAAAAACGCTAACTAATGTGTGATAATAGGGCCGCAACAACGGTAAGAAGCTGATGGCTACCCGTATCGTTGCCCACGCTTTCGAGATCGTGAGTTAAACCCTATTCAGTGACGCTCCACAGCAAGAGACGTCAAGTCTCTATCACCTTTAAACCACGTATTCTGACCACAGAACTCTACACAGATCTACCTGATGACCGACCAGAACCCCATCCAGGTCGCTGTTGATGCCATTGTCAACTGCGGTCCCCGTGAAGACTCTACTCGTATCGGTTCCGCTGGTACCGTCCGCAGACAAGCCGTTGATGTCTCTCCCCTGCGCAGAGTCAACCAAGCCATCTCCCTGCTGACCACCGGTGCTCGTGAGGCTTCTTTCCGCAACGTCAAGTCTATTGCCGAGTGCCTTGCCGAGGAGCTGATCAACGCTGCCAAGGGTTCCAGCAACTCCTATGCCATCAAGAAGAAGGATGAGCTGGAGCGTGTCGCCAAGAGCAACCGGTAAACGGAGAAGCTTTGGAGAAATTCTTTCTCATTGGATCAAGAAAAGGACAAGAAAGAGAGAATCAATACAAATGGGAGAATTCAAAAAAGTTTTTTTCTGGAAATGGTTTTACATGGTGTGGTTTAGGCATCTTTCCAGCGGCTCTGTATTTTTGCGTGAAAGGGTACGAAAACGCGGCGCACGGTAATGCTACGCTGAAGGGCAAAACAAGCTATCTATCAATTGTAGCCGGCCCATGGATGGATTAACGAAGTCCTTTTTTCTTCATTTTTCTTCTGGAACTTTGCCGACCCCCCTTTTGCTTGTGGTAGTTCTATTTCTTCCTATATTTATGCGTGAGAGGATATTGAGGATGCTGGAGCTCAAATTTTGCACTGGGGCTGAAAATAACCCTAAAGACAGATAAAGCAGCAATGGAAGGTGGAAATAAAGTATACACACCTTGATATAGCAAAAGCCTTCATATCGTCAATGTATTTACCAGGTCCACGTTACACGCGCATTATCATAGAATCCAGCTCAGCAAGTGCCGTGTAGCGTCACGTTCCTCGCCGTTCCCGTTTTTGTACTCTGTCAAAGATCGAAAGATTAGACAGTCCTGCAAGTTTTATTGTCTTTGCTTGGTAATATGACGATTAACCGCTAACACCTTTACAGATCAACATGAAGTGACCTCTTTTCTTAACTATGAGATATTTTACGCCTTTCTTTTGACATTAGTGCTGCGTTTCTATCGATTCTCGACGCTTCTACACAGTGTGGATCCGATGAACATGTCCGTTTTTATTCTTAGGCGGAAATAAAGATGTTGAGTTCCGTCATTAAAGCCTGATAGGAGTTTCCAAACATGTATAAATATCGTGCCACAACGCCTATCAGTTTCTTGATAATCAAAGCCAGTCAATCACTCACTCCCTTCTTCACTACGATAAAATGGCCACAGACTCCCAAATCACCATCTCATATCTACCACCAAGGGACCTAACGGCCTACCAGCGCGAAATCCCCGCCGCTAAGCAGCCCTTGATTCCTGCTATCTTCCATGACTCTATGGTAGTCCGCACCGACGTCTTTATCACTGAACAGAATGTCCCACCCGAATCTGAATTTGATGCGGATGATTCACGAAGCTGCCATTTGGTTGCGTATGATGCCGTCACAGACGCCGATGGTATCACAGAAGGCAAGGTTCCCGTTGGCACGGTCCGGATAGTCCCATTTCCTCATGCACCACACCCGACGCCTGGAGAGAGTTACTGGAGTGGTATTCTCAAAACAGATGACCCTGCTAAAACAGAACCCGCTGCTACTTCTGGCACTCACCACATAGTAAAAGTCGACAGAAACGGCATGGCGTTGATTGACCGTGCTACTGCTATGCATGACGGACGCGAGCCATATTTTAAGCTTGGCCGACTTGCAGTTCAGAAAGAGTATCGTGGGAAGGGCATCGCAGATGTCCTCGTGCGTACGGCGTTAAAGTGGATATCGGAAAATGCGACGTCATTCGGCTCAGCATTAGTTCTCACTAGAGAGGGCAGCGGCGAAAGTCTGAAATTCAAGGGCTTAGTCTGTGCTCATGCGCAGGTGCAAGCTAGGAGATCGTGGGCTCGGTGGGGATTTATAGTCGACGAGGAGATGGGAACGTGGAATGAGGAGGGCATTTCGCATGTGGGAATGTTCCAGCGCGTTCCAGTGTCGGAGTAGATTAACAAACAGCTAGCCAGTCACAATATTGGAGCGGTTGCGTTTTATGTATTTAATATGCATGGTATAATTTAACTTCGCTTCATGTACGGCAAAATGTCTAGTTCCATTGCAGCTTCATGAATCGTTCCTGTAAGTGTGCTTCAAACACGCCGTCATCTGCACGATAATGCCCAAGACTCAATGCCTTTTCGAACCATGTCTTTGCTGCTTCGTCATTTCCAGAACTCCATAGATCTGTGGCGTGATTGAAAGCCATGATAGTAATCCATTCCAGTTCATCCGGTGGAAATATTGCCGATTTCTATGTCATATATCAGGTACTTATTAGCCTTTGTTACTTGGCCTATGAGATAAAAACAGACGAGACTCACTGCTGGGCCTTCCTTTGCAATGATGAGAACATTGTTCAGAGTCTCGAGTGCAAGGTCTTCAGAGGAGGGCAACACAACTTGGAATAGACAGCGCATGTATTTAGCCAGTTTGGCACTGTCAAACTGCTCAAGTTTCCATATTTCGTTAATTATAAGCTGCAAGATGCGATAAAGCTCTGCTAGTTGTTAGAAACATACCATACTCTCCTAGTCCTGGAATATTGCACAAACCTCGTGATGGGATGTCGATTGGAGACAACATGTAGTCGCCCATGCCTTTAAGCATTTCTGCGCTAGGGCACGTAGCAACAGACTTGCCTACAATCGTCCTCATATCGTCCCACTCTTTCTGCGCTGCAGCAGCCTCAAAGTCAAATACGTAGAGTACCGAAAGCTTAGCCATTAGATCTTTTTGTATGTATGGCTCGTATGTATCTTTTCGGGCTTCAAACTCTTCATCGTAAGCCGTGACATGCTTGCGTAGCTCAAGGTAAGCCTGGTGTCTTTCTTTAACATTCTCTTCTGAGCGAGCAAGAGCAGCGAGTGCAGCACTGATAACAAAATTGCCACAGAGCCTCTTTAAGGAAAGATCGTGAGAGGCGCTAATAGATATATCCTCGGGGTAGAATTCAGTGATTGCCAAACAAACCTTCATCAAGCGGCATACTAGCATCGGTGGCCATGTGTCTACGTGCTTTAGGGCTGTGTTGTATGAGTTTTGGTTGAACCAGTCTAGCTCTTGTGTGGGGAATAGCTTTCCTCCCTTGGCATTCTTGGGGAGTTTTTCTATGGCTCTCAAAGCTTCATTGATGTTAGCACCTGGAGTATACAAGTAAAATCAAGTTCAGTACCAACCAGCTTCAAACACGATGCAAAGGTCCGTAGCAATGTCTTCCAGCTCATTCATAACTCCCCGATCTAGCTTTTGGTACAGCAAACGAATCGTACAGCGCATTAGACTTGGTACATGCATGTTCGAGTCTGGAACAGCCTCAGTAACTTCCATTAGGCTCTTCATGGCAATAATAGCAGTGTCAAGATTCCCAGCATGTTGAGAGTCTATTACGCAAGCGTATAGAATGTCTTTGCTAGCTTTGGTAGCGTGGGTGATGTTCCTTAGACAGGCGGCCGCAAAGTCGCTGTCTTTACTCCTAGTTGCAACTTTGAACATGAGGAAGGCAGTGGCTTGCTCCTTTTGCACAGATTCGGGGAGATTGTGAAATACTTCTTTTGCCTTTTCAAAGTCGCTCTTCTCTAAGGCACAGAATATCAATTTTCTATATTGCGTTAGTTACAGGCATGCTTCTTATTAGGCAAAAGAATTCATGCATACCGCCCGAGCTTCCCTTGGTTGGCAACACCGCCATTCTCAAAGAGTGGATGTAGAGCAGCCTGGCACCATGTCTCGGCGTCAGAAAGGCGGGCTTTTGTAACTGAAGCTTCGATCCTTTTCCATAAAACTGATTGGATCGCCCCAGCCGTCATGGAGTCAACGGGCGCCTGAATCGCCTGGTGCACGTTGTTGATAGTAATGCTCAAGGAATGGTCCGTATCCGGTTCATCGAGCGAAGCATACATCCACACGACGATTATCAATGACTTAGAAATCCAATCATGATTTCCCGAGCCAATGGCGACATCGCATAGTAGAGTCCTAGCAACCGACAAGGCTTTAAATAGACTTCTTTCTTTTAGCATCTTTGCTTCGTGGAGAACGGTCTTGAATTGGGATTCTGACAGACCCGGAGTCCGGGAAAATCGCTCCAAAGTGCTCGCAAATGCCTCACAATCGAATTCTTCCTGGGGGGCCGCTTTCAGAGCGTGAATACGAAGCAGCAAAACAGCAGGCAGGTGCCCGATCTCGCTTTCCAGCTGGCATATCAGCTCGTTGGCGTGTTCTCGCCCTTCAGGTGTTTCTTCAAGAAGATGACCACGCACCAAGGTTTGCATGATGGTGAGTCGTTGCTCAACACCAAGACGTGACAATTTATCAATGTGATGAAGCGTTATGATCTCATATGCACGCTTCAACCAAGTGACACCTAGCTTGTAGTCCTTTTTACGCATCAGACCCTTGCCAATATCTAGGATGACCTCTGCTAGGTTTTCGGAGTAGACAGAATCGAGACTTTGGAAAAGAGTCTTGCTTTTATCATACATGTGATTCGCGACATCGAGTCTGCCCTGTTTTGAAGACTTAAAAGGCTGTTAGAAACAACAGTACGTGCTACTGGTTGGTACGAACTCACTAGGCTTGTACGGAGGACGAAATACTCGGCGTCATATTTGCTAAGAATAAGCTTTTGCTCGTCGGTTAATTCTTCCTTGCGAGCCAAGCCCTCGCTAAACTCAACACTACGTTTAAGTACGACAAGGCAAGAGTCTAGCTCACTCTCATCTATAGCCAAGTTAGAAAGATAAATGGTTCATTTCGAGGGCTATTATAAAAGACTTACCAAGACACGTCCGAGCTGCCGATAAGGATATTCTGTAAATACCTAACTGGGTTTCAGTCACCACGCTTTTTAAGGCCTCGGTGCCTCCTTGCCATCGCGTGAGGTCCAGAAGCTGGAAAGCAAATGTTGTAGCTTTAACAAGCAGTTGGCGGCGTGGATAAATATAGTTGGCCTGCTCTACGCCCAAGCCCTCGTCCTTCTTTCTGAGTAGGCGACAGGTTAGATTCCAGAGGCTAGTCGCGGATCGATCAAGCTCGTTGAGTTCGCGGGCATAGACCAAAAGTCGCTTTTGGCACAGCTTGTCAGCCGTACGAGCATGTGATGAGATATCGGACGATAGCGACCTGATCGAGGGGTTGTCAACGGAGGTTGTAATGGTTTTGCATATTGTGTCACAGAAGCCTTTGTCTCGTCTAGTTAGATAATGGGATGCTCGATATATGAAAGAATCATTGGTGGATAGCTACCGCAAAGGCCTTTGATCTTAGCTTGGATCTCTGAAGAAACTGGCATTCCGAGGCGCCTATATTGCTCTGACAACTAGATGGTACGGGAATTGTGAAGCGGCCAAAAGTGCTAGACCCGACTCAAGAGAAAGCCCAGGTAGAAATAGCCACGGTGATAAATAGAAATAGGAAGGTACGGGGTTCAACTTTTTACAACCAACTCTTCTTTCCTCCGAAGTTTTCACGTGACTTGACGAATACAATTACATGCGAGAAAGGTTAACTTTACATGATACATTTCCTTGACCGTTTCAAAGTTATTTGTAGCAGTTATTAAGTCTCGCACTGGTTTAATACTGCAGTTCGCCAGGTGTTTATTTTATTATGGCCTACCCTAAGGCATCGCAGAGACAAAGGCCTTGTGGATGTAAAAACGGAACAACCTACATGTATGAACGCTCTCTAATGGCTAGGGTCGTGAGGCAAAAAGTTTCCAATGATTAGGGTCGGCCTAAAGATCCAATGGGTCAGTATTCGACAGTATAGATGGCTATGCGCTACCATGACCAGCACTCACATCTTGTAGTCGTCGCGGTGGATCATGAAGGAAAAAGCACAATTAACAGTTACATTAGTACTGTCATCGGGAGACTTGAGTGAGCAGGCCGTCAACAGCGTGTCATGGTCTGGGTCAAAGGCGATAGTCTCGAACTCTTCCCAGTAGCGTACCATAGACTCCTCAGTTATGATTTGATGTAATGCGATCGAACCCTAATGAATAGTTAGTTATAGTGCTACATCGCATAGAGACAGTAAATGAATCCCCAAGGAGAGATCGATAAGCCATTATACTCACATCACGCAGCTCCTCAACAGGGACATGCAGCAATTCAGCCATCTCCTTGTTGCCTCGAAATATTTCCCCAGTGCGTCGCCATAGACATGCGGGAACGGCCATACTAGCAAACACACGGTCATATTCTAGTAGCTGCTTTTCAAACCACATTTCAACCATTACAAGCTCCATATCTGTCAAGGCCTGTGCAATCTCGCGAAACTTGGGCCGGAAACGGTTCAGGCACTTCAAAATCTTTTGCTTGCTAGTCAGTGCTATGTGTGAATCCAGATATGTCGACAGCTTTTGGTATCCCTTGATGTAGTTGAAGGGTTTAAGCAGGCCTGCCTCATATTTAGCCTTCAACACAAGCTGCATACGTTCTTCTGGGTTGTCGTTTCCGGTAGGATCTGCAGCTTGAAGATAGTAATCGCGACGAGCTTTATCACGGTCACGTGGGGGAACATTTAACACTGGAAGCGTTCCCGGAGCCGCAATAGTAGAACTCGGAGCTAGTGTTGTTACTACTGTGGCTGGAGCAGTGGTAGGCGATGCGTTTAGGGTTTCAGGGGCAATGGAGGTAGGAATATTCGGGTCTGGAGGTGGAAGCATAGACCCGATATCAGCAACTGGAAGCCCACCAACTCGCACTGGAGGACCACCGGCAGCAGAATTATGCGGGTTAGCATGTCCGGCCAAGGGGTTGCTCCCATTTAAGGAGGCGAATCCGTTCAGAATTTCGGTAGCAGCAGGATCCGCGGTAGATTCGCCATCGTCAAGCATGCTAGTGTGCAGGAAGTCATTGAGCAGCTGGAATTCATTATTGACTTCAGACGCAGCCACGTAGCTAGAGTGAATATTAGGTATGTCATGGAAATGGTTATGGCCCATGAAGAGTTCAGAGATTGATGTGACTGGTGGCAAGTTAGAGCACAAACATTCAAAATCAGCGCACAGGAAATCTATCAGAATAGTGGCCCAGGACAGCCATGCTCAGTGTCAGTCAACTTACATGGGTTTATAGAACCGCTATTCAGGCCCCCGGCCTGGGCCTGGAGCTCTATGACCGTTACAGGCGGGACCAGATGGAGCATATCCTCCTGACCCAGCCCAAAATTTGAGGCCGCTGCTGCCGCTGCTACGGCTGCCGCTGTCACGCTGGCGGAAACACCTAGAGCTGAGGCTTGGGCCTGTCGTTGCTGAAGGAGCTGCTGTTGTTGCTGCTGCTGTTGCTGCTGCTGTTGCTGCTGTTGGACTTGTCGTTGTTTTTGGGTGTTGGTAAGCGTGGAGGCAGCACTGCTAGCCGCTACTGTCGATGCTGCTGCGTTTTTGACCTTTTTCGAGTCGGGTTCTCGTTTCTCGTCATGGCACAAATGGCCAATATTGCGCTTGATACATCTTGTGCAAGGACGTTCCTGTATACAGCCTATATGTCAGCCAGCGTTATTTAGGAAAGCATCAACGTCAAGTAACAGAAGAGAGAAAATCGGGGGCTGTGATGAGCGCTTTCAAACATAATACATAAAACTCGTATGTGATTGGTCGAAAGCAGAATACGGGCTGATAAACTTGAGCCCAGTATCTTAGGGGGGGCGGAGCACGTACCAGATCGCATGTCATGTGCTGGACAGAGAGAAAAGATGTTAGTGGGATTCAGCAGTAATGATAATTGCCGGAAATTTACTACACAGGACGAAGCCAGGCTGTATATGACGTAGGTTGCGCAATCTTCAGTGCTCTGCTCTATCTCATGTTTTTATGTGATACTTTTCACGCAAGAAACATGGAGGGATACCAAAAGTCGTGAGAACAGCCATGTTTGGATAAAACAGAGTGAGCAGGCCTGAAGAAAGGAAAGTAGTGTAGTACTCACAGATCGACGGCAATAAATGCAGGCTGTAGCAGGAAAAAAGGGTTAGAATTCGTAGTCGCCCTAATGTTTGATGAGCAGCCCTACTCACCGTGGTTAACCTTTCTACGCTTCTTTGGCGCTGGCTCTACACCTTGCGGTGGAGCATGCTCTTTGCGGTCCTTTTCTTTTTGACGACCATGTGAAGCCTGCGCTGATACTGCCACTGTTGTTGCGGCACTGGCAGCACTAGTAGTACTACCAGCGTCATTGCCTCCAGCTGCGTACGTATGGACAAGGTTTGTGTTTGGGATGGCAGCGACAGAGGCAGTTGCCTGTTGACTTTGCGGATGTGGCTTAATTGGTGTGTGAGCGGTAGCGGGCGTTGCTGTGGATGAAGGGGCATAAGGCGACAGTACTGGCGCAGCCAGTGGTGTAGACACGGGGACGGACGTGGAGACACAAGCAGGTGCAGAGGGAGCGACAGGGGCCGGGGCGATTGCCGGTGCGGAGGCGGGCAAGATAGCTTTTGGTGCTGGAGCGGCAGTCACTACTGGCGTCGCTGTCATCGTTGTTGTGATAGGAGCGGTCCCCTGCTCGGACACATCCATCTGATCTACGGGGTTACTTGCTAAAGGCGCATGCGCTTGAGTAGATGCATCTGAAGGAGCAGCAAGATCAGCATTGGCACCAGTACCATTGCTAGGGCCAGCAGGCTTGTCAGTCGCTATCGGCGTCGATGTTAAGGAAGAATATGGAGGCGCCCCTGTCACGTGTGGAATAGTGTGAGCAGCAGTACTAGGTGGTCCGAAACACGTCGGCACTAGCTCTCCGTCAGAAGGCTTGTTCATTATTATATAATAATAGCGAGAGGGGGGGGGGCGAATCAGCGGAAAGCGGTATGGCCGGGTGTTCTCTAGCAGGAGATACTAAGCCGTAGAGGAAGCTGACAGTTGCCGGCAGCTAATAAGCTAGGCAATTCACGAGAGAGACGTATAAGTAATAAAAGAGAAAAGAAAGTAGAAAAGGCGAGGATTTTACTTTAGCATTTCTACTATCGTGATGAAAATGGGGTTTCGCTTCGATTCTTAGAAAAAAAAAGTAACAAAAATCGCCTAGAAAAAAAAAACAAAGGCAAAAGAAAAAGAAAATGGCCGAAGCGCCCTTTAAGGCAAAGTTAGACCAAGTACCACGTCCAAGCAACAATAATGCAGTGATGTTGAATAGATATAAAACAAAAGAGAAAAAGAAAAATTAATTCACACAAAAAAGCAAAGGGCGCTGTCAGAATGGTTCAACGAATTTCTGTGGAGAAGGCCCGATAAATTGGGGGTCTTCGCCGTTCTTCCGTGTCTAGGGTTGCACGGATGACTGTGTTAAGGGTTACGTGGCTGTAGACATCCACTTTCATAGCATCACGCTTTTAGGACAGGAAAAGTAGCAAAGCTTCGATTCCATACGTGCTGTCATTGATAATGTGTAGCTTGCATACCGAGCGCTGGTCTATTGCCCTTCTCTCAACTGCATCTAAATATACACAAAGAAGCTTTGCTCGCCATCCTTTGGCGTCACCTTTGTCGCTCGCATGATCGGATCCTCGCACGCCAACCGTATTCTCTCTGTTGTCGCCGGGCTCTCCAAGTGCAAAAGTCCCGCATATGCACCGTCTTCTGTCTGCCTCACACCCCCTGCACTCTTAACTGTGGCTGCCTCAACGCCATACTTGGATCGTGCTGCCTTCAGCGCATCGCGGATAGCGAAAAATACGGCACTCCCCATGAACAGCGGTGGCTCACCCACACCACGTGACCGCTGGATCGTGCGCAATTCTTTCCACTCCACATCCTTGAGAAGTCGCACGTTGAATACCTGCGGCACATCGCGGAAGCCCGGGATCTTGTATGCGCCAGGTCCGCGAGTAAAAAGTGCACCTTTCATAGGTCCACCACGGAGCCATAGTGATTCCTCCATGGTGAATAGTCCCATTCCTTGAACAAAGGCACCCTCAATCTGGCCGTAGTCAATAGCAGGATTGATGCTTTGTCCCACATCCATCTTGATGTCAGCGCGGAGACATGTCCAGGAACCAGTGAGAGTGTCGACCTCAACTTCAGCTGCCGTTACGCCCTGTGTAAAGTAAAAGAACATTTTCCCACGGTTGGCACCCCATTCATATCCGATTTCAGGAGTCTTGTAAAACCCTTGGGCCGAGAGGTTCACTCGATCGAAGTAGGCGGCATGCGCAAGCTTTTCCATAGTGGCTTCAGGACCGAGCTTTTCGCGGTATGGAGCAAGCCGCTCATTCAGTTGCTGGCAAGCATTATAGATGGCAAAGCCATTAAGATCAGAAGATGCCGAGGCGGCAGTTGCAGATGCATTAGCCACGGTGTTTGTGGAAGTCTCGGCAATAAAGATGCTTTCCAAAGGGACGTTGAGCGCATCAGCCGCAATCTGCGTCATCTTGGTATGCAGACCCTGTCCCATTTCTACACCACCATGGGCCACTAGAATTGACCCATCGTGGTAAATATGGACTAGTGCTCCAGCCTGGTTGAGGAACAAGGCTGTGAAACTAATGCCAAACTTCGTAGGAATGATGGCCAAACCTCGCTGCTTCCATTTGTTCGTCTTATTGAACTCGACAATAGCCTGGCGGCGCTCAGCATACTGTGCCTCTTCTTGTACTTGCTTGTACATCAAAGGCACATGCCAATCCGTCACGGCCTGGTTAAAGTGTGTAGTATCTCCTGGTTTCAAGAAGTTTCTCTCCCGAAAAGACTCAGCTGAAATGCCGAGTAGATCAGCAACCTCATCCATCATGCTCTCGCAGACAAACATGCCCTGAGGCCCACCAAAGCCTCGGAATGCAGTGTTAGACACGGTGTTAGTCTTGCAAATCAGGCCACGGACAGCAACATTAGGGATCTGGTAGCAACCATCGACGTGCGACATGCCACGCTCCAAGACGGCCTGGCTCAAGTCCGTAGACCAGCCACCATTGTTGTACAGGTCAACATCTAGAGCTTTGATCATGCCGTCCTTATTGACACCAATCTTCCACTTGCCCAAAAAGGGATGACGTTGACCAGACCATACAATGTCTTCCTCGCGAGTGAGCATGTACCTAACTGGCCGTCCGGTTTTGCGGGCCGCAACGGCACAAGCACATGCCAGAGGCACAGCACGTGTTTCTTTTCCACCAAAGCCACCTCCAAGACGCTTAACGCGAACCAATACTTTGTTGACTTGGACACCGAGCGCCTGCGCAATAAATACTTGCCTAGAAAAGAAGAGACAGGTTAGGGCAACGGGGAAAAAAAGAGAGCTGGAGCAAAAGAAGAGCACCCATTACTGGTTCGAATGGCCCAGTTGAACTGGAGCATTGGGAATTGAGCCCAATGCGGGGGTCGAACCCGCAACCTTGAGATTAAGAGTCTCACGCTCTACCGATTGAGCTAACCGGGCGGGTGTTGGGTGAGTTTTTGAAGGTTTGATGACATCATATCTCAAGGAGGATTGCGGGGAAGAGGGAAAGGGGCGCAGCGCACAGCACAGCACAACAACAACAAGAAGAAGAGGGAAGGGGGGGAGAACGTCAAATTGTAGAAAGAAGTACTTACGTTTCATTTGCATTCTGTGTGCTTGAGTACACCTCGACTTCGCCATTCTCTGGCTTGGGTACCACAACCGCCGCTTGGGTTTCCAGATAAAAGTGCTCCTGGCCGCCCATGCGGGCTGTGCCTTCAAAGACATGGTCGCATGTCTCAAATGCTTTTTGCACATCTCCCTTGACAATAGACTTTTGTGCCGAGTGGAAACTACCGGCCTGGATAGCCTCCTCCATGGTCATGATGGCGGGAAGCTCCTCGTACTCTACCTTAACCTTGCGAGCAGCTTCAGCGGCGCGATTGGCTGACGTAGCGACAATCATGCCAATAGACTGTCCAACTGTGTAGACCTTGTCTTCGGCAAAAATCACCTCATCAAATGTTGGTGGGCCAAACTTGTTCGCCTGTGCCGAAGGGAGATCATCTTTGTCAATGTAGTCAACCACGCCAGGCATATCAAGAGCCGGCGCCCAGTCGACGGAGAGAATCTTAGCATGGGCTTTGGTCGACATGACAAAGCATCCATATAGCTCATTGCGCTGTGGCGGGATATCATCAATATATGTTGCTTTTCCAGATACTTGATTCAGTGCTGCAACATGGTTTTTGCTCTGACCAAACGTTTCGCGCTCGTATGCTGCAGCGACTCTATGGTCTTGGGATGACGTCATAATCTCGCGTGTGATCTCTGGTACAGCTTCCTTGTCAACATGCTCCTCTTTGACACCCAGAGTAGTGAGTATGTCGTGATAGTATCGGTAAAACAGCGACACTGCAAGAGACCGGCGATATGAAGCCATGCCTCCAGGAACACTAAAAGGCAAGTTGAACTCTAATCCAAGCGAGCTCATGGCCCCCTCTAGCGTCTCAAGCTCTGAAAGCTTTCTTCCTGTTAAAAAGGACTCTGTTTTCTTGGCCGCAATAGTTGTAGCAGCCAATCCTCCGTACACCATGCTGCACTCAGTGACAATCCCAGCAGAGTCTAGAGCTAGTCTAAATGCAGCTGTGACAATAGCAATGTCGTCGTCCTTGCGCTTAGCCTGCTTGTATGCACGAAAGAATTCGTTTTTGGGCTTTGTAATAGGAATTCGGATTTTTGTGAGCACCGCATCTGAGGGAAGCGCTGTGCGGCGATACCCTGTAAAGAATTGACCCATGGGGAGGTCTGTTGTCTTGGTCATGGACTGTGCTACAAGAGTAGCTCCAGCAGCCCACAGGACAGGGTTCAAGTCTGAGATTGGCGAAGCAGTAACCAGGTTTCCCGCCGGTGTTCCTACATTGCGGATTTGACGACCAGCAAAGTACTTGAGTTGGTTATTCATAGCAGCAAAAACTTGGCCCCTTTCCGGTCCGTAGTGCTTGACAGCGTCAAGACACAAGTATTCAAGATCTGTCAAAGATACGTTGGCGCCAATTTCTATATGGTCGTCGTTGAAGGTAAATAACCGCATCTCGGGGATGTCGCCCACGTATACTGAGATAGGGTATTGGACTGCCTTGAATTTGATTTCGATTTGCGTCTCTGAGCTGCCGCCAATAATCTTAGCATTTGGAATGGCTGCTTTAATTTCCAGCAGCTGCGAGAGAGTGACAGGCCGCAGCCACTTCTTTCTCGTGTTTCCAAACATCAAAGGGCGCATTACATGCTTCTTTAAGGATGGCGGGTAGATCAGCTCTGTGTCAGGCTTGTATTCGATAAAGCCTGGGGGGGTAAATCGCTTGATTGGCTGGCTATCAAGCTTGCTTTTGCAACAGCCACCGCCATTTCCTGGCTCCTGTTCCATGCAACATCCGGAACCCCCGTTTTCGGTGGCCTTTCCACAGGACGAAGCACCAGCGGTAATGCTGAATGATTGGGCAGCATCAAGGATTGGCCTATATCCCGTACATCTACACAGATTTCCGTCAAATGCTTCCTCCAAATCATGGGATGTAGGGGCATCGTTGTTTCGCAAAAGTGCGTAGAGACTCATGACAATGCCTGGCGTGCAAAACCCACACTGGCTGCCGTTAAGTTTTCCAATACGCTCTTGGGCGGGATGTGGTCTTTCGACATTTCCGATACCCTCAACGGTGATGACGTGTTTTCCGTCAACGCTGACGAGAGGTGCAAGACAGGCATTTACACTGGCGTGGTAAATTTTGCCGGTAGTAGGGTTGTGTTGGCTGACTACTACAGTGCAAGCACCACAGCCCCCCTCACCACAGCCACTATTGAGATAAGTGTAAGCGTGTGCCAGCTAGAGCGTATAGGCTCCTAGATACATATCGCGAAAGTATGTGATACAAAGAAATAGCTTACAGCTTAGTACCAGTCAGCCCAATACCTCGCAGGTATTCGAGAAGAGTAGTTTCTGGATCCACATCATCCACAACTACCCGCGTGCCATTGAGATAGAATCTGAGGGTGTCGTCGAATTGTGTAGTAAATGAAAGGGCGGCTTTGTCGGCAGTCTCCGGGACCACAGCACTCGGGGACATCGTGAAGGCTGGGACGTGAATAGAAGTAGGTATTGGCAAGGATTATATCGCATATATGAGCCAGTAATTCTGTAGGGGAACCTGATAAGCAAAAGACCAGGGATGAGGAAATATGAGCAAAAAAAAACAGCACACTACAAGTACAGAGCGTTGCTGTTGATGTTGTTGTATGCAAGTGGGAAGTTGTCAATGTCAAAACGACAGCTGTATTTAAATTAAAGTTGGCTGTCTACATGTGCAGTACGTGCCCTATTCTTATAGAGGGCCTCCCACCCAACTTGCCTCCCTAATAGCAGCTTCCAATAGAGCCCAACGTCAGTGCTTACAGGGGATCCTCTACAATACCCAAGTACCCCACAGTAGCAGTTTTCCCCCTTTATCCTTCCTTGGCTTACCCATTGCCAACAGGCCTCCTCTGACTGGATATTTGGTATATCGTCAGCTACCAAAAAGAGATGATTAGTCTAAGCCGTTTCTAAACTAATCTGCTGTGTCTTAGAATTTCAGTCTTCCCCGCCGTTGGCCGGCTAACATCCCCGTCTACGGGTGCCTGAGCGTTTGGTCTTGGGTCATTTGGCAGCAGAAAACTTGGCTAAAAGTGGGGGCGTTGTTGCTCCAGTAGCTCCGCTGGAGTAGCTGGCGGAAAGCCGACGGAGAAGTACCATTGTTTCTTATCAGGGAGGCTTATCCGTGTTACACGGTGATATGATAAGCGCTCAAGGAGGCCGTAGGTCTCATCACGTGAGTAAACCTCGCCCGGTAACCCTACCAGCTTCTACTATGGCAAAATAAGCTCTCAAGAGAACTTCGCATAAGCTTCATAACTTGCCCATCTTTTACTTTTCCTCATCATTGATGAACACAAGGCTTTGCAAAAACTTCAGTTGTGTTTATGTTTAATTGTCTAATAACCCTGTACTATGTTTGAGAAAACAAGCTCTAAGGAGGCGTCTCTAGTCCCTATTATTGATGATTCCATAGCGAAAATCCCGCCTTACCTTCCTCACGAACGGGTATTTCCTATCCAGATTGGCACCAGATTATTCAAGCTCTCGGGCGCATCGATTTCTTCTGATGGTGTGTTTATTTAGGCTGGTGGGGATATATGCGCCGTTACTTTTGTTCATGCTAACCTGTATTTAATGTCTGTATAGCGCCCTCATACTTTTCGCAATGGTTCAAATGCAAGATCCAGGAAGCTGGAGAGCAAAACCTCGACTTATCTACGATCCCAACGCTATACATTGACCGCGACCCTGATACATTTAGCGATATTGCGCTACATCTCCAAGGCTACCATATACACCCACGCGACGGCACGCACTTTGTGCGCCTCTTTGCCGACGCGCAATTTTACAAGCGTATGTTTCTCCGTGCTGTATACTCGCAGGTCGTATAGACGTTAACCGTGGTGAGATACACGTAGTACCAAAGCTGATATCACAGCTCCATGATGAATCCATCTTCATTTCTCTTGGCGGCCGTGAGTTCAACATACCCCGTGAACTGTTCACCAGTCCCGAAAACTCGCCCAACTACTTCTCGCTCGGGTTCGCGATGTTCTTCTCCAAACCAGAGGATATATTCCCTGGCCTAGACCGGGCAGGCTTGCTGCGCCCACCTCCGATTCTCCCTCCGTCTGTACCGAACCGTAGCGCAGATGTTTTCGAAGATATTCTAAAGCTTCTAAAGGGGTATCCTCTCGAGATTCGAAATGAACAGCATCGTGAGGCTCTGCTACGCGATGTGCGTTATTTCAACTTTAAAGGCCTAGAGCAAAAACTCATACCACACGCCATTACATTCAACCTGCGAAGACAAAAGACGGAGATTGTAGTCAGGCTTGGGGATATCCTGAAAAGTGGCCTTTCGGTAGCCCGCAACACAGCGGATATGAACCAAAATTTCTATACAACCTGGGCCAATTACGCGCGGCCACTGGTAGACAAGGAATCCATGGAACTGATTGTCGAGATTGGATCTGAGCAGACCCGGCTGTGTTTTGAACCCAACGGCGACGTTCGCGCTCAATTCTACGGTATTGCAAATGCTAAAGTTGGCAAGCTGCTCTCTATCCTAGCCGGGAAAATGAAATTGCCACCACATGTCCTTGACGGGGGTGTAGGAGAGGTACACATAACTTCACCAACCGAGGGTACATCACTGCCAGGCATCAAGGCCTTTTCCGATGAATTGGTACGTGTAGAGCTGACGTCAGAGACATCAATTACTTTGAATGGGGAAAAGCACGTATTAGAAAGTAATGAACGGAATGACAATACAATGGAAACACCCGACGGCGGCCCGTCGCGGAAGAGACAAAGGACAAGCCAAAGCTATGGGGCTGGCCCTGAAGACACAGAAGAGTGGGTTGTCAAGAAAGGGCAATGGCGGCTCAGGATACAGAGCTCTCAGAACCTAGCAAAGCCTGTAGAGTGTGTGATGGTGGGTGTCAAGATTGATGCGATATCTAATGAAATGAGTCGCAACAAGGAACGAGGGTTTTTGTAAGGGAGAATCCCTAAATTCATGGCTACTCAATCATGTTTTCAGTCAGCTAAAGGCATTGCATGAGCTGAGCAAGACAAGATATCCTAATCACCTAGACGTCGTACTTCCCGAAGTCTCTGTTATTTCAAGACACGCTGAACAGGATTTCGGACTCTTGTAATTCCGTTGACCGCTGCCCTTGAAAACCACATGTTCCCCTTAAAGTCAAAATTCTCACCACTAGGTGCGAGACCAGTGGCAGCTAGTCAATAGCGAGGAGCCACTGAAATCCTATCCTACATGGAAACCCCATCCCTAATTTGAGTGTAGGCGGCCCCCCACCCGAGTCTCTCCGAGATCCAATCACAGACCATGCTGCGGCTCTGCTGACAAGTGAAGACGGTATGTTTGTATGTAGACTGGCTCCAAAAGAAACCGAAGAAGAGCCCATAGCATGCGGGTTACGGGTTCGAGCAGGCAATTTTTTTTTAAAAAAAAAATAACTTTCGGCAAAATAAAAAGAAAAGAAGTACTGTCCTGTCACTAGTTAGAGATTGCTGTATTCTAGGAAGGAAGAAGGCGCCTTCCAAAAGGGAAAGAAAAAAACTGGGTGCCTTTTTTTCCAGGCCTCTAAGAAAGTCGAAGTTTTCCCACACTTGCTCTCATCTTATTCCATTTGTCTTTTCTTTGCACAAGATCTTGTTCCTCCCGCATCTCCGCTCTTTTTGTTGTTTGTTGTTGCGTGTGTATTTCTTTTTTTTCCTTTTCCATTATAAAAAGAGTTGCCGAAAAAATGACTGCCACTACCGAGAAGCCCACGGGTCTTGCCCTGTACTCCCGTTTCGCTCTGGCCGGTGCCATCTGCTGTTCCATCACCCACGGTGCCCTCACTCCCGTCGATGTGTAAGAATTCCCATAATCTAGTGTTTGATCTAGTATATACTGAGCCAATTGGCTCGCTGGAAACCCATATTCGCCCGCTGCTCTCACACTATCGCCTGTCAATATATTGTTTCAATTCTCATCCGGCTCATGCACTATCGTCGGTTCTGGTTCGACTCGATAATATACGCGGCTAAAAAGTATCCAGTCATGTTTTGTTACGAGAACCACTAAAGCGTTAAAACGCTTCTGTTCCTGGACTAATGGTTGGTATTAATGGACTACCAAAAATGGTTCTATTACCAACGATAGCCTTGAATTCGCCCAATAGTTATCGAACTCGACGAGACGGACGATAGTGCAATCTCACTCACCATTGCAATTGACAACATCATGCTAACAAAGCCCCTTTTCTTCCATATAGCGTCAAGACTCGCATCCAGCTTGACCCCGCTACCTACAACAAGGGTCTCGTTGGCGGTTTCCGTCAGATCGTCCAGAAGGATGGTGCCGGTGCTCTGTTGACCGGTGTTGGCCCTACCTTTGCCGGTTACTTCATGCAGGGCGCCTTCAAGTTCGGTGGTTACGAGCTGTTCAAGCAGAAGTGGATTGACTTCCTCGGCTACGAGACCGCCGTCCAGAACCGTGGTGCTATCTACATTGCCTCGTCCGCCTCGGCCGAGTTCTTCGCTGATATTGCTCTGGTAAGTCTTGAGATGCTTCCGCTCTCCTGGCGGCTTTGGCACTGGTGAGACCCAACTACTAACCTGTTTTTTGCCGTTGTAATAGTGCCCCCTTGAGGCTACTCGTATCCGTCTAGTCTCCGAGCCCACCTACGCCTCTGGTCTGGTCAGCGGTTTCACCAAGATCGTCAAGAATGAGGGTGTCGGTGCTCTATACGCCGGCTTTGGGCCCATTCTTCTAAAGCAGGTCCCTTACACCGTTGCCAAGTTCGTCGTCTACGAGAAGGTTGCCGAGGCCGCCTTCCGCAAGTTCCCCAAGGAGAACCTGTCTGACGGCCTTCAGACCCTGGTCAACCTGGGCTCTGGTCTGGTTGCTGGTTTCGCTGCCGCCATCATTTCGCAGCCCGCTGACACCATGCTGTCTAAGATCAACAAGACTAAGGGTGCTCCCGGCGAGGGCACTGCTACCCGTTTGATCAAGATCGGAAAGGAACTGGGCATCAAGGGCTCTTTCACTGGTATCGGCGCCCGTCTGTTCATGGTTGGTACCCTGACCGCCTTCCAGTTCGCTATCTACGGTGATGTCAAGAAGGCCCTGGGTGCTACTAGTGGTGTTGAAATCTCCAAATAAACAATACCCTCTACATTGAGCTTTTTGTTTGGGGAGAGCGAAGATGGTGTGAAATACCCTACTAGGGACGGCGCGGATGTTATAATACGATGATATCCACAGATAGACAGAAACGTGTACAACATTGGTGTCAAAATTGACAATTTATCAATATTTTCTTATTTACATTTTATGCCTTTAGAACGATGCTAGCTGTGCAGTGTTTTTTAAAATCTAGTCTCCTGAAATTTAGCAAAGTCCATCTCATTGACTGGCGTTGAGCATGGCTAACGTTTATACAAGGACACAATATTGCACGCCCTAGCACTCTACAGGAATGAGACAGACATCTAAGGATAAGAGGAGGCCCAGGCCAGCCTAATGATCACAAGAAAAGTGTGGGGAGATCAGGCACTCAGTTGGACAAGTTTCCCTTGCAATGAAGTAGATAGAACACATGAAGAATGTTCCAGGGCCAGCTTTGGCGATGAGGGGAGACAAGGGAGGACAAGCAGATGGCCGGCGGTTGATTTGAGGTTAAGTATTAGCGTGGGGGTTAAAAACCATGACATCGGTGTAGTGGGGAACATTCTTGTGGAAATTTCTGGCTGATTATATGAAGGGTAGGAGAGTATCGTGAAAATGGGAAATACAAAAAAAGGAAGGTTACTAGCACACAGCCAGATGCCCTTGATATGCTCCCCAACTGGGAATCGAACCCAGGTCACCTGCGTGACAAGCAGGTATGATCACCACTACACTATTGAGGATTTGAGCTTTTGCCAAATTTAGGGTCAGCGAACAAGGGTTATAGATTGAGCGATTGGCGCCAATTTTTTTTTTCTTGACGTTCAAAAGTTCAGGTTGAATTTATACCGGGCCACTCCCGGAATCCTGCGAGTACGCCTTCGGGCTTTGCTGTTTATAGATCCTCCTGGTGTTCTTCACCTGGCCCTTTGTATGGTCGTGGGGGACCCTCTACATTCATGCAATCTCGCAACTGCCGACCGCCCAAAGGTGGTCTTGGGTGACGACATCACCTAGGACTTCATTTGTCCGGAACGCCGTCGTATTGATAGTTCGCTCTGTTCAGGTAGACGTTAAAAAATACAACAACAACAACAACAAAGGTTGAATTTATCTTCTACAATAATTTAATATCCCAAAGATAAGATGCTCTTTGCAACGCAACCTTAGCGTTGGGGGGAGACCAGAGTGGTGTGTTACAAGCAGTGGCAAACTGCGATATTGTCGTCCGGGAAGTGAAATGGATTTTTGATGTGTCAAGACTGTAACGTGGAGTCTCAGGGGGCCGGCCAGCCATTAGAATTGTGCCTGTCTTGTTCTTCTGCTCCTTGTGAAGTCAAGGATGGTGAATGTGATCGAGATTGAGCTAGGTTTCTGAGCTTACTATCGATGCAGCTGTCCGCACTTGCAGGCTGTGAAAAGACCCTTTGAGACAGCTGGCAATAGGTGGCTCCTTCTAAGATTTGTCGCGGCAACCACCCAAGTAAACAATGCCATGTAAAGCTTGGGGATTTAATGAGACCGCTTTTTTGCTTTGAAGGAGGAAAGAGCCTGCACAGCCAAGGGTAGAGTTTCGCATACCAAGTAGAGACATACGAAAGAAGAGCAAAGGAAGAGACTGGGGGCAGAGGCTCTTGCAGAAAACAAAATCTCACTTTAGTCAGGCAATAACCTATTTTGCTACTATTACAGATTGGGTGAATGCATATATTGTTTCTCTCACTTCCTCATAGCTCACGATACTTTGTTCTCTGGCCTCATTGTGCTTACGTACACCATAACAGCCATAATATATCATTTTTTTCTTTTCCAGCTGACTTTATCTTTTTTATTCAGCGTTCCTCGTTAAACCCCGAGCGCGTCCCTTGTTTTCTCCCCTTTTATTTCCTCTGCTTCATTTCCCTTTGTTGTCTCGTGCTGGGCTGGGCTTTCGGAGTTTCCTCTCTTCCTCTTGTTCGTTCCAGTGGGCTCTTTGTCTCTATAATTTTAATAGTAAGTTGCTATTCCCCGCCTCCTTGTCAGAAGTAAATCAGAACTTTGAAGGTAAGGCAGCATTCCAATCTTCCGCTGTCAACACTCATTCCATTTGTATTTCGGGATATTGAGTTGAAGCCGGCTCTAATTACCCTCTCGTTCTGCTACTACGTTGTCTATCACTCCGGCACTCCCTTGTCGCCTAGCCAGTCAGGTCTTGTTATAATAACCCAGTGCTGGCCTGGCCACGGTCTTGTCTCCCGCTTACGCTCTGTTCTCCTAGATGCCGCCGCGCAAAAAGACCAAGAAAAACTTGAACAAGCCCTTTGTGATCCATCGCGACGAATCGTGTCTCAGCTCCAACAACAGCCAGCAGGATCAGGACGCCGAAGTCTCTCCCTCTGCCCCAGCGCCTGTAATATCGACAGAACCTGCACCCACACCAGGTCACGAGACTCGTGATATCCCAGCTAGCACTATCGCTTGGGGCCACCCTCTGGAGCATGAAGAACTTGACTCTGAACACTCGCAAGTAGGCGAGCCATCGCAAATAATTTATTCAGACCCCGACGAGCCACGCTGGAGTGAACTTGACGAAATCGCCGAGGAGACAGAGCCAGAGTCAACTAGATTTGAAGAGAGTCGTTACAAGAACGACCTCGCTGCTGATACCACACCTTATAATCACCACCTTGATCAAAGCAGCCACATGGACGACAGTCGCGGCAGTGATAGCCAACTTGAGGCCGCACAGGCTCAACAAGATCACCGCTACGTAGACGACAGCCACATTGAGACATCGGAGTTATCCCACGACATCTCCACCGCCGACCATCGCGATCACGACGACAGTCAAGACACTGCCGAGCCTTCTCTATTGGTGGAAAGTGTTATCCAGGAAGACTGCTCATTACTCAACCACTCTATAGACCAATCTTACAACGCGGAGACGGACCGCTCACGGCTGCAGCCGCAATCACACTACGATATCACCGATTCTCACATCGACCAGGATATCTCAACCCCCCGCCCTAGACAAGACTCCTCATCGCCAGTCCACGAAGAAGAGGAAGAAGAGGACGACCACGACGACGTTTTTAGCGACCACAGCTTACGCAGCTCTCTTGGATCGTACGACAGTGGCATGGCGCGAAAAGCTGTCGTCGAAGAGGCCCCCAGCGTTGATGCTTCCTCGGTTTACATGCATGAGGATGGTCGCATGCCACAGGCTGCTCGTCCAACCCGCGTATCAGACTTTTCACAGAGCCTTGTCTCGGAAACAGACGAAGATGACTCAACTCTCTCTAGCAAAAACAGCCTATGTAGTCATTTTAGGTCAGGCTCCAATTCGCGCCAAGCCTACATTTCCCCCACGGCTGGCTCGTCACGCTCTAGCAAGAATAGTGGCCCAAAGTCTGTCGTCACCAGACTGGGAAGCCCTGCAATGCCTGTTCACTATTCCCCCAAGGGCAGAACCCCTACTCGCTTTCGTCCCCAGCCCGACCAGGCACCGCTTGTTTTGCTGCACGTAACCATGCTGCCTTTGCAGTGGTCCTGGGCCCCTGTCTTGGAGGAGGCGGCGGCATATGCAGCCGAGGGAAATTCCATGCTTTCAGAGCCTATAAAGAATTTACGTGATGCATGGATTATTCTTCAAGATCGTATCGGCGACACCGTGTTGGAGCGAGGTGTCTTGCTCCCCCATCCACAAAATGATTACGAGGTGTTAGAGGAGAGAGTTCTGGAGGCCATGGAGTTGCCTCTTCGTAGAAGAGCCCGAATTCTTGAGTGTGGCCACTATTTGGGCCCTGCAAATGTCATGTCGCTTTCTGATGATGAAGAGACAGATGATGATGACAGCTTTACATCTTATGAGATTCAGAGACGCCGCATCACTTCTACCCGCCATTGGTGCGCTACGTGTCGACACGAAATCAAGGTTGATGCCCTAGGGCCCGGAAAGGTTTTTCGTGTCAAGGTGTATGCTAGCAACGGACTCATGCGAGCTGGCGCTTGGAAGGCGTGCTGGCGAGAAATGGAGCGTATCGATGTTGAGATTGAGCCGATTGTTGACAGTTCTCTGCACATCGAGCTTGCTGAACTTGCCGCTGAACAGCAGCGCCGCGCTGAAGAGGCAGCATCTAAAATGCTGCAGGAAAAGAAAGAGGCCGAAGCTGCCTCGCGTGGAATCGTGGCCAAAATTGACGATAAGACAAGACGTCTTAATGAGGAGCGTGAACGACGTGAGATTGAGCGCGAGCTAGAAAGACACCGAGAAGAGGTTATGCGCGCTCAGCCTAAGGCTCTGACATCACCACCGCCTGCCATCCCTATCGAGGCTCCCCCTTGTCCCTCCGATCAAAGCCGCTCGTCAGGTCAGTTTACGCAGAGCACTCCTAGCAATGAGCCGTCATCAAGCCAGTCCCCTCCATCCCCTTCAGCTAGCGTGCCCCTTGCAACATCAGCGGGCCCCCAATCACCTTTGCAACGCACTATTCCTGACACCTTTCCGGAGCTATTGATGGAGGCCCTGCGTGTGCTCATTCGCGATCGCAAAAACATCGTTATTGGTGTCCTTAGTTTCTTAGCTTTGTTGCTGGCCGTACGCGGAGGACAGCAACAGAACTATATGCATGCTATTCACCATGACCATTTCCCGGGGAGGAGCCAGGCGTATGCTGCCGCACCTTATGCCGATACTCAACCACCCGCCCCCGCTCAGCAACAACAGCCACAAATGCAGCATCATAATGTGCCACCTGTGCAACATTACCAACAGCAACAGCAGCATGTCCCTCAGCAGGTCGAGTATCAGGCTCAAGCTCAACAGCAAGCTGTGGAGTACAGAGAAGTGTCAGCACAGGACCAGCAGTACGCACAGCCCGAGTACGAGTATGGCTCGGCTCAGTATGAGCAGCCCACTCAACAACAAACCCAGTATGAGCAGCAGCAGCATCACGAGAATGCCCAATATGATTACCCTCATGCTGAACACGAGAAACATTACTATCAATACGATGACATCCAGGCCGAAGACGAATCGCCGATTGCTTCTCCTGGGGAACCCTCGGCTGTCGATGCTGAATATGAAGCCCCTGTTGATGTCCAAGATTTCATTGATGAAGCTATTGCTACCGAGGACTCTGTTATTTTCAATGAGGCTCTTGCCGGTGAAAGTGTAGAGTTGGAGGTGGAAGCAAACTCTAATTTTGCTGATGATATCGGCGGGATTGATGAATATGAGCCCAAGACAGAGGAAGAAGACCTGTATTTTCCCTCAAACGTTTCTGGAGCCGAACATGAAACCCAAGAACATGATCTTTCAATGGAGGGCATGGCTGATGTTGTTGATGACGAAACTGATTCCAATGCTTTGGAGTCTGAGGTTCAGGATAGTTCTGGAGAGGCTAGAGCCTCCCCCGAGGAAAAGGAGGAAGAGTCTACTCTTTTTTCTGACGAGGCTGAAGCTGTTATTCAAGGCGAAGATATGATTGATAGTACCATGTTCACTAAGGAAGAAGTTGCACATGTGGAGCTTTGATTTGGGGCCTCGGGCTTCCACCATATATCTTGTCTGTTTCGCACCATAACCTCCCTGCGTTTTTATCCCCCCACCTCCTACCACTCCCTTGCTTGTCCTCATCTCATTTTATTTTTGGTTGTTTGCTTGCCTGTCTTGTTCTTTTTTCCTGTGCGCTTAATGACGGAATGTGGATAATGTATGAGAGAACGCTGGTGAGATGAACACAATGTCTCTTGCCCTTACTTTGCTCTCCATCTATATTGTTTGTAGATAACCTACTTTTGCTAAATACCACCACCCCTTTCATGATAAGCACTGTGTGTGCTCTGCCTGGTCTAGTACAATCAGGCTTGTTTCTATCTGCATGTGTTCTCGTTCTTCTACTCGGGCCTTGGTTCATCTCTTCGTTTATTTATTTATCCCAAAAAACAAAAACATTACCGAAAAATTACATGCTTGTGTCCCTGGCCTTTTCAGCTCTTCAGTGATGGCTGGGCCTTCATCCCGCCCCCCTCCCCCGGTCTCTCGGCCACTCTGTTCTTGCGCTATATCAATTCCTTCAAGTCTCTTTTTTCCTTCTTTATTTTTACGGCGCCCCCCCCCCCCCGGTTTTTTTTTTGCACCTCCCTAGACTTTTACACCTTTAGGTTCTTCATGGAGTGGCGGGCTTGCTGTATGCACAGCATGTCCATGATAACCAACGCAGCCATGCCCTCGACAATTGGGATAGCACGGGGCACAACGCAGGGATCGTGACGGCCCTTGGCGGCCAGCACACCCTCGGAAGTGCCGTCGTAGGTGGCGGTAGTCTGGTCGATGCTGATGGTAGCAGCAGGCTTGAAGCCAACACGGAAGAAGATGGGTGCGCCGTTAGAGATGCCGCCCTGGATGCCGCCCGAGTGGTTAGTCTTGGTGGTCAATGCCGGGCGCGGCAAGGCATTGGCGCCCTCAGGACCTGGGGCCGGGTTCTCATCCTTGACGAACACGTCATTGTGCTCAGAGCCAACCATGCGGCAACCGGCAAATCCCGAGCCAATCTCAAAGGCCTTGCAGGCGGGGATGCTCAGCATAGCATGAGCCAGCTTGGCCTCCAGCTTATCAAAGGCCGGCTCACCAAGACCCGTGGGCACGTTGCGGATAACACAAGTGACAGTGCCGCCGGTGGAGTTTTGTGAGTCGCGGAGTTGCGAGATGTAGTCCTCCATGTTGCGGGTGCCCTCGACGTCAGGGCAGCGCACGGGCAGGAACTTGTCTACCTGCTCGCGCGTGATGGTGTTGACCAGGTTAAGTAGCTTAGGATTAGAGCTGCGGCTGGGAAACTCGGGCGTCTCCTCAATCAGCTCGACAGGACCGACGGATGATGTGAAGCCGACAATCTCAATGCCGTACGACTCCTTGAGGAACTTTTCAGCCACCGCACCGGCAGCCACGCGCGCAATGGTTTCACGTGCACTGCTCCGGCCGCCTCCTGACGAAGCCTTGATGCTGTATTTTTCCAGGTACGTGAAATCAGCATGCGAGGGCCGGGGGTACTTGTCCATAGTCTGGTTTCCGTAATCACGGGGCCGCTGGTCTTCATTGTTAACGCTCAGAGCAATGGGGGTGCCTAGAGTGCGGCCGAACTCGCAGCCCGACAGAATCGTCACACGGTCCTTTTCATTGCGCGGTGTTGTAATCGAACTCTGGCCGGGTCTCCGACGAGTCAGCTGAGGCTGGATGTCAGCTTCGGTTAGGGAAAGGCCAGGCGGCGGGTTGTCAATGATGCAGCCGACGGCCTTGCCGTGCGACTCACCAAAGCTATGAGGCGGGACAGGCCGAATGTCAGCTACGATTCAACACGATCAGGGCGCCCAAGCAAGCAAACCAAAAGGGGAAGAAGGAAAACATACGTGGTGACTTTAAAGACAGAGCCGAAAGTAGACATTGTGGTAGTTTGGTGTCCTTTTAATCTATATTGTTGGTGGTGGTTGTTAAGTGGAAAGAAAGTGGTGGGGAAGGAAGAAAAAAAGCCTTTGGAGAAAATATGAAAAAAAAAGACTAAAAAAAAGAATAAAAAAACTAGGGAAAAAGCTTTCTCCAGGCCATCTAAAGAACAAGGCAATTGCTAGCTTTTATATTTTCACATTACAGCAATGCACCTTCTGAAAACAACGTATATCTTAAATTAGACAGAGCGAAACATACTATGTATACTGCGGCAACAGCGCCGTCGCATTAGCTTGGAGCACTTTCTGATTTGGCTGCTGGAAGGTCATTAACATGCTATTCGTCTCTGACTCTTCTTCTTTTTTTCTGACTTTTGATGCAAAGATCGGTCGGTAGGCTGTGGGCCTCTCCAATTTCTTTTGGTCATTCCTGAGTTGAGTCACACAGGTTACAAGTTAAATACCGCCCCTGTTATTCCCTGTCTTTTTTCTCTTGCTCTTGGCAGGCTTTTTTGACCGTACCACGATGCTGGGATCCGCTGTAAATGTATCCAAAATCAGGTCATGTGCACTAAAGGATTAGAGCATGAATAGCAAACAGGCCAGAAAGGAGAAAAAATGCAACAGCTTGATTCAAGTTTAACGCCCGCATCGAGACTTGCGGATAAAAAGTCTACACGGAAAGAGCAACTCGGATAAGAAGTTGCTGGTGTTAACCCCGGATCAGCAGCGGGAGTAAGAACCTCATGTTGCGAGTGGGAGTCACCCAAAGAGCAAACAGGACAAACTATGTTCGTCCAATAGGAAATAACCTTTACTGAGAGGGCCGAACTCGCTAAATCGGCTTTTTCCTAGCCTGCAGTCTGGCTCGGTGAGAAGGCCCCGCCAAAGACGCACTTTTATGTCTCCAGTTGAGGAAAAATAAAAAATAAAAAAAAAAAAGCACCAATTATCCGCGGGCTATTCCACCCTCCGGCGAGGCCAAGCAAAAGGAGAAACATAAAACGCTTGGTGCTGTCTCCCGCCCTGAAATTAGTCACTCATACGTGCCGAGCAGTTGCAACTTACAGTGATGAGCTGGCAACCAGATCGACAAAGAACCTTGGCCATCGTGTTGGAGCGGATGATTGTTCTTCCCCCCCCCCGCTCTCATCTGTGTTCTCTCTAACTTGATGCTCTTAGCACACACTCCCCTGCCTCATCCTTGCTCTTCGCTCACCGCAGGGAAGGAGAGAGTCATGCGTTGTATAGTACGTTGCTTGTAAAAATATCAAGTAAGCTCCTTCGGCCACAATCCATCCCATGGGGCACATGTTATGCTACGCCTCCAGCCTCCATACAACACTACAAGCCCTTGCCTAGGCATAACTCACATACTACTCATACTTCACGGCATCACACAAAGCCAACCCAAACGCTGTCGAATTTGTTCAACCCCCAGATTTGCTCTATCAATAATACAAGCGAAAATGCCACGTGATACTATACCTCTTTCTGGCCCAAACATTCCCACACGAACGCCATACCACCTCCCATATTTTTCATCAACAATCTTCTACATAAGACTCCACCTCAGAACCAGTACTTGTCCATGTAATCCATGATGGGTGTAAAGGAGCTTACAATGATCACCATTGCAAAGGCTACCCACGCATACCACTGGCCAACGCCCCGCAGCATATCATGGGCCGGCAGAGGCGTCGATCCTTTGTACCCGTGGAATGCCAACTCGGTAAACACCACCAATGGCACTGTTAATAGCACCATAGCTATGGAAAGCGGGATCGTTGTTGCCACTTTGCTCGTGATATCAGACACTGCCACTCCTGTCTTCTTCTGTTGACGCCTCTCGGGCGGGATCGTGCCCGGGATCACTGGCGAATTCTCCGCTGCGAGCGGATCCTTTGGCGAGCGGAACTTGCTTAGCGGCGCAGACGAGCTGTCAAAAAAGTACCGGCCGGCAGACTGGTGGCCAGCCATGATGGCATAGAAGCCAAACAGTGCAGCAGCAAGGGCAATGAAACAGCCGGCAATTACGTACTTGGGCAAAAACGAAGCTATGTTAGCTGGTATGACCACCACCTCATTCGAGTCGCGGAACAGTGAAGGCTCTGCTGAAAAGCAATTGTATGTGCAGTTCCACGACGAGTCATTGCGCCATAGCTGTGCAGGAGACGTCAACAGCACTCCCTCGGGATTGTAGCAGGCAACCTCAACGGCTTTGGAATAGGCGTGGATCTTTCGCAGAGCCTTGGGCCCACCAGCTAGATAGGCTATGGGTGCGGGAAGAAGAAAGAGGGCCCACACGGTGATAATCGGCCGGGCCCGGCGGTTCTTAAGCATACGCGAGAATGTCAACATGCCGTTCCACATCATCAAGCTGGCCACGATAACAATCCACGCCGCGAGAATGTCGAGGTCGACAACATCTGGGTTAGAGCCCATAGTGACGAGGGCCCAGATATGGACCGCAGAAATGGCGCTGATTCTGAGTCAATCAAAGCAGAAGGAGGGGTGAGGACACTGTTAGCTTATCGTGTCTAAACGGCACAAACAAAACAAAGGAAAGAAACACTCATTCAACTTACAGAAACGCCCATATCGACGCAGCCAAGACAACCCAGCTCAGCTTCCACCCTACCACGGCAATTAACAAGCAGGTATAAAACAAACCACGGTTGAGAACACCATAGTGGCCACTCATAGGGTAAACACACATGACAGTATTATCCAGCGGCTCGGAAGATAATGCTTGCGCTGCAAAGGATTCAGACACAAACAAGGCGAGGGCCAGAAAGCCAGGCCTTAACCGGAACGGCAGCCCAAGAGCAAGCATAATGAGGGGTATGAGTCAGGAGAGTACAAAAAAGGAAAGACTGAAGATTCAAGAAGATCAAAGGAAAAAGGAAAAGAGGGAAAGGAGCTGTTGAAGAGCAGGACGAATCGGGTGTTCTCTTATATCTTATCTGGAAGACATTAACGGGGGGAGCACGCTAGTTGCAGAGGTTAGATGAGCAAACGCAAGAGGACAGACTGACTACCCAACGAACAGGAACAAGTCCCCAGATTACCAGCCAGAAACAACGCACAACAGTCCAAGTATGTGACAATCCAATAAGGAGCAGCAATAAACGACACAAAAACACGTAAAGGGAAGCAGGAGAAAGAGAGCTGGGGGAAGCCGGGCGAGAATGGGAGAATAGCAGCCCTTCCTGCGCAAGAAAAAAAAAATAAGAGCAACAAAAAGTAGATAGACATTGAGGAACCCCTTAGAGGAGAGGAGGAGCAACAAGGACTTGATTATCAGTCTTTCTTCAATTGTTGCCTTTGCATGTCATAATCCCATACCTAAGATGCCAAAAAAAAGGCATCAAGCCCGAGCCATGTGCAGGCCAAAGCTGGGATATAAACAGTTAAAAAGGCTAAAAAGGCTAAAAAGGCAACAAAAATGGAAGCCCAAGGAAACTTTTTTTGTGTAGAAGATGATGGACGAAGCGTTTTGATTTTGATGCCTTTTTATTTTTACCATTTTTTATTTCCCCAAACTTTTTTGGTGGTTTTTGGTATTTTTTTCAGTGTTCTCTGCTTCCTTTTCGTGATGCACTGTCCCACGTACGGAGGGAGTCCCCGAGAATCTCAGCTTTGAGCGGCGCCTATCTTGTAACTGTAGCACTGCCTTTACATGCAATATAGCAGACTTGCTTGCTATGCATATCTTGTCCTTGTGGGTGAGCATACACAGCAGAAGGGAGAAGCAACATGGAAGAGGATGGCAAAGAAATACAAGTAGCAATATAAGTTGAAAAAGGGAAACGGCATGCCATTGAATTGACCGCCCTCGCCCCTCAAAACAAAAAAGCCCCTTTCAAGATTCAGAGACCCTTTTCCTCCTTATTTCCTAGCTATTTCTATTGCACTTTGTTCCCGATGCTGAGACAGGAAATAACCTTAAAATATAATAAAAGACATTCCCAGACTTAGATATCAATCAGCTTATAATGAACATTCTTTTACGCAGACCAGTGCTCCGCCATGCGCCAATGCGCCATGGAGCCCCAGAGGAGTGTAACCCACGAGCCTAAGGGTTACCCACTACTCACATAGCATGAACTTGATAAGGCCTAGCTCTCAGACGTCTAAGCTTGTTCCAAGAAAAACCCATACATGAAGTCACGGTTGTAGCGAGGAAATTTGGGGGGCAAAGATGCTGTGTTCAGTTAGGTTGCAGCACTGAGACATATAAACAGCATAGATACAAAGCTCTCTGGCGACTTTGATCTATGCACATGTGTGCATATGCTCTTGCTTATGAAGCTAACTGTGAGGCCGGCCGTGTAACCAGGGTCGTCCAGACAATATAATAGGGTTGCAGGTTGTGCTTGCTGTACACCACATCACGTGATGTAAGAAAACTCGGCCCCTCTGTGATTGGTAGTAGGGTTAGCATGTCAACAACGCCTTCACCCTTTTCCTTCATTTAACTCGACAACACCTGATGCCCTCCATTAACGTTTCATTCCTCCGCAGCCAAATTGAAGGCTTTTATCCTCTTTTTCTTTCGTAAAAGAGCTGGCACTGCAGGGCATGTATCAAAAGATGCGCTGGCCTTCGAGTTTGTGAGCAATTATGACGGAGGCTGGAACCGGCTACTGATCAGCGCTTTGCCATTCTCCTGCCCTCTAGCTTTCCCTTCTTGACACATATTTTGACTAGCATTTCTCCTATTTTATCTTGCCTGTCTCGTCTTGTCTGTTAGTGATGCATGCTTACCTGTTTTATGTGCAGGCAGGTGTATGGATAACATGCATATTGCAGATACTAGACACATGAAAGAAGACAATAATGGGGTAGGCTCCACAATTGTGAACCGTGGCAGCATATCAACCAATTCTTTTTGTTGATCTGTTTCTGTGTGAGCAAAAGATAAGAGAAAGCAAGCGGTACATGCCCAAGTATGTATGCAAAGGAAGAGAGAGATAAGCGTGTGTGTGTATGCCCCCCAGAAGGACGCGGTTCCTTTCTTGCCATAAAATTCGAGGCCAGCATCAGCATGCATAAACAAGTCGTTCTCTTCTAACCTAGGCTGTTGGCCCTTCATCTAGATCTTTGGGGTGGAGGAAAAACAAAAAGAAAAATACAACAGGGCGCATGTTTCGTGTTCGTAACCGAAATATAGGAGAACAGGTCCAAAAACCCAGTTGCTAGCTTTATGGCCTTGTCAGGGTTTGGACCAGCCAATTTTCCCAGAAACTTGTAGGGTTGCAGACCAGTCGACGGCAGCAGAGACCAGGAAAGCCGCAGTTAAAAGAAGGCTGGAGAACTAGAAAGGTCTCCCCACTTCAATGGTGCGTGTTTACTTGGGGGTGACTTTTGATGGTGAGCGGATAGCACAAGGCCAGCCAGCTACCTGGATTTTCCTGATCGCCGATTTTGATTCGTAATACATCATAAGATGATGGCTGGTTGAAAAGGCTATATCTCATCAAGGTCCCTACCTACCTGTATAGAGCGCTACCCTTAGCTTGCTTCTAGGGTCGTCAAATTTCCACCACCTGCCATTTGCGCCTTGTGTGCTGGCTTAGTCACCTCACCGCCTTGTAACAAGGCAGTTAGTTTTGCGTAGTGGTAATTACGTGCTACATGCAAAGACCGGCCGGTATAGACAGTTCTTGCCGTCATGCCCATATGATGGTTAGCTTTTCTCTTCCGCCTCTCCGCATTCTTGTCCTTCTTCTTTTTTACTTTCCTGCATGTATTTGGTGCGAGACAAGCGGCTCCAAGATTAAAAAAAGAGCAATCACGATTCTACTTGATGTTGCTCGATTCCTCAGACCTTGTGTTTTGCATCTGGTGCTCCCACGCACGGACCACATGCCAGAGTTCCCAAGCGCCCTGTTTATTTGCAGGTTTCTACAGAAATTTACAGTGGGCTACAGGGGATGAAGAGGCTGGTAAGAGGCACTGAAGTCCACTAAACGTTCAGCCTTTTCCTCTCCCCTTCCTTGTTCTCAGCCTTGTCCCCAGTGCACTAACTAGCTTCATCCAATCAACAGGTTGTACATGCAAACAAAAAAGCTTCCTTCCTTCCATTTTCTGGGTCCGGGACCTGGATAAGGGTCAACAAAGCCCAGCTAAGGGCCAACAAGGCGAAGAAAGACCTACAACAAGCCCGAAAAAAAAGTCTTCAGCAAGCATTTTCTTCCATCTCATTCCTTTCCCACTTCCTCCTCTTTTATTCTTCCTCCTTCTTTCTGACTTTCAAACCCCCCTCACTTCTGCCCAACGAAGCCTAGCTAGCGAAGCCAAGCCCAACCTTCTTCGACTCCATAGATCATTACCGCCATTTTGCGCACTGATTCGTTTTTTACTGGTTTTTTTTGCTCTTTTCCCCCTTTGATTCTTTGTTCAACAAGCAAACAAAAGACGTGATTCAAAAAAATCTCTCCCAGAAATTATCGCGGGCTTTCCTTTTGCTTCTGCCATCATAAATCTCCTTTTTTTCTTTTCCCTCTCCTGTATCCCCTTGTATCATCATCATCGAGGCAAATTTTCGCCGTGTCCAGCCAATTGACCAGCTCGCATCCCTTTCTGCGTAGCCTCATCTTATTCTTTTTTTCTTTTCTTTTCTTTGTTCCTTCGTTCTCTTCATCTTTTCCATCGTCCTTGGTTATTCATTCTCTCTCTTTTTTTCTCCCATCACACCGCTTACAACGGTATATTGGCCTAGCTTATCTTTCCCCGTCGCTCTGCTTGCTCTATTATACCTGTTGCTACTGTTTAGAACTGGTCCTGTCTTGCCTTCGGTCGGTTCGATTCGCTTCGCTTCGCTGTGTGCCCATCAAGCTCGTCTGAAAAGTCTGAGCTTTGAAGTCGTCTCGAGATACTTGTTACTTAGTATCTACCGACAATCTCACTGCCTGACGCGAACCCGCGCGATATACCCGAAAAAAAGACTCGCCCTAGCCTTCCACAGGTACCTTGGACAGGATGGATGGAAATCTTCCTCCTGCTCCTACACCACCGGTCGGTGGCAGTGGAAGCGTTGACCTGCTGAACCTTCTCAAGTTCAATGGAAAGGGCCCCCAGTCCATTCACCAGCTACACGGCCCTTCGAGTCTATCGCATCAGTATGATCATCAGAATGAGCATCAACAACGCTATCCGTCTCAGCCACAGGCTCAGACTCAGCTACAGCCCCAGCCCCAGTCACCCCAGCAATCAAAGTCGCAGCCTGTCGAACCTCAGATGTTCCCCATAACTACTGTTGCTTCGGCGAATGCTCGCATCATGGCTCCTGCCCCCGTGGCTCCTGATCCGACTGGTATGCTCGCTGCTATGATGCGGGGTGAAATCAAGAATCACCGCAATGGTATCACCTCACCCACACCCCCCGCCTCGTCTGTTTTTAACAGCTCGCCCCCGCCTGATACTCGTGCCTATCTGCTCAATCTCCTCAACCGCCCCAAGCCCGGCCAACAGGATGATCAGCAACAGCAAAGTCACCCTGCCAATGACTCGCAGTCCCAGGGTCACCACTCTGGAATTCCTACTCCCCAATCACAATCACAGCAGCAGCAATCGCAGTCACAGGGCCACCATGAAATACCTGGGAGCCCCAACTCCGTCTCGCGTTTCCCAATCCAGAACTCCATATCCCCTGTTGCCCAAAATTCAAACTCCAGTATCCCCCCAGGATACAAGTTTGACCATCCTGCCCATGAGCAGCACATTCCCAATTATGGAAGTGGCAACAACAACAACAACAACAACGGCAGTGCTAACGCCGCCAACAACCCCTACTATGGCTCTGATCCTGGTGCCCATTCAAACCCCAGTCATGTTTATGGCTACCCCGGCGGACCTGGAAGTATTCATTCTTTCACTAGTCGTGATATTCGTGACGACTCCCCCGCTGGCTCTGCATCGGGCTCTCGTCACGTGGACCAGCCGCCCGACCGTGATGGCCACGCCTCGTCTGCCACGTCGTTTCAGATTTTGAAGAAACCCATGTCTGATTCACAATCACCCCAGGACTCCATGGATTTTGTGCGCCCAGGAAGTGGCACTTTGCCTATTGCAAGTCCTAGCCATGAAAACCGCCAGCGCGACCAGAATGTTGACCAGACTCAGACCCCCCACACAAACACCACCGAGTCGTTCATCAGCATTACTCCCATTAACCAGGGGTATCATGATGGCTTTTTTGACAATTTGCCCAAGGGTGTTACTTCCTTGGAGCGGCCTGTTGTCGCCATCCACGACTCTGCGTCTGGTGTTTCTAAGCCTGAATCTGCCGCTTCGCCTGTCCACCATGACATGTTGAACTCGCTTGTGGAACCCAAGCCTCAAAACATACCGCCCCAATCGCCAGTCAAAAGCTCGATCCCCATGGGTGACCGTGCTATTACTGCTGCCTCTGCTCCTGTTTCTGCTCCTACTACTGTTACCCAAACAGATGGATCCAAGGAAAACTGGACCCCTCCCCAAACTTCCAAGACTGATGATATTGCTCACATCTCTGATGATGACGAAGGCTTAAACACTGCATCTAAGTCAGGAACCGAGGATGAGGCGGCTATCCCAGGTAGTTCTGATGAAGCCGTTGCTGAGAATTGGGAGAACGCCGATCCTGAAGACGATGAAACCGCTGCCACTTCTGCTGAAAAAGAGGAGCCACTTGTCAAGGTATACAACTTCCCCATGCAACCATGGATCTCTATCACCCTTCATGAAAAGACAGAGCCTCGTCCGTACTTCCGAGATTCAGCCGTCACGGAGATTGCTCGTCTCAAGAAGGACTTCGACCAGGTTGACCGTAATTTATACACTGCTACTTCCCGCTATATGGCCTATGGCATGTCCAAGGCTGGCGGCTTGCGTGTTATCAGACAGGATGATGGCAAGGACGCCAAGATTTTCGCTGACACAAAGGACCGAATCTTCAATGTGTCCATGTCTGTGACTGGCAGTGATGATGCTACTTCAAAGCAAGAAGTTATTTTGGGCACTGGAATTGGCGGTACTGTGTACTGGGCCAAGATTTGGCAGGATGACAAGGACCTTGTTAGCGGCGAAGATCACCCTGAGCTCAATGGCTTTGCCTTGCCTCCTATCAGTGCACAGGAAGGCGATGCCCCTGGCGGTCTTTTGAAGACTCGTGCCCGCGTGTCTTCAGGCCATCCTGAGTATTTCGCTACCGGTCGCGGTAAATACATTAGCATCATTTGGCCCTCGGTCATCATGCAGGGTGATTACTTTAAGCCTGGCTACGACCGTGTTGTCGATTCCGAGAAGCTTAGCAGAGACTGTTCGCTGAAGATCAATACCGGTAAGGCTGGCAAAGACTTCGTGTTCAGCCAGGATGATACTGTTGTTGTTTCGTTGGATAAATCTGGCCGTATTAGGTTTTGGGATATTCGCGAACTTGTTACTGTTCGTGAGGGTTCTGACCCTTCGGCTCCTATGCCGGCCAACACTCATATGGAGATTACTGAGCCTCTTCTGACTCTAGCCAGCACGCCTGAAGGCGAAAAAGCTTGGCCGACTTCGGTCCTGCTGCTGGATAAGGCCCGCCCGTTTCAGAAGCGCTGTGCACTACGCTACATGATTGTTGGTATGAAACAAAACCACACTCTGCAGCTGTGGGATCTCGCCTTGGGCAAGCCTGTTCAGGAGTTTAATCTTCCCCACTCCAAGGAGTCAGACGCTGTTTGCAGTGTCATCTATCACCCGGCCACTGGGATGCTCGTTATTGGACATCCTACTCGTAACTCAATTTACCTGGCTCACCTGTCTGCACCAAAGTATTCGTTCAAGAGCATTTCCCAGGCTGTTTACATGAGCCGTCTTGCCGCTGGCGATTCAACTATTCCCCAGCCCGACTCGACTGCCGTTATCAGCGGCGTGCGTGAGTACTCGTTTGGTAACCGTGGCATTCTGCGTAGTCTTGACATTCTCACCAACCCGGCTTCTTCTCCCGAAGAGAAAGACCAGACTCTCTTTGAACTTTACGCTATGCATTCCAAGGGCGTTACGTGCATCTTCATGAAGCAAGCTGACCTAGGTTGGTCCAAGGAGAATAAGGTCATCTCGGCTATCAATGCCGAGAGTGCGGGCGTCATCACTGTTGACAAGCTCAAAACCATTGCTCCCCTTCCCTCCGAGGAGACACGCCCCGTGTTCTCTACTGCTCGCAAGGAGGCACCTGCTCAGGGCGCTGAGGATACCAACCACAAGCCATCGGCTGCTGCGTCTGATCCACCTAAGTTTCGTATTGAGACTAAGGAACGCGACCCTAACGATGGCAATCTCACTGGCAACGAGAAAAATGAGCGTAAACTACGGAAGAAGAAGAACGCCCCTCAGGGCGAGGTGACTTTGCTTAGTAACAACTCTGCTGGCAAGGCTACTGTCAAGAATGAGTCTGCCGCCAAGGCTGGAGGCTTGCAGAAGGGATCGTTGAATGTTTCTCAGGATGCTATCGAACACGCTGTCAAGGGCATGGAACAGCGCCTTTCGCACAATCTTTCAGATCTCATGGTTTCCTCAATCAAGAATCTCAACTCGGTTGTCGATGACACCATTCGTTCTCGTGACACTGAATTCGATCAGCGTCAAATGAAGCTGCTAGACCTTGTGTCTGAGGTTCTTAACGGCAATACACAGAAGGTTCTCGGCAAAATCATTGACGAGCAGTTCCACGAGTCGATTGTTCCTGCTATCAACCAGGCTACAACCAATGCGATCAACAGCCAGCTGAGCAACAAGCTGAGTAGCCATGTCTCTTCGGTGGTTCAGAAGGAGTTGCAGCGAATTATTCCGGGTGTTATCCAGCAGTGTCTGCACAGTTCGCTTCAGAATCCTCAATTTGTGGATGTCTTGTCAAACAAGGTTTCGAACATGGTCACGATGCGTGTCCAGGAGTGTCAGGATGACTTCTTATCTAACCTAGGCCCGAACCTGGCTCCATCCTTTACTGCTATGAACATCCAAGCCACGGAGCGTGTTGCCGCTGAAATGCACGAACGCTACCAAGATGAGATAGACAAGCTGAATTCGTACCGAGCTAGTGATCGCAACAAGATTGAGCAGCTTTTGTCCCTAGTTACCCGCCTTTCTGATACCGTTTCAACTATGGCACAGTCTCAAGGCCAGTTCCAGAATGAAATACTCAAGTTACAGCAGCGCCAGGCTCGCGATACCCGATTCACATCGGCCTCGCATGGTAATGACTCGCCCCATGCCATGGATCATTCCCCTCGTGGCCCTCCTTCTCACAATATGCATGCCTCCCCTCAATCGTCTATTGAGCATCAGCATCAACAACAGCAACAACAACTCCTGCTTCATCAGCAGTCGTTGTCTCAGCCCCAGATGCAGCATCAGCAACAACATCAGCTTCAGCACCAGCTTCAGCAGCAGGTCCCGGTCCAGTCGCAGCCACAACACATGTATAAAGCATCGCAATCGCAGCTTGTTCCACAGCCACAACAACAGGTTTCACTCTCTAACCAAGGCAGCCAGCAGCAGCATCAGCAGCAGCTTGGTGGTGGCGTTAGTGGTAACGCTAATAATAATGGGGAGCTAGCTAATGAGTATGATGAAACTCTGAACAGCAACATCATGGCCGTTCAAAGTCTAGTCAACGAGGACAAGCTTGAAGCTGCTATTGTGCGTTGGCTGCAGGGTGGACGTGAGCAGGAGGTTTTCGCTCACTTCTGGTGCCAACTTAATCCTGCTATTCTCCAAAACGTTCCTCCGCTTGTACAGCTCTCTGTTGCCGCTACCGTTGCACAGAATCTTGAACCAGGTCCACTACTACGTGCCAAGACCGCTTGGTTGGACATGTGTGTGCTTTACTTATACAACAATCTGCCAACATTTGTAAGTTTTGTTGAGATGGAATAGCATAAGGCCGTTATTTCTATCCACATATATTCACCCTTATTATTCCCGCGTTTCGCTTGATTCTAACCTTATTACCATAGGATGCCCAAATTAAGGAAGTCACGCCTCGTATCATGAATCTTGTTCTAGCTTCTAGCAACAAGCTTATCAATCGACTTGGCGGTCCCGGCTCGATTGATCCTTTGGTTCCTATTCTGACAACAACGTTGAGCCGGTCTCGGCGCATTCTTGATATGCTTAACCAGGAGGTGCAGTACTAGCGATCAAAAACCTTCTCTCGGTGTATGGATGTCAATGTCGTCGGCTTTGATATCGGCAACGGCGGTCTTGTTGGACCTCTGTCTTTTACACAAGGGGGCTCTCGTGTTTCTCTAGGTCTAGTGCAGCAGACGATGCCTCCATCCCCTATTTCGTACCAGTCATCATTAGGCTCTACTAAGCTTGTGATGGCAAGTGACCAGGGACGCATACTTTGTGGTGGCGTCGATGGCTGATGACACATACACACAGTCTGGTCCTTGATTTAATCGTTGTTGCGTGTTTATTATTCTTCTTTTCACTTGTTCCTTCTCATGTATGTTTGGCAGGGAAAAAAGAGATAGGTTTGATGACGGTTATGACCGAGCGTCGTATGCGTGCATTTTGTTTTTCTTCACTTTTCTTTTTCTTTTTTTAGTGCTCTTGCTGTGTTTATCTTTTCTTTAGTTATGCTTCTTTACTTGTTGCTTCTTTGTTCCGTCTTTTTTCTTTGGGGAAAAGTTGAGTGTTGCTCTTTGATCCATTTTCGCTTGTTATCGTGCGTTTTTCCCACTTCCACATACCGCTTAGTTCTGCCGGTTTCTTGTTACTTATCCCTGATTTTGTGTGCATTCTTGTTCACTCACTATTCATGACTTGTGCTATTGTGGCTTCTTTCGTTGCTTGTTTTGACTCTTTATTTCCCTTCGTTCTGCTATGCCTAAGTTGTATTTAAAACATCGTGATGGGTGTTATGCTACGCTTTTTGCAGAGAGGCTATTTTCTTGCATTTATTGCGTTGTAGCCCTCTCTATATTGCTCTTGGTAGCTGATGGCGCTGGTGAAAGGCTGCTGTTTGGCCCAAGGAAAACGGGAAGAGAAGTAGAAAGAGCTTCATGTGATGGGGCCTAGCCTCAGGACAGGTCGGCCCTACTATTAGTACATGAAAGCACGGAATTTTCTGATAGGTTGCATTATACTTCTATTGAATTTTGAGCCTGGTACTTTACATATTATTTCTCTTATATTAGATATAGTTGTAGAAATTATATGGTGGTGTTAACATGAGGGAAGCAAGCGTCTGTGTCTATTTGCGTATAACTTCAAACCAAACCCCGGGCCTCCTCATGATTCCCACATCATGACGGCCACGTAACTCCGAGAGAGGCATCGTGTGACCTGGGCTAAGATGTACGCGAATATCATGTGCTGTCTGGGTCCCCATGGCGGTTACTAGATAGTCTACTGTCGTTGACGGCCCTAGCGTGAGCTTGTACGTATGTCTTGGCTGAGCATCCCACCGAGGCACTTCACGCACCTCGGCTTGCACCACAACGTTGTTCGGTGGTGTGGGTGCAGGACTGACGAAGATTCCACAGCAGGGAACATAATGTTGGTGATGCGTGTGGTTGTGCGGATGGTAGTGCGTATGGCGTGGTGGTGGAGGGAAGGCCATACAAGCTTGCGGCGTAGGTTGGCGAGGTGGCGTAGTGCTGTATGGTGGATAGCGCGGAGGAGCGACTGTTTGGTGGGCGGCATGGTTCCAAAGCCACGGAGGGGACCAGAAGGCTGGCTCTGTCGGCGAGTGAGAGCGGGCGGGCGGCATTGGAAGGTATGCCCCATCAGGTTTGGGGGGGTAAGCCATTGGTGGCGGTTTGTTTTATGCAAACAAAAACTTGAAATTAATGGGTAGTAATCGGTGTCTCTTTTCCTCTATATGTATTGACTTGAGCAAAAACCTTAATTTTGCAATCAAGAGACTTGAACAGGAGCAGGGGAGTGATTTCATGAGATGAAAACAAGAGGGTAGAGCAGGTGAGCAGTGCTTTGCCCTGCACTTATATAAGTCTCCTTCTGTGTTGTTAGTAGTCTGGCTGTTACGCATGTTTGCCCTACCCAGTATCAAACCGCCCAATCACAGCACCAGACCGGACAAACCGATGCCCATAGGCTACCTGCCTGTCCCGGTCTACCTATTCCTCCACTGTATGTTCCCGCGTATGATTCCACTACGTCACCTCCTACTCACTCGGCTGATTGTTTCGCATTCGGATCACCAGGGAATCCTTTGCTAGAATGGATGATGGGCTTGTCTGGGTCGTTTGAATCCTAACGTTGCACGCATTGTTGTCGGAGAGAGCGTCCGGTGACTCTATGGCCATAGGCGGTGTATGCTAGCCATTATGTAAGCAAGTGAACCGCGCGGAGATTTGTTTGCCTAGCTTCTCACGACCTTTCTTAGTCTTGGTGTGTAGTCAACAACAAGATAGTGTTAATCAAGAGTGCTGTTAGTGGGAATGTCTTACTTCATTCTTGGTTACACAAACTCACCGCAAGGATCAAGCCGTTATAGTAGGGTTAATTACCCTGTTTTGGTCTGGCCAGATTGCAATAGCCGAACCGAAGCACAAAGAAGGTTCCATAATTGTATTGATTGTGCCGGCTTGACAAGGTCCTGCGCCTTTGACAGGGCCCTATAATGGACTTGATGCATTTTCAAGCATTCTATTTTTGAGAGCTTATAGAGGGCTGGGCCTTTCTACAGCGCTGTACGGGCTCTTCGGACACTTCTGATTGCTTGCCATGTATTATTGCTATAAGTACCTAGCGTTCTTTCTGCCGCTACACTGATAGGCAGGCTAGGCTCTGCCGACTCTTTGTTGAATTTCTTCACACGTATTATTTTTCTTCCCATTTTTCTTCTTCATTCTTTTTCTTCCTCTTTAACTAATCGTCCCTCCACGTTCACTTTTGCTGCTTGTTACTTTGTTGGCTGCGTGCTCCTCCTCTATTCTCTCTTTTCTTCGGTCTTCTTTTTTTCCTCCCCATTTTCGTCATCGCGAATCTTTCATTAGACATAATGGCCGGCCTTCCTCCCGCAGTGTGAGTCTCTCTCTCTCTCTCCTTCTCTAAGCATCGCAATCGCTCGCCTTGATCGACTGGTTTATTTCTTTCTGCGGCTGCTATGGTCGCACATTGCCGTGCTGTGCGCCATACACGAACTCTTCTGTGCGCGACTCGCTCATTTCTTGCGACCAGCACCCAGCGCCCAGCATCCAGCGTCCAATGCTTGTACTGGCTGGCTAAACCGGGCTGAATCCAATTGGACTGAACTGGCTAATGGAGAGGCGAATCCAACACCCACCAAGAGGACGCGTTTACGTCCTCTTTAGTCCAGCAGCGGCGCCCAGTGGATAGTCACCGGGATCAAATCGAGCCACCCCGATCGAGCAACGATGACACAAGCACACGAACACCACAATCCCCTCGTTACAACTCCTTGTCCGCGCTAACCTTTTATTTCTTTTCAGGGTCAACATCCTCATCATGCTTGGCATGATGCAGGTCGCAAAGCGTGTTCCTTTTGAAGACCCAAATGTCCTCAACATGGTCCGTGGTGGATACATTCTCAGCAACGTCATTATCCTGGGCCTTTACCTCGTGATCCAAGCTAAGGTTCAGAAGAAGAAGGGTATGTCTATCCGAAATCCCTCAAAATGTCCAATTCATGTAGTAAACCTTGCTAATTCCATCTCCCTCCATTTGTAGATCTGACTGTCCTTAAGTACGTCGAGCCTGCCCCCATGGGTTCCACCGAAGAACCTAAGCTGGTAGCCACCACCATCCACGAGTACGATATGTCCCAGCTGCGTACTCTTATGCGCGGCCAAGTTACAGCCGTCGCCATCATGTGCGTCTTGCACCTTTACATGAAGTACACCAACCCTCTTCTGATCCAGAGCATCCTGCCCCTCAAGACTGCCCTCGAGGCCAACCTAGTCAAGATCCACATCTTTGGTCAGCCCGCTGTCGGCGAGCTCAAGCGCCCCTTCAAGGCTGCTGCCGGCTTTGCCCAGTCCCTCCAGGGTGCTGCTCAGACTGATTCCAAGTCCGTCAAGGCTGCTGAGCGTGCTGGCCGGGGCGGTGCCAAGGAGGAGTAGACAGTTGTGTGTACTTGTGTATGTAGGATAGGATAGAAAGTAATGCAGGCTAAAGAGATCTGTATAGCGACTTGAATACATAGTCACCTTGAACATGTGGGCATGCGTAGGCTGTACGGGGAATGCAATGTCAACGGCGGGCAATTTTTATTGTTATCTTCCCCCAGGCACACTACGATTGATTTGTGCTGCCCCTCCCCCTCTCATCGCCTATACTGGCTAAAGCACTAGCAAAGGGCGACAGTGCAACCCTAAATATTGTGACCCTTTGTACATCATAGCCTGTTCATGCTGTGATGTGTTGTCAGCGATATCTCGTGGACCCTTGGCTGATGTAATAGCAAAAGATCCCTGTTGGTAGTGGACCTCTGTGAACACAAGTCGTGACAACGCAGAGCCAATTGGCTTTGTCGGCTATTTCGCAGCTATATACACTATCGACAACTAGTTGAGTTGTAGCACATGGCGTTTCTCAAAGCAAGCCTTGCTTAGGCGAGCGGCAATTTTGGCTTGGCACGCTTTGAAAACTTTGTCTCGTCGGGAACAGGATGAAGGACAAAGAAGAGTAAGAGCAGTCAATACAGGAAAACAAAAGCATAAGACATGTGAATGAACAATCTTGAGTCGCTTTTTATCGAGAAAAGATGGCCGTTCCCCAACACGCACCAGCCCACCAAGGAAGGAGAGCTTGATCGATCAAAACAGAAGTTAGTGGGACCTGTCCGTCTTTGGGGGTTCGAGGCTTTGGGGAAGGGGAAGGGTAATTTCCTTCTGATCTCATTTCTCCTAACAAAACATCAGAAGTCAACAAAACCCGGAGCCCACGAAGAGGAAAGAGTCACAGCTAGTAGTTGCTGGTTTTGTCATGTTTCATCCTCAAGCAATTTATTTTTCTTCTATTCACTGCTTTTCGCCTTTTTATCTTTTTTAACCTCTTTTCAATCAATTTCCCCTGCATGCTTCTTTTTTTTTTTTTTTCTTTTCCTCTCCCCACGACAGATAGATAGCAAGCAACCAAGACAACAACGAATAAGACAGCGAGAGAAACACAGCAGAAGCACAAGCAACACAGGGGAAAAAAACGGACGAGACAGGAAGCGCAGGCCAAAAAGAACAGACCAATCACGTCTCGATAAGCGTATAGAGAATCTTCTTAAAGAAGAGAAGTGACGATCGTGTCGTTGATTGCTGCTTCTTGCTTCTTGCCTCTTGCTTCTTGCCTGCTGCCTCCTGCCTCCTGCCTCTTGCCTCCTGCCTCTTGCCTATGGTCCCGGCCTTCCCTCTCTCCACCATATCCTACCCCCAACGCTTCTCTCTTAGCTCGCCCGCTCCTTCTTTACAGGCAGTCTTTCCGTTGGCTTGTGTGGCCTCTCAAAAAAAGCTTCACTGAGTGAAAATGAGCACAGAAGAGCCAATTGATCCGTGGAAGGAGCCACAGGCCCAAACTGAGGAAGTTGCCCCAACTCCCGAAGACAGCAAACAGACCTTACCCTCTCCCCCATCTCCTGCTTCCGCTTCTCCTCCTCGATCCCCTTTGCCTAGTCCAAATCCCGCCTCTATCACGACACCAGCGGCCGATACCGTCTCTACACCGCCTGTTTCTTCACCACCTGCCGTGGCAAGCACAGACCCCGCGCCAATACCCGCCATCACACCGGTGCTCAAAATCGCGCCCGGAGTCTTATCGCAAATCGAACCGAGCACGCCCTCAACACCGAGCCAAGCTGGGTTTATTCCTCTTGTTTCCGTTGTGGACTTCCATCATGCGCGTGGACCTGAAGTCGAGTATTGGTTTGGGGCTGATGAGGGGCAGGACCCTGCTGCCGAGTACGGCTGGTCACTACTCCCGTTCATGGCACTGAGTGACGGAGCGCATGCGTGAGTGCTCAACCCCTCCAAACTTGAATGAAGCGTCCTTTTCACATGTTCATGGGCTCCTTTTTGGTCCCTTCCTTCTTGTTTTCTCTCTTCTCTCCCTTTCCCTTGATTACTTGTTTGCACAAGCTCTTTTTGCATGTGATTCCCAGAGCCAACCTCATCGCTAACATTTCCATATGCTACTATAGGTCCTCCGAGGACTTTTCCTACTTTACGCTTCTCCGCCCCCAAAGCCCCATGAACGGCCCCGCCATATCTCTCTTTGGGATAGCCTGCACCCGCCAACTAGACTCTACAATGCTCAAGGTTCGCCCGCCGGATGTCACTCGCTCTACCGTACAGAAAGCCGTTGTGGTTATTACAGACAGTCCACAGCATTTTGGTATGCTGCGTGAGCGGCTCAGCATCGTCACACAGGCTTGGTTTGCGCAGCGTGAGTTTACAGACGTTGAAATCCTACACCACTTCCAGGAGAGTCTAGCAGATGACAAACGTCGCGGCATGATGTCGCCCAATGTTGACGGCGGTGACCAGTACTTGGGCCTATCTCTGCGAGAATTCGTACATGAGTTCAAGTGGCAAACTCTTGTTCTGCTCAAGTGCTGTTTGCTTCAACCCAAGATGCTTTTCTTTGGCACACGCTGTGACCGTCTTTGTATGGTGCAGTTTTGTCTAATATCTTTGATCCCACGACTGATCCGAAGCATGCAAGACTGTGCCGATCCAGATCTGAATGCTTACGAAAAGACACTGGCCAAATCAGTCAGCTTCCGCAGTAGTGACCGCGCCAGCACACTGGCCTTTATGGGCCTGCCATTACAAATCTTCGGAAAAGGCGCTTTGTTCGGGCCATATACACCATTGCAACAGCTAGATGTGCTAGCTGATGTTGGGACTAAGAGCTACATCGTGGGCAGCACCAATAGTCTTCTTCTACAACAACGCGACCGGTACTCGGATATCCTGGTCAATCTTGATGAGAATACGATAAACATCACGTCGTCCTCTCTGCGCTCAGCTCTTAGTCTGACCGCTGCTGACCGTCGTTGGATAGACTTTCTCACACAAGCTGTCAACGATACATGGGATGATGCCAATCCGGCAAACCCTACCAATCTTCAGTATATGGGATCCGAAGCATTCATCCGCATGCAATTTGAGGAATATATAATAGCTATGTTATCTTCGGTCCGCTATCACCTCTTTATTCAGAAAGACCCATCGAAACGTCTTGCCCATATTGATGGCGACCCAGCCTTAGATTTTGGTCTCGACTGGATTGAAGCCTGGACACGTACTGAGAACCATCGCATGTGGCGCACCCATACAGACGATGCTATATTCGACGTTGTCGAGCCGCGCCACCCTTGCGCAGGTGGCCTAACCATAGACGACGTGCAGCGACGAATTTCTGAACAAGTCAAGGAGCTTCACTTAGATGACAAGCTAGCTCAAGGCAAAGAAGCAATTGGCCGCAACTGGGCTGCCGGCAAAGATCGGGCGTCGGCAGTTGTCAACAAGTTCTGGACCGATATGGAGGCATTTCGCGAGCTACAGCGCAAGAAGGCCGAAGAGGAAAAGCAGAAAGCAGCCGAGGCTCGGACTCAGAGTCAAGGCCCAGAGCAAGCACCAAATAGTGCCAAGAGTAATAGCCAAAGCACAATCACTGATGAGAAGGCACCAGTGATGACCGTTGGAGAGCGAGCAAGCTCGTACATGAGCAGCTGGGCCAGTGTAAGCTCTTGCCAGTCCATTTACCCCGTATGAGCCAAGAACTAATTAGTACATGTATATAGTGGGCCGGCGAGAAACGCAAGACTGGGAGCGGCTGGGGATTTGGCCGCAAGACCTCTCCCAATACACCGACAAATTCTGATTCTCCGCCATTAGGCAACACCGCCACTAGCACCGACAGCGGTTATGATCATAAGACAAGAGATGTATCTTCATCTCCTAGTGCTCCTGCTGGTCACTACCGCTCCTTGCATACATCGAATCTGTCTGGCTCATCGTTCGAGCTGGCTGCTGATATTCACTCTGATGATGACTATGATGATAGCCGGGTACAGCAAATTGCACAAACTACAAGCCGGGAGGGCTCTGCCTCCACAAACACAGCTACGGCTACAGCAAGCCCAGAGACATTCCAGACGGCGGGTGCATTGGACACGAAATCCTGAAAACCAGTGAGCAAAGCAAACCATTTACATCTTGGTAGCTAATTGACGGAGTGTTTCCTCTGTCATTCATTTGTCCCTCTCTTCTTTGTCGATTTGCATATTTCAACTCCCGCTACCTACGTCGCTTATCCTGTGTACATGCCATGCCTTTTGTGGGTGATAGTGTCTGTTCGAATGTCACCCTGTTCATATTTCTTGTTGTGATTCGCTTCATCTAGTGCCTAATCCAATCTATATCTGCTGAGTTCACTTGCTTATCTAACTTTTTTCTTTGGAGTCTTTGTATGTTGTTATTTTGCCGCGCGCGTTGTCACGTCTGGAAATACCAACCCGATTTACCGACCATACAATGCCAGGGAAGCCTTTACTCGAATATATCCACTGTACATATCATTCTAACGCATTTCAGCTTGAAAAAGGTTATGGTGTTCAATCTTGTATGTTGTATCAGCCCATTTACTCCATTATTTTGCGTCCACCTAACTTAAACTCGAACTTGATGTTTCCAATGTCCACGGGAACCACTAAGATTAAACGATGTTGGAAGCGGGCTCCTTGAGTTGGAGTGGTGTTGTGGCAATGGGGGGTTGGTGATCGCAAAAGGTGCCGCGAAAAGGGGTTGTCCGGAAGAAGAGAAGGCATCAGACCTCAAAGGCATACACGCCAAGGGTTGCGAGAGGGAGAGCTGATACCCAAGTTGTGTCAATCGGGGGTTGCCGCATGCCTTGGGCTGTGTCTTCTACTCATCCCAAATCGGAAATTATCAGGCATAATAACAAAACCTGCGAGAATATAGGGATGATGATGGACTCTGGGTCAATAAAATGGTGCTGGTAGCTACGGCTTGTCTTTCAAAGGGATAATCCCACCCCCAAGGCCCCTGGTTCTACACAGATAGCTCTATACCTCCGTGTAGATAGACAGGAGCAGGTTGAACTCTTGAAAGAAAAGGCAAGTCATTGGGCCTAGCTCCTTCTCCAGCAGAAAGTAGGCAGAGGTATCGGGTGCTGAGATCAAAGAAATTGGGAGAAGTGGACAATATATACTGGCCTGAGTATTGAGAAACACCGTATACGTATGTTCAGGCAAGCAGGCAGCAGTTGACGGTTGGCGTAAAAGCCAAGTACAAACCAACGTCATAGAACACGATAGGTCCGGCAAAGACGCACGTATCCCCTACATTCTCGTTTCACTGCATTTGGGTTCCCGGCCACTCGGAAACCCACGAAACAAGATGGCAAAGGCAAAGGCAAAGGCAAAGGGAGCGGCGGTCAAGGCCACAGACTATCACATGTCTTTAAACCCTGGCTACCATATCAGTAGCGATCTTAGGACATGAAGACTTCGAGAAGTACCAGCAACAGTTCCAGCACCACCCAGCTCTCCTACGATGCCCCGCCTACGACGAGGACCAGAAAGAGACGCATGCACGGACGGACATGCCAAAAGAAAAGAACCCGTAGGCCGGAAACCATGTCACCAAGCTACCGAAGACAGCAAAAGACCAAATCGCGCTTAAGAAAGTGCTCAAGGCAAATACAAAACAACAAGCCACGGGCAGGACGAACTCGCATCAGTTTTGACTCCCTTTGATTTTTTGGCTTTGGATCGGAAGATGAGCAAACGAGTCTAGCTATAAGGAAGCGTTCCGCGCGCCTATGGGGACGGCGCAGTCGTAGCCCGGGCCGTCCAGACACGGGCGGTAGAAGTATAGAAAACTGGTGTTAAAAAACGCGGTCCTGTCCGGAGCTCCGGGGACCCGTGAGCTTGAGCTGCTCCTTGTTGTTGTTATATTTAACGTCTACTCTAACTAACGCTTGGAACATTCGTCCAGGACCTTGAACTTGAACTTGAATATATTTAACGTCTACGGGAATCACAGAGATCAAACGACGCCGGATTGGCTACCGGACAGAATTAACCCTCTGCAAGGTTCACTATAGAGGTTCGCCGAGCGAAGCGCA
>JAXCEX010000019.1:0-192496 GCA_038382965.1 Ceratocystis huliohia | reverse complement strand
AGAGAGTGTGCATTGAGGGGAAAAGGAGGAGAAACTATCTACTATGCTATCTGGATTTGTGAGGGGTTTTATGGACTTCATGTGTGGGGCTCAGACCCACCATATCTCCAGGCGCAGCCCTTACACTAGCCAGTCCTTTCACACTATGAGTCTTCTGCACACTTAGCAACCCCTTCACACGGCTGTATTAAAAGAGAATTTCTTGAAGAGGAAAACATAACAGAAATCAACTAGCTAGTGCGTGGGATTAACAGGCATTTATGTGCAGGGAGTATTGGAGGTGAACATGGTGTGAACGATCGTGTAGAATTGAGCAGCAAGCTCGATCACTTTGCTAATGGTGAAGTTAGACGATGCTAGTGGGAAGACGCGTCAACGAGGCATGTCGACAAGACGTCAGCAAGATCACGCCAGCAAGACATGCCAACAAGACACGCCGTCTCTCATAGTGCGCATCCTCGTAATTGGCATCGTCCGCTTGCAGGGTGCGTGTTGCGATGGTAGAGCCAGAGCATCCATAAGTCCATAGATCTCTACACCCTCTGGAGCTCCTCTGTAAAGATCTATGGGTCTGTATATGCTCAGGATCTGCCCCTGCAACGACACGTACCCGGACACCCTATACGATTGAACCTTCACCGACCATTTGTCATAGCCGCCATGTTTCAGCCCGTTGGTCTGCCCGTTTGACAGAGCATTGGACGACAAACCTCTCAAAGCGTTTCCCGTCAACAATATATACGTTTGAGCCTTCACTGAACGTTACGTCTCACCCCGTTGATCTGCCCGTTTGGCGAAGTATTACACGAGAAGACCTCAAGCGTCTCCATCCCTTTTCGCCAGACATAAAAGCCTGTTGATTAGTTGTTCTCTTGCTGGACCTTTCTTCCTCAAGAAATTCTTCTTTAATATAGCCGTTATACAGTTTATCTTGTATTCCGTGCAGTCTTGCATAAGAATTTCTTCTCCCGTAGCCGCTGCATGGCGACTGTCATCCGAGCCGTCTAGTTTTCTGTCACTGGCAATCCCGAGATGGCCGGCCCGGGATGAGATATCTCGGCTGCCTTCATGATCACCCTTTGTTGCTTGGCTGTTGGACATTCGCTCTGCATGTGTCCCGTCTTGCGGCACCGGAAACAGGCGCCCTTTTGCCGGAGGCTGCCCCGTTCCTCGGTGGTTAGTGGTTTAAGTTGAACGAAGTCAGTTACTTGCCAGTCCATTACGTCGGTGTTGGCCGAGGTGAGGGTGTCTCGGTTGCCATTCCAGGTTTCCGACCACACGTATCCTCTGTCGGTATCGAACGCTTCCAGGTCCGATGCCAGTCCAAAGATGGACAGGGCAAACTCATGGTATGACGCCGGGCGAGTAGTAAGGAGCGGTGCACCAGCCAAACGGTTTTTGACAGCGCGGCAGAGTGCGGTAATCTTTTAGCTGTCTCCTTCGATACCTCATTCTTCCAGAAGATATTCGAATCGTGAGTAGAAAGCAGAGAAGAATTCATTTTCTCGCTGCCGTAGCTGCTGCAATTTGCCTTCTGCTCGGATTGTAGCGTGCGGGTCAATGAAAACGGTCCCCAGGATATTGAGGAATTGGAAGGCCGTCATGTTTCCCTGGGCTGCGCGGTGTTATTGGGACGCGACTGAATTCTGTGCCGGCGTGGTCATTCGCATAAACACGTATGCCAGCTGGGCTGGGTCTGTCCCGATGGCTTTTTCGTCGGTCTCCACCTTGCACCGCATCGTCATGGCCCACACTTTGTAGTCAGTCCTCTTTCCTGAGAAGAGGTCGGTGTCCGGCAGCGTGACCCGGGGGCGCGTCGACGTTTGTAAAATTACGGGCTGCATGGCCTGTGGTACTGTCCCTCGTAGTTGGTTGACCTGCGTGGCCTGCGGCAGTGGAAGCGGTAGCAGCCGGTTGTACGCGATGTTCAGCTCGGAGCTGGGTCAAAGCGTTAAGTAGGACATGTTTCTGGTTGTGGGATTAGCGTAGGGCTGTGTGAAGCTATTAAGCGACTTCTCTGAGCTCGTTGGGGGACATGACTTGGAAGTTCATGTCGGGGACAGCGGGGGGCAGTTCCAATTGTTCTAATGGGTCGGACGGCGCCTGGCTCTCGACAGGTTGTGTTACGGGACTTGCAAATGTAACGAAGTTATGCCGACTGTGAAAACTTTATTGTCAGATGAAGAAAGAAAGAAAGAAAACTGGTTAATGGGAGAATGGCCCGCAGTTCTCCTTTTATGCTGAAGGGCTTTCAGTCACCTTCTCCCCTTGGAACTACGGTTGCCAACCGCAACAGGTTGGGGCATCGTGGGGGAGGATGTAAGGCTTCACGGAATACAGGATAAACTGTTCGTATAACGGTTATATTATAGAAGAACTTCCTGAGGAACAAAGGTCCAGCAAGAGAACAACTAATCAACAGGCTTTTATGTCTGGCGAAAAGGGGTGGAGACGCTTGAGGTCTTCTCGTGTAATACTTCGCCAAACGGGCAGATCAACGGGGTGAGACGTAACGTTCAGTGAAGGCTCAAATGTATATATTGTTGACGGGAAACGCTTTGAGGGGTTTGTCGTGCAATGCTCTGTCAAACAGGCAGACCAACGGGTTGAAACATGGCGGCGATGACAAATGGTCGGTGTAGGTTCAATCGTATAGGGTGTCCGGGTACGTGTCGTTGTAGGGGCAGAGCCTGAGCATATATAGATCCATAGATCTTTACAGTGAGCCAGCTAATATCAAGTTGCGATGTGGACTCATACACTACCTTTCTAAAATTTTCCACTGGCCCGGCTTAGTAGATGCCAACTTTCAGTCAGTCTCAAGCCTCCTATTTGCTCTTCCAATTACGGCCCAAGATGCGACGGAATACCCATCCCGCATTTCGCGAATCGCTCCCAACTATTCTCAACGGTGCATACAACATGCTTTTCTTCTCTCTTCGGAACGCTCTGATGGGAAAGCTACTGTGAAGTTTATACCCAGTTGCGTAGTCGCTACACCAGTATTTCCCATGTTATTCATTACTCAGTATCTTTTATTATGCTCGAAAGGGCTCCCGGTCGACGGACAAGTCGTTGGTAGTTTAGCTGTAGGATTCGAGGCTAGCTGTCAATGCGACCGACTACAAAGCACATTCGGTGAACGTTTCGAAAAACTAGAATAGCAATGGAGTCCAGATGACGTCGAGAAAGATCGTTTTTGTGCGATTCCCGGCAAGAGTTTCGGAACATTCTAACATCGCTAACCCCTCCTCAGGAGAAGAAACAAAACCCACTAGGCTGCGTGTTGTGCATGTTATCAAAAGCCAATGATCCAGATATGTGCTGCAAACCTTGCAGGTCCTAAAACTAACCTTGCAACGCCCTTTCCAAAGCTCGGCCTAGACCAAAAACAAGGATACAGGAAAAGACATTGATCAAAACCTGCCGCGCAACCACCCTTTCCACAATATAACCTTCTGAATAATGCATGGAAGGGTAGACTAATCGACAGCCTCCCTAAGAACCGCTCACGTATTGCAAGGACTTAAGGGAGACAAGAGGGCGGTTGTTTCAAAAAACAGGTAAGCTTCAAGATGCACAACCATCACCTTAATTCTGCGATAAAGATCTTAGCTAGGATAAGACAAGGAGGCAGACGCGACGGTTCGCGAAAAAGAGAAAAGGCTCAACAGGTGGAGGCAGCCTTGCAGAGGAAAGCTTGGATAGCGTGTGGAAGAATACCAACAGCCGATGATGGCTAGTCTAGCAAACGCAAGGAAAGAGCGTACAAGCTAATTATCCCAACGGGAAACCCTTTCTAGCAACGAAAGCGCAATGTACGCGATAGTATAAACTGCAGTTGGAAATATGAGTTGCAATAGGGCGCATGTCTATCTAGCATTTGTGCTGCGTAGCTTCCACCTCCAAATTCTGACATCAGAGACTCTGTGTGGTAGCAGTACGTGCACAAGGGTTTCTAGCCCATTTCGGGGTAGAATCTAAATTACCATTAGTCATCAAGGTTACACAGGCTACACTCATATAGGGCTCCCTCGCTGCAAAACTTCAATTTTCCAGCATGGCAATTTCTTCCATACCATTTCCCCATTGTGTAGCCCCTCCGCCCCCCATGTTTTATCCCATCCCGCTCCATTGAAAAAAAAAAAAAAAAGGAAAACATGAAGTCGAAGTTTTTTTGTTTAGTTTAGCACAAATTCGAAACACTCCTACTCTCGCTTAAATCCCTGCTAGTAATTCCTTAACAGCATGCAGTTTTTGCCTAGCAATCACTATTGTGAATCTCAGCATGACCCGAGGGTTACATTTTAAATTCCCTGAACATAGGGTTGACTACCCTGCCTTGAACATCAACCTCCTCTTTCCTCCTTTAATATTGACCCTATTCGTTCTCAGATCTCCTCGTCAACCCCATAATCGTGGCACTATGCCTATGCCCTCAGCCACAACTGCCAGGTTTTTGAAGGCCACCCAGCACTTTTCGTATCCGTGTTTGACTTAGATTCTCAACCGTCATTCGATTACGATATCTTTACTGCATCTGCACACTCGCTTTGTGGCTGTCTCCAAGGCGCCTGTGGCATCAACTATGCAAGACGGCTTTCTTCAACCTCCTATTGTTCTCTCTCAATCGCAACATAAACACCGCGATAGCTCTTCTACCCAAAATTCCGATTATTCGGACTCCTCCCCTACGACAACGAACTCGACTTCTGGAATATTTGATCCCGTGGTTACATGTCTTGACTCGCCTATAGTCTTGTCGCCTATGAAGCCGTTCTCCAGCCTGGAGCTCGGCCTCCCGGCAGGCATGTCAATGCTTTCCGTGAACGATGGCCGCTCTACGACCGAACCTATGCGTCCAAAAACTTCGCCCACACCCCGCCGTGCTCGCAATATGAAAAACTTATCCATTCTCCCCCCACTAGGGCAGTCTCCTGTATCGCCTCTGGCCTCAGAACCAAGCTCCCCTTCTTTTATAAAGCCCTTCATTCCAGGAATCAAGAGGAAACCAAGCAACCTGAGTTTGAATACGAACGCAGCTTCGCTGACAGGCCAACAGCATCGTGACACGTACGTCTCTCCAGTATCCCGGCCTATACTCCAGCGCCGTGGCTTAAAGCACTCTGCATCTACACCACAGATGCTTCATGGCTTGAAATCCAGTACTTTTGCGCCAGCAAATGGTATGACATTTCCCACTGTTCTAGAAAGAAACGAGTCTGGATTGTCTGAAATCCTGCGCCCCTCTAAACTAGGTGGTATTCTACCTATCCATGATGTTTCCATCCCCGAGGAGGAGACTCAAATCACCACTCAAGTCGCTGGACGAGGGGCGCTTGATGCGGATGAACATCTCCGAGATGAAAGCGAAAAACACGAAGATCTGAAGTCCCCGACCTACCCCGACGGCCCTGTCGCCATTTACGATGACGATGTTTATTTGTACCTAGAACCAAACGCGGAAGAAGCTTCTCGCTTTGATGTTGTCATCAATGTTGCTCGTGAGGTCGATAATCCTTTCGCAAAATCCGATGATGAAAATTCAAGCCCACAACCAGACACTGCCATGTCAAACGCGTCTTTTTCAACAGCATTCGAGTTTCAATTGAAGACTGGTGAATCTCCCACAACACCAAAGAATGCAAAGCCACCAACACGTATTCCGGAGTATATACATGTCCCTTGGGATCATAATACGGATATTTCTGTCGATCTAATGAGTCTTTGCGAACGAATAGAACAGTTCGTGAAGCTAGGAAAAAAGGTTCTTGTGCATTGCCAACAGGGTGCAAGTCGATCTGCCAGTCTCATTATTGCTTACGGCCTTTTCCGCAACCCTGATTTGACAGTTAACGATGCCTATCATGCCGCACAGTCAAAAAGTCGATGGATATCGCCAAACATGAAGTTGATGTATTGTCTACAGGACTTTCAAAAAGAAGTTTCTTTACGACACAAGCCTCTTCATACAGCACGCCATCAACGCACAGGACGTAGTCCTACAAAGCATCGTTTGACACTCTCTGCAGATGTTGCTGGCTCGTCTGATCCTCAACAGCCACTGACAGCACCGTTAACTAATGACACCAGTTTTACCGCTTTTGGAATGACTGGCATGCACTTTCGAGGCAACTCTTGTCCGTCCACTATTCATATCGATGCTGGCCCATCATCTGCACCTTCCAATATTGGCAGCTTTCAACCCCAAGATAGTGTTGGAGATTCTCCCAAATTTCCACGATTCCCTCATGATAAACCAGAATCTTCTAGTACAAAGCACTCATTTCCGCTACAAGCTGATGGCTCTTTAACCAATGAGCTTCCTGAAACTTTGGAAAATGTCTCAACACACCGCAATACCGTCAACTTTTCTCGACCTATGACATGGTCTCGACGTCCCCCGTCACCTAGGCCTTTACGCGAAAGCCCTGATGTGAAAAACGTAGAACAGAAAGCTGCATTCGGGTCATTACCCTTAAACAATACGAGTCTAGTCTCGCATGCGCCTGATGATTTCTTTGATGATACTTGCGTCATGTCTCCACGGACCGAAGTTATGACTAGTAATCCACTTCGTGATGTGTTGCGAGAAACCATCCCTCCCGCCTCATCGACAGCAAAAACTATTTTTACTCTTATAGAGTCGTCATCAACACCTTATCCTGAAGGTGTATTTTCACCTACCAAGGTTTCATTTCCAGGACATATTCATGAAGAATTCAACCTTCCTGAAATCTCAGATCCTCGTAGCCCTCTAACTAAGGGTGAAGCGCCAATCGTTCGGTCAATTGATGAGCTTTTATGAGCTGGTAGCACTGTAATGAATATGCCGTTTAGCAGTTTGTTATTTACCTTGCATATTGACCATGTTCCTCTGGTCCTACATATTTTCAAGCATTACACATTGACCATAATCCAGTGCGGGTGTTGTTCAGGCTTCTCCAATATCTATATACCTAAAGTTTTTCTTTTGTCAAAACAAATATACTTGACTTTTGTCCCGTCATATGCAATTAAAAACATGACTTGGTCATTGGCTTTGCTCTTTGTATTTGAGAAGCCACTCATTTCTGTTTGGAGCAAGCTTGTCCTTTTACAGAAGGGATTATGACCATCATCTCATAGTTCTCAACATATTTCATATCCCTCTCAGAGCCTAGCTGATTTATGTTTGCGCATCTTTGGGTTTGTTGATTCGACTTTGGCAAAGTGTAACTATTTTCAAAGCTGATTATTTAATAACGAAAATGGAGACATAGCCATAACGTCCATTTATTATTTATTCGCATCTGCTACTGTCCTACTTGACAAGCATACTCTCCCCATATAAATCTTATTTCTTGTGATGCCATCTATAGCCAAGCTAGAATAGCACTACTCAACTAGTATATAATGCATCCTGGCACTTTATAGCAAAAAATTGTCCTTGAAATGTTAGGGAGAGTTGATTTATGGGATGTAGCCACAGCGAATATAAAGGTGAGTTGGAACACAGAATTATAGGATGGTTGGAAGCGGTGTATGCTCCAATTAGTTAAATATGAAATATCTACTTGAGCTTCTTTAATTGCTCTTAGACTTTTTAGCAAGCTCCTTTGCAATTTTCTCACGGCGCTGTATCAATGCTTCAATCCCGATTCCGCCAAATACCAGCCCAACACCTGCCCATTGCATTTTGGTAAGATGGTGGCCAAAGGCAAGAACAGAAAGAATCATGGTGAACATCTTGCGTGTGACGGTCACTGTAACAAGAAGCACAGAGGAGAAAGTTGAGAGGGTGTAAACTATGTATCAAGATTAGTTGTTGTCTATCAATCTAGGTCTTGTATAACTGATAAGGTACTTACAAATGAACACTTGGCCAACAGCACCAAACATGGAGAATCCCAAAACGTCCCGCCAGACTGATGGATGGCGGGCCATGAAAGATAGGGCTTCAGCAAGCTCGCCCGACGCGCCGCTGTTCTTCATATTGAGATACTCGCCTATGATAGTATTCGCTAGCCAAGGGCTGATGAGTAAGTATGTTGAGGTGAAGATAGTGGATAGGATGTTGTTTGCGGCCATCATCTGTGGACCTGTGTAAGGCTGATGAGCAGTGAAGATATAATCCTGGACACTATTGGTCAAGCCATCGAATAGCAGGTTGATAGAAAGTAGAAGAATTCCCCATGGAGCGCTTTTGTTGTTAGAGATGGACTGCTGCTTCTTTTTGCTTCCAGAATGCACGGTAAAGACCGCAACGCCTGCGGTTACAGCAGCAACGACCAAGTACTTGTACATAGGATAGCGTTTACGAAACAAAGTAATGTGTAAAAACATGACGGGCAACAGTTTGCAGCTCTTGGCAAGAAGAAAAGTGATGTAGTCGATATGAGCGAGAGATGCATAGCCAAAGGGCGAAGCCAGTGCAGTAGTCGTAGCTACAAGACATAGAGGAAGCAAAACCTGGCGCGACGGAATTACTGCCGGTACTGGACGGCCACGGGGTGTACTGATATAGAGGTATATAAGTCCCGTGGTAGCTGCGAAGGCCGACTGTATGGTATTTAAGAAAACTGGATAACGGAAGACTTCAGGATTAGACTCAGAACCGTACCGGGTAGTTGTGAGCCTCTCCTGAAGAAAGGCCCAGGTCAAACTATACAAACACCACGCTGGTTAGTCGTCTAGTCCTTGAATATACGTTGGTGGTTAGCTCACAAACTCGCATATATTCCTCCAACTGCTATAGCTAGCTGTAACACTCCCGGATCACTGTTGTCTTTCCATGACACATTTTGCGCCTTGCTAGACTGCTTTTTTGTGACCGATTGGGATGATTTGTCAAGTAGAAGATCATTAGGCCGAAGCTCGTCGTCGGCAGTGTTTCTTTGCATCGGTATTTGTTTAGTGCGAGCCATCACGTCTTGAAGCAAAATGAGAACGAATGAGTATAGAGACGGAGAAAGAATGAGAGAAAGATTCCAACGAAGCGACGGACGGGTCCTATGCTAGTTATTAAGGAGCGTGTAACAAAATCTTATTTATCAAGCGGATGCGGCACCCATCTTTGTAATTCTTGGATTGTTATATTTAGCATTGCTCAGACCCAGACTGAGGCTGAGGCCACTCTCCTTTCTTAAGCTTCCCATGTTCATGGAAAGGCCATCTGGCCAGAGACTGGATGACGTAAGCCCAGCAGTAAATTCAAATAAAGCCACACTTAGATATGGCTAAAATTTGCCATGAACTGTGAGGAATTCTATTACATGCTACTCGAGCAAAGCATAAACTCTTAATTTTTAATTATATGGTTCGAATCAAAACTATCAAAAACTGCCCTGCGAGAACCAAGCCAATGTCGTTGATTTCATTATCATAAACTTAAAATAGCCCCTGAAGTTCTACCATCAACACGTCTAAATCATCCGTCCTCTCTCGTGGGAGGAAGACTGAGGTAGTTAAGTTTAGGGAAGATTACAAGAGGCTAAAATCTAACTATCGCAAGTCCGTTCTGTCTGGTATCGTCGAGATACAGCGCAAAAATGGTTCGTAGTATAGACAATACTAAAAACAAAGAGTCATCATGACAACCTCATTTCAATAGGCTACAGGCTAGCCAAAATGCTGCAACACACAAGAAAAAAAAAAGAGGGGTAGTAAGAATAGCCGCGAGGCTAAACATCTCCTCGCTAGCAAGCAACTTGGACATGTCCAATCAATGTTTATGTAGAAAGACGATTCGGAGATTTCACGTAGAGCAGCCATTCCCGGCTGACCTAGCGAGGAGCAGGACTCTCATAGTTTTAATGGCTAAGAGTTTGGAAAAAGGAAGCCCCAGGGATATGAGTGGGTGCAAGCAGGGGATAATAGAAGATCCGGATCGCGGGTATATAAGAAGACTGAATGTTTTGTTGATAGGTAGCCGATGACGATAAAAGACGTTTTTTTTTGTTTTGAAAGGACAAAACGTTGGAGAGAGACATAAAAGATGGCAAAAGGGGTAGATGGAGAGGGTAAGGACTGATTAAAAGAGAAAGGACAGATGGCCAAGAAAAGAGAAACTTGATCCAGAAAACGGACTCGACAGCACAGGGAAGGATTAGAACATAGAGAAAAACTATGATCTGAAGGAAAAAAAACCTATGAAGTTCAGAGAGGGAGATGGAGACTTTGGTTGGTTGGTTGGACAGAGAGAAAGGGTTATCGTCGTCGGTTGTGTTTTACTCGTTGGCTTGTTGGCTACGGCGCATCTTTTCCGCCTCAAGGTTTTCGTAAAGGAGGTACAAAGCCTTCTCATTGGCCTTAGCAGTACCCATAATTGTGAACATACGTTCACCCGTGTCATCGTGAGCCGACTGTATAGTGTTAGCATGTCAAGAATGAGATTCAAATCGTATGAGGCTATGCATACCTTGGCAATAGAGATGCGAGCACCGGACGAGCGGCGGATTTCGCTAATTTTGCTACCAGCACGGCCAATGATGCATCCCACCATGTCAGACGGAATGCTGATATTTTGAGTCTGAATTTCCTCACCGTTCTCGTCGTGAGTAGGGGGAGCACGAGGAGGTTCTGGGTCAGACCGACGGTTGAAAGAACGCTGGCCCGAGGAACTGAAATCAGCGCCGTTGCCTGTACGAGTAACTCTGCTTGAACCATTGCTGTAATCACCACCACGACCACTGTTCGAGAAACTGGAGCCAGTACCAACACCAGAGCCACCAGAAGTAGAGCCCTGGGTGCGGACTGCGGGGTTGTACAAGACAGTTCCGGTGCCACGCTGCCAATCATCAATTAGGCACTTGGAAATTTCCCAAACAGCACGTTGGATTCCTTCGGGAGAGCCCTGAATTTCTACAACACGCTCAGTGGACTGAGGTAGCATGTCCTTTTGTGCAACCATACGGACGCCCGAGGCATCCTGAATGTTTTTGATCTTTAAGCCAGAGCGGCCAATAATGGTGCCCATCTGGTTGTGAGAGATCAACAGTTTGAGGGCTGCATAACGATATTGCATGTTAGTAAATATAATGTGGTAGGCTCCGTCATACTAGCTATTCTAAATATATGGGGTACTTACGATGAGTGCCGGCGTTCTGGACCACACCACCCATTCCCACAGCTGGAGCGCCTTCCATCAGAGCTTTGGTTACAGCAGCATAAGCTTTCGAAACGGCGTCGCATCCACCGGTGATAGTCAAAATGCGATCATGCACGCTAGGCACCGCCTTGCTCACGCCAGCTTTAACTCCGGTCTCATCGCGGATATCAGCGACATTCTTTCCAGACTTGCCGATAATAACACCAGCTTCTTTGCCCGAGACAATGGCACGCAGAGTTAACTGAGCCTGGGCGTATTCCTCTTCGGTCTTCGGGGCTGGTTCGCCATCGGGGCCCAAACGGGGTTCGTCATGAAGATCGACGTTGTCGACAAGGTCCTCGCTAGAGGGATGGTTATCCTGAGCGCCAGACATTTTATTGGCGGATGAAGTAGAAGCGAAGAGTGCCACGAGGAGCAACTAAGTGGTGAAATAAAGTGAGAAAGGGAGGGGGAGGAACTATGAGAATAGGCCAGATGGCGAGGGCTGTGTCAGAATTGTCAGTATTACGTTAAGGGTCAAAGCTATATCCACATAACCTGTGAGTGATACATAGCACAGAGTAGACAGGAATCAAAGGACATCATGTGTGGCTAAATAGTGTTGATTGTCTTGATTGTCATGCTAAACACCATCTAGTCTCACGAAGCGAGACTTCTTGTAACCATGGCAAAGCTATGACAATAACCTCAGGATTTTCTTGCGGAATGGTAAAGACTGCCATTCTGGGAACAATGCGCAATACATCGCTAACAGCACATCAACTATTGGTGGCAGTAGATAGTGACGAAAGTAATGCGTCTTGTACAAAGACAAAACATCATGCCATTGGCGATGGCTAGTGCGAGTCAATGGACAAGAGGGGTGTAGGAATATGAAGGAAAAGGAAATATCTTACCTAGGTGAGTGGGTGAGTGTGTGACTGTGTGAAATTTTCAAGCGATGCTCGGCGAGGATAGGATGAGGAACACAGTCAAGCGAGAATGGAGAAAGTTGGGAGAGGTGAAGAGGAGGGGAGAGAAAAGGAATGATGGAAAGAAAGAGAAAGTAAATAGAGAGGGGGGAAAGAGAGAGAGAAAGAGAGAGAGAAAGAGAGAGGGAGGAGGAGGGAGGGGGTAGAGAGAAGGTGGAAAGAGAAGAAGTGGAAGGTGTGGTATGATGGAGGGAAGGAGGTAAAGGTAAAGTAAGAAAGTAAGAAAATTGGAAGGTGAAGAAAAAAGGAAGAGGACGGGGAAGGAGAGGAAGAGGAAGAAAGAGGAAGGTAGGTAGGTACGCTAAGAGCGTGTGAAAATACAAGGAAAATAAAGAAATGTGTTGGAAAAAAAATAGAAGAGGGAAAGAAGAGAGGAGGGCGAAGCGGGGTCTAGATTTGTTCTTTCTTCAACTTTTCCTCTTAGCTTCCTTTTCTGGCCATCATTTTTTCAGTACCTTCTCCAAGGAAAAGGATTGGGGTCAGGACGCTAACAACAACTAGAAACTAAGCAAAATAGACTCCATAGAAGCTTCATTTCACTGAACCTATATACGTATTATGGTCAAAAATGAAGATGAAGGGGGCGTATTCAAAGGCTTGACGGTCTGAACTGGCCAAGCAAAGGGGGCAATAAAACCCCCAGCTTAAAACCATAACTTTGCTATGGAAAAACGGGTCTCTGTTTCGAGGGGAGAGGCCAGTGCTTTGCTTGCTGCTATTGTGTGGAATCTACCAGATGGTTCAGGAAGTTGCATCTACACGTATACCACCACTTTTATATAACACATATATTGCACATGCACGTTTTAGATCTCTACAAAGCGTAGAAATATGAAGGCACCTTACTCTCCTAGGTCATGAGCATAAGTAATGCTCCTGCTTTCAAAAAAGGCTTGCAGAATAAATACAGTAAGCAGGAAACTAAGAACCAGCTACGCGAGGTAATTGAATTTACAATTGAATATATTGACTATGTGAGGTAGTTGCAATATATCCTCTTAAAACAGAAACTACTCGCATCTTGCAGAAAAAAAAACAGGTCAGCTCTAATACTCTATCCTCTGCAATGAATAGGCCCATCAAAAATAGAAAGTATATTTTCTGAATATTAACACGTAGAGAAAATAACGATTCAATCACCTATGAAATAGCTTCACGGAAAAGAAACAAATATTATCTCCATACGCTTCAACGGCTGGGATAAAGTAGGAATCTGTCTAGATTAACCTTTTCATTCAGGTGTAACACGACGCGTATGTTATAAAATGGCTGCTTCTTTACTCCATACAAGAATGCTTCCACTGCTTTTGCTAACAATAAGTCTCCTATGTAAAACGACCTATCTACTTAAGGCTCTACCATGTTTGACACTGTTCAATTATCGTAGATTAATTAGTTTAGATCTGCAATTCAAGCCATCAGCACCTTTACGCTATTATATTAAGACAAAGAACAACCTTCTAGCGTGATCGAAGTGACTTTTCGTGCTCGTCCCAGAAGTTCTTGCAAGCCCGGTGTCCCCAAAACTCCACCCACCATTCGCCAAAACTATCCTCCACATCCATATCTACTTTCAAGATCCGTTCCTCACGTTTAATGCCACAGAGAGCACACGCTTTCGGCGCAGATGGAACCACTTTTGCTGTTTGAATGGTCATTTTCTCCGAGATTTCAGGCACCTTAAGAGCCGAGCCCGATTTCACGGAAGGAGCCGCATTAGCCGACGTAATGCCGGAGCGGACGCGCCCCACAAGAGCTTTCCAGCTGGCTACTACATCAGCAGCTTCGCGGTCTTCACGAATTGCCTGTGACTTGTCTAGTCCTGCAATCTTCATACCCTTACTTCCAGCCGCCGATATAGACATTGATTGTGAAAGAAACCTGTCCCGGTGCCACCTTAGCTTTCTACCCGCCATAATTCGAGCAGCAACGGTAGCAATCTGCAAGTAGGCCTTTAGGAAATTGACTGTACGCTGATCCTCCATTACCCTTTTCTTAGCCGGGCCGCCAAGACTAGCTAGGGGCTTGAAGAGCGCTGTATTTGCTACTTCAAACAAACTTGGGAAAATTCCCAACAGAACAGAGGGGGGGGGTACGTTAGTCGGTGGAGATTCTTTATCCCGAGATTGATTGGAAGGTATGCTTAGAGTATTCTCCATAGATTCCCACTGAAAAGAAGTGCCGCCAGGTAGGTTTTCTGCATTACTCTCATTTTCATGTGTTTTCGGATTGTTGTCGCTCTCTTCAGGGAAATCTTCAAATTCGGGCCATACATCTTGGGGGCTTTCAGTGTTGCCAGAAGGCCAGGCGGTGACAGGTTCTGATAGGTCTTCTTTTACATCTTCTTCTTTTCCAGCCACTCCAGCCTTGCTGCTTTCCGCTTCGTCCTTTTGAGCCTCACGGATGTCGAATGTAGCTTGAGTTGGGGTTTTCAATGACAAGGAAGGGAATGGATTTCGATCGTGGAAAGATGGCGACCGCGGCGCTTGTGGATAAGGTGATGCCGGATTGCATGGTGAAGATGTTAGAAAGGAGCCTGACATATCAAGTTGCGGGGGTCGACTCTGGGACGGTGTCAAAAGCGAGTTTAGAGGGATCGAGACATTGGGAGCAGCCAATGCAGCAGAAGGAGGTGAATTAAACTCTGATTCTAGGGACAAGAGATCAACTGACGGTAGCGTAGGCTGTTTATTCCCTAAGGCTGTTTGGTCTAGCTGCACTACACTCTCGAATTCTCCAAATTCTTCGTCGTTGAACTCGTCGATATCGAAGAGAACATCTCCATCTTTTTCGGCAGGTGTAGCTACAATTGGTGATTGTGTATAATTCGGTTGAACTGATGGTACAAGCGGAGAAGCCGAGCGAGACCATGAAGGTATAAATTGGTTGGAGTCTGTACGCAGTTGAGTTGGAGACTGAAATATGGACCGCAGTTGTGATTGTGATTCTTGTGACTGGAAATTGAGTGCAGGCGGAGTCTGAACATGGGTCTGGGATGGCTGTGATTGAGGTGCAGCAACCGGGCCAGAATCAGAAGCAGTAGAGACATTATCCAAGTTAAGCAAGTTATTTGTTAGGATATCAAGCGTGTTACATCTCACTGCCCGCGTAGGAATTACGGGCTTGGAGTGTGAGGAGCCATCAGAGTTGGTCACAGGCATGAAATTAGAAGTAGGGTCAGCAGCTTCAAAATCCCCCCATCCATCATCATCGTCATCTTGTGATGCCACAACTGGTGACTGGAACAATGGGAACTCGGACGAAGTGCTAGCCTGTTGTGGTATCGGGTGTTGCTTAGAATTCGAGTAAAAATCATCAAGATCGGCTAGGAGGTTTGCAGACATGCTATAATATATATCTCTTTGTGCAAGTGAGGAAAAGAGTAATGTTGTGAGGGAAAGAGAATGCGAAGGGAATAAGAAATGTGAAGGTATAGTACAAGCACAGGCCTAATTAAGTATGGTGTGTTTCCATATAGGAAAAAAGAAGAAGAGACATAGAAGAGGCACAGGCTCCGAGACGTAGTCAAAGCCCTGAAACGAGTTAGGAAAAAGAATGTATGATATGTAATCACCAGTCATACCATTGGGAAATATAACAGGATGTCAGGGGCTAACAATCCCAAAAGAAGTTCAACCAGATATTCTGAGGTGAATAATATCCAAGTGGAGGATAAATATTGTAACATGAAGGCTACTAGGGTCTACGTGTCTTGACATAGCTGTCTTGCAAGTCATAGTCATAGTGGAGCTGACAGCTGTTCACGGCTGACAGTAAAGCGAATTAGTGGTCAATCACAACCTCCATGTTCATAGGCTTCATTGACCAAATACTCAAGGCGGCGATGAAACGCTTGCCATGAAGGCCCAAGATTTATTTTCTTTCTCACTGGGATAATTACTGCAACCTCATCAGGAGTGTTTCTAGTAAAGTGTATTTAGTTACGATGACTTCAATAGGCACTATTCGGTAAGTAAATACCTCGAATTATATGACGTCGCTCCCTACCCATCATAGAACATCTGACTCATGTACCGAACCATCTCTTATATATTCCATGTCTAGTGACACATGGCGGCAGACGTTTGCCCGCGGGTCAAACCTAACCAGTCTCAAAGAAGGTGTGCGCTATAATGGCACTCAGAGTCCTTGTATCATGGGCTACCGCTCTCTTTGTTGGAAGGCAAGTAAAACTGACATCGTCCATCAATATTCTTGCATAGTTGTCTAGAATCACCAAACTGACACTCATCTCTCAACCAGATATTTTTGCTTTTTGGGGACTGCTCTACCGCAGACTGGCCAAGAGCTTTGAAAACACTCCGCGAGACTTACTCCAGGAACAGACATCTCTTTCTCAAATTCATTCATCATCCTGAATCACTTTCTTCACTGAATGGCGATCCCTTGGATGATGATCCAAAGGTAGGATCAGCCTATAGTGAATTATATATTGCGCTCGGATAGCTTTGCTAATAAATAGGGATTAAGTCGCCTTGGAATACCCAACAACAAGATCAAGCGGTGCGTCTTGAGATTGAACAAGACGTCCGTCGTTTGCCAGAAGAACCTTTGTATCATGACCCTAGCGTTCAGATGATGATTACGGACATACTTTTCATGTATTGCAAGCTAAACCCTACCAAGGGGGGATATCGCCAGGGAATGCACGAACTTGTTGCTCCCATAATCTTGGTTCTCAGTAAAGATGCAGTAGACCGGACTAAAGTATCACCAGAAACGTCTACGGACGTCCCCATGCTGGATATTCTTGACCTGGCATTTTTGGAACATGATGCATTTGCCATATTCTCTCGCATCATGGAAAAAGCCTACGTTTACTACGAAGTCCGGCAATCGCAACCTGTTTCATGTGACCCTGCAACTGCTGCAAAAACAGATTCACAGGTAAACGGCACTGCCATGTCTAACGATAGATCACTTATCGTGGAAAAGAGCAAATACATTCACCAGGTTTGCCTTCGCAAGGCTGATCCCGAGTTGGCTCTGCACTTGGTGAATGTAGGCATTCTTCCACAAATATTTCTCATGTGAGTTATTTCTCTAACCCAGAGCTCGCCAGAAAGCTAACATTCAGCAATGGGTTAGTCGATGGCTGCGTCTTTTATTTACCCGCGAGTTCCCATTTGAAGATCTCGTGGTATTCTGGGATATCCTGTTCGCAATTGACCCTAATCTTGAGTTAGTTGACCTCATATGTGTAGCTATGATGCTTCGGATTAGATGGGAATGTAAGTTTATAAATGGAGGAGAGATGCGTGGTGATATTCTGATATCTGCGCTAAAGTTACAGCCTATGTCTAACAAATTTGCACTGTCAAATATTTGTAGTGCTTGAAGCAGATTATACCGGGTGTCTGCAGCTGCTGCTCAAATATCCAGCACCAAAGGGCAAAACCGGACCTCATACGTTTATAGAGGATGCGTTTTCTCTTCGGCTTCACCTCAATCCGTCTAGAGGAGCGGCTATAATCCAAAAGTACTCTATGAAACCGCCAGAACTACGAGAAGCCATGAAGGTAAAATCTGCAAGCCAGGGTACGGACTTGGCAGGGCTGTCTTTGAGTAACCACGGGCTTCAAATTCCCTATCCACTTACCTCACCCTCTCGCTTCATAAATTCAACTGGGGGAATGGAAGCACTCCTCCAAGGTGCTGCAAGAGGCGTCATGGAAAAGGGTGAAAAGCTTGGAATAAACCAAGCAGTGAGGGATGCTATGGGAGAGCTTAAAAAGAATGTTCAGCAGTTGCAAGAAGCAGCCAAGCCAACGAATATTGAAGCTCAAATGCTGTCTCTCCAAGCAAAGAACGTACGATTAGCTCGGAGTATTGAGGACATCGTCGACTCGCTCACACAGCTATCTAAGTCGGGGTTTGCGGATCGGGAAAGCAGCATTGAAATGGTTGAGCTACTTGCTGATAGGCTTCATCGTGTTAGCCTTTCACTTGCTGACCCAGGTACTCAGTTATCAGAGACACAAGCCGATACCACATCTTCGGTTGATAACCCTGAAGAGCTGGTAGACTCGGTAGCCATGTCGGCCGATGATCATGTGCACGAATTCAACCCAACTACTATTGCGAAAGATCAAATAGTAGGGGAGGGAGCCGAGGAAGCCACTGCAGCAACAGAACTGCCTGTCCCAAGCCGCCAGCCCCTAGCCGAATCTTCGCTTGCGTGGATGCTTACAGGAAGTGATGACACGAACAACAGATCCGGCACCTTTACAAAAATGGCAACGGGAGTATCTAAGAATGCCCCTGGCCGCTCGTCCTTACGGGGAGCTAGTCAAGACCGCCATTCGTTTCTGTTTGGCGAAGTTGAAGATTCCGGGCAAGACATGATAAGCAATGATGTTAAGCAGCTTTCTGGCTTAGGTCCCGTGCCCAAGTCACAGTCGAGATCCAAGTCTAAGATGAGCGATGCCGGGCCACTGGCATTGGATGATGCTGCATGACTTCACTGAGGGGCCTTCAGTATCTGCACACGAAACCAAGATGCAGTAGCATGCATATACTAGGGGATTCATTGCATTTCTACGTTTCAGGGTACACCATGCTAGCACTAATGCTAATCGGTATATTTAAGGGGAGCTTTGGAGGGACAGAAATGGGACGAGAGACCCGCTGAGGCACTGGCTTCAACAGGGCATGGAGAGACGACGCTTCTATAACATTACAGGGCGAGGGGTGGTCTGTAGCTCGAATTTAACATGGTTTTTTTTAGCACCCGACAGGCCCGAAAATAAAACCGTACTTGTGTGGCACACTACTACGCACATCGATTTTTCCGTTTGAACAGGATAAGCACATACAAAATATGCCATTATTCATTAAATAATACGGGTTCGTGCCATGACGAATAATGGACTTGGCTAGATTTCGTGAATTTGGTCTTACCAGGTTGAACGAAAGCAGACAGAGCTCAGATTTCGTCTTCTGTAGCTACACAGGCTCTCTTGGCTTTCTGCCCTGTATCTTCACGAGGCGGCAAGGCTGTGTTATAGTTATAATATATGTTTTAGCTTTGGGACCGGGTACTTGCAGAGTTTCATGAAGCTTCGCCCTATCTCTTGTTCCCTTTTTTTTTCTTTCTTTCTTCCTTGCCATCTGTAACTCTCGGTCTCACATGTGTCTCCTTTTTGTTGATCGTTTTCAACCTAGAATACACACACAACCTAACTTGAAATGAATGAGTAGGCTCCCCTGCCATTTGTGTCTTGACTAAATTAAAACTTGGCTGAATTTCATTTCATATCCCCGCCAAGCGGGAAACTATGATAATTGGTGAATAAAACTCGTCCATTGGACAATCAATCACCTCGTCGTTTATCTACCTGATGGTTGTCGTCGGTGCTAGCTGCCGATATGCACCTACAAGGTATGTAATGCACTTCGTTTCCGTTTGAGTCCCTGCGGCTCTTTAAAGCCCAGACAGGATGTCGAATGTCTGGTGGTTATCTATATTGTGATTGTGGGTTGGCTGGACTATACATGCATGGATAGGTAAAACTTGCCGTTGATCCATCCATCCATTCATATACGCGTCGCTCTTTTTCCCACTGCTTTTTCTTTTTCTTTTTTTCCTTCTCCTTCGTCATCCTTCAATTCTTTCTTTTTTCTCTTTATCAATCTCCTATCTTTCTTCTGTCTTTGTTTATTGTTGCCCCTCCCTTTGGCCTGTACCTTTGTCCACCCGCTCTTTCGTGCATGTGCGTTGCAAAATCCACCATCCTGTGTCTGCGTTCTGAACATTGAGCCCATATCTTATCATATCATCAAATGCAACAACACATTCATTCTTTTCTCTCACTCTCTTTTTTGTTTTCAGCATCTGTCTTATAAAGCCTGCCATCATGAAATTTCTTCCTACCGCACCGCCAAAGTCGTCCAAAGCTCCGCGGGAGAAGACGTCTTTGGCGAAACTTTTCCCTTTGCGCTCCTTGAGCAAAAAGGCTCCTGCTCCTCAGCCTCCCCCAATGTCCATTCCACGTCGACCTGTACCTTTGTCAAAGAATAGCCCCGAGCCTACGTCGCAAATATCTCTCTCATCATCCGCCGCCCTCACTCCCCAGTCTACTAATCTAACCGACGCTGGGCCCCATGATGAGGCTCAAGTTACACCCGTCCAATCACGCGGTCGAGCTGGGTTTGAGCCAGAGTCTCCTCTAACCTCACAGCCCAAGGCACCGCAACCTGATGATGCTAAGCCCAAGCCGTTGTCGGACGTTTTTGCCGCCGATTCCCTATCTCATATTTTGTCAGCCTATACTAGCAACTCGGAGGACGGTACAATGACAGCCCAGAAAACGACAATGGCCCCAACACAAGCTAATACGGCAACGGATGCGGATACGGACGATACATCGAAGGAAGCCATCACACGCAATGCCTTGCCCGGCGCCTCTTTTCTATCATTGTCTAGTGAGGCCCTAGGATATGATTATTCTGTCTTGACACAGTATCAAAGTCAAGAGAATGAGGCGCAACAGCCTCATGTTACGTCCAACACCCTCCAAATCCCCGGATCAGCGGGCTTGCCCAAGTCGCCGCGGTCTGTTGATGGTGGCACCGTTGATTCAGGAAATCAGGGAAACAACAACCTACTTGACACAGGTGAAGCTATGGTAGATCGGCCTGTGTCTGTAATGACCGATCTTTTGTCCACTTATTCGTCGCTTCCTTCAAATACGCCCACGACGCCTGCGTCTTTAAGCTTAGTTTCACCGGCGACTAATGCCCCTTCGCCACCGATAGACGATCATGCAAGCCAGAATGCTGTGACAATGCCTTCCGCGGAAAGCACCAACACCAGTGTCTCATTACCTCATTCTGACCCTACTTCGCCACCTCACAACCAATCTATTGAGCCTCAACTTTGGCGCCGCCGCTCCGTAAAAAATGACGTGCCTCTTCAAGTTCCTACACTTATTTTGCACCCAACAACAGCTTCTTTTGCGCCAAGCACCCCTGTTTCACATACATGGGAACATGGAGCATCAGAAGCCCGATCTCCCGCCAGTCACGATTCCTCACCAATCAAGTCTGTCTCGCGGATGGCTGGGTCTCCAAATGCAGTCCCTGAGCCAAATTCAACTCACAGGGCTACTGCTACCCCTAAGGAGGACAGTACTGGTGATTATTCATCACATAGCTACGCTCCGTTGCAGCAATCAGCGGCTTCATCAACGCAAATTCCAGATCCTGTGACAGATTTGCATACACCGCACATTCAATCTTCTGTTGATATCCAGACATCCTCTGAAAAAGCCCTTTATTTCCCCAAGCAAGCTACGTCTGTGTTGAAAGAAGGGTCTGTATTGCCTGCGCCAAAACTAAGGCGGGTTCATTTTGATTGTTTACACCGCCACGAACGGATGATTCGAGTCAGCAACAAGCATTATCCACTCACATGCCAAACTTGCGAAAAGGCGGATACGGATGAATTTGCTCGCTGTCCTTGGTGTGCCCTTCGGATCTGCGTGCATTGTTCCTCAACCTTGAAGAATTTCCGTGGTGATGTATATCGTTTAGTTGACGCCCTGCATAATAATCCTCCTGACGCTTAGGCAATAGGCACAATCTTGCCTTTGCCCAACTCCAAGTTCGGGCTCAGCATAGAAAAAATCCCTTGTTGACCTCTAAGTCCCTAGGAGACAAGGCACTTGCTTGTGCTGTTCGAAAATCCAAGAGGCGGGTGGATGTGTCCAGTTGCCTACCTGCTGTTGAGCCCAGTGCCTCAATTACATGTCGTTATTTGTGTTGTCCTCACTGTGCATGTCAAAGGACCATATATGCTTTATTGAGCTGCAAAAAAGCTATGTTTATCATTGTACATACCTGTGTATACATGTATATCTCACCATCTGCCATTTACGGGACTCCCACACTGTCGTCCAATACTTGCAACTAAGATAATCACTGAGGTTTTCCTATATTACTCCCTACGTAATACTGCATTGGCGTTTTGGTAATTTCCTCTTTGTAGCCGTATGCTTTGCTATTTTACTTCGGCTATTAGTTAGTCTACATTCATTTTAGTACATTTGCGCTGAATGACTTCGCTGTGCTTTGATTGCCTTGTGTGGAAAACTTCCAAATTTCGTTGATCTTCCTGAAATTGGCTTGTGAAAGACCGGACCGCTCGCTTGTGGGTCTCAGAATCAATGATTGCTGGGTTGTTGGACATAATATGGCATAAATACACAGCATAAATATTATACACAGCCATTCGTTATCGCGCATAGTTATGTAACCTTCACCATGCTCGAGCTCCATTTCTCTCTCACACGATACCTAGATTTCCATTTGTTTTTTCTTCGATTTCGCTTTTTTTCGCCTTTTTTTCATCAGAACATGTAAACATGCCTTCCACTTCAGCCGCGACACGTCTTCCAGGGCGCGCACGTACACAGTCGTTGCGCAAACCCGCTAATATACCCAAAACTACTTCTACGGATGCAGCGCCCGAGACTGATCGCCACAAAGCTACAAAGGTGGCTGCGTCCCATGCCCTATCTGCTTCTTCACCAAGTCGACTGCCCTTGAAGCCTACATCTCGAGCCGCTGCAGCAGCGTCAGATACACCTCAATCCTCATCTTTCCCCTCCACCTATCGCACTACGAACAGTCGCCCTCCGATTACAAGTGGACTTAGAAGTGGCCTGCGGCATCCTACACCTAGCACTGGCATCTCTTCCGACAGCAACCCCGATGACATTCCAAGCGAAACTAAAAGATACCCTCCTTCCTCCAAGTCAGCATTGGCTTCAAATGCCCAATCTCCTAGTTCCAGTGCTTCCCAAAGGACGTCAACTGTTGTCCATAGAAGGGCTAAATCGGTTGTGACGACACCCTCAGACCATTCTTTGCTACGCCAAACACCGGCGTCCACATGTCCATCATCTGTGCCTGCTACTAAAAAGAGCGCGCCTTCATTTCATGGCACTACGAAACCCCGCTCAATGTCACACCATTCAACCGTGCCCTCTCTAACTACCTCGGCGGCAGCTGGCCGAAACCTAGCCATAGGCTCTACACTTCTAAGCCGGAAGCATACCTCTGCAGCTACGGGTACGGATACAAGCTCCTCGGACCGCAATTCTTCTGCAACAACAGCTGCACCAAAAGTGCCAACATCCTCAGCCACAACCGCACCACGTCCTCGGCCAGCCTTCAACACCCTCCAACAGCACTATTCACCCATCAAGAATCCGGTTTCTAAACCCCCCATGTCAACTTATACAACCTCGACCTCGCCAACCAAGCTTTCAAGTAACGTCAATCAAGGTGTAGAAACCAGTCGCCATCAAAACGAACTATTGCTGCTGCATATCCTACACCGCGATTCTGCTAGTGCTAACGAATCATGGCGAGAAAGTGCCTTTCAAATACTTGGTGCCCGGTTCCATCGCATGAGAACCCATAGCAATGAACTATTGGCAGCTGAAACAGAACATGTAGATGCTCTCAATATTCAAGCTCTCATAACGTGGGGGGCTTCGAATGGATATGGGCTAGAAACCAAAATACAGGCCTTGGATTCTATTTTGCTGGGTCTTTGGAACATGTCAGAAACAGGCGGAAAATATATCCGAGTGGTGCGCAGGTTTGAACGATGGGCTGAGCATATGAGAGAAGTGGAGGAAGCTCGTAATTGTCAAGATTGGGATACGCTACTTCGTGAAAAGGATGTTGCAATAATAGGCGCCTTAGACCCTTCGTGGAGAGAAGAATGTATAGCCCTTGGTCGGCGGCTAGACGAATGGCGTCGACACTTGATAGAAATGAGCCACTCTGGACTCAGCTCTGGATATCAAAACCCAAAGGCTCAGGCCCTGCCAAAAACATCGAGCCTACAGCGAATAATGCGAGGATTCTCTGTGTTAATCCGTGACATGCTTACTGAGCTAGCCATCATGGAACAGATCGAGAATGAAGCTATTCGCAGAGAACAGAAATGGATCGACAATATGTTGAATGATACGGAGGAAACTTGCCATTACCAAGCTGGAGCAATATGGAGAGGCATATGAACTACGCTGCGAAGGTCCAATAGCGCCTTTCAATGTGTACTTGGGCGTATTTATATTTACATGTCCAGTCATTCTAACACTGCCACTTAACTACACTTGGACAGGGTTGGTTTCTTTGAGGTATAAAGTCTCTAGCTTTGTAGAGCATGTAGAAATCTTGATCACGTCGGTGCATTCACGGAATAATGTCAGGCTATAGGTATGAACTGCGACGTCCTATGTTGTGTATTGGGTATTACGCGAGCTAGAGATGCAGCCCCAAGCCATCTTCAAGAAGCAAGGAGAAAGAGATAGGTAAAGGGGCCATAGTAGAGAAGAAATAGACGAAATAAAGGACAAAGTTACCTCTAGAGGAAGAGTTAGCCCGGTTTTAACATGGCGATGCCGTCCACCTGTTACAAGGGGTTGCTTCGGAAATGTCTTGATGCAAGTTTTGATTGAGAGAGTCAGGTGTTTGTCAGTTGACTTTACAAAAGACTCCTCCGGGTATAAGCCACACCCTCAACTGCAGCATCGTCTACAAACCATGCGCACCGATCTCCAGCAGCATCGTTCACTAATGCACAAGGCAGAACGCTTTCTTCGTCGAATATTTGCTTCATTATGGACTGTTTGCTGGCGCCAGTAGCAACAAAGCACACACGCACACCATGCGTAACTACAGGCAAAGTAAGAGTGATACGTTGGGGCGGGGGCTTGGGTGAATCTTCAATGGGGGCGACCCAAGCAGAGGTCTCACGTAGCAGCTCGTGGCCAGGGAATAGAGAGCACGTATGGCCATCAGGTCCACAGCCAAGCAGCAAAAGGTCAAATATAGGCAATTTGACGGAGTCGCGACTGGCGAAGCTCTTGACGAGAGCCTGCTCATACTGATCTGCTAGTTCTTGTAGGTTGTCGAGGTACTTGGTGTCAATAGGGTGTACAGTGGGCATTCCAGTGCCGGCGGGGAGTTTGTCGAGAAACTCGGCCTTTAGTAAAGCATAGTTTGAATCGGCGTGATCAAGGGGCACGACACGCTCATCAGCGAAGAAAATCTCCCACTTGGAGAAGTCGAGCACATCCTTAGGACCTTTACTCGGCGCAAGGAGAGCCTTGGACATGTTCTTAGGAAGGGAGCCACCAGAGACGGCAATTTTGAAGGTATTGTGTCGCATGAAGCCGGCATTTTGAGCCTGTACAATATAGGCTCTCAACCCAGCGGCGAGGGCATCTGCATCGGCAAATGAGAAGAGACTAGTCTTGCCCATGGTAGAGAGAAGAGGTAGAAGAAAAGGTTTAGAGGATGTCGAGGACAAAACAAGAATCTAAGAAGGAAGAAGATTTGAGAAAACTTGACAAAAAGAACGGAAAAATGGTTGGACAATTGACTTTTTTTTCTGGGTTGGAATCAAGTTAAAAGGCTAAACCCCAGATTACAGCTTTAATGTTGAAATCAGAAGCTCAGATTTCGGAGGGGGGGAGGGGCTAAGTGGGTCAAGGTCAAGTCATTACCAAAAATATAAGTGACAAGAAACACGGAGAGAAAAACGTGCAAGTGGAGATGAGGATTTGATGGGGTTTAACTATCTAAAAGGAAAGAAGGGAATGGGGCAGAGGCAATGGCTTTGGGAGAGGAAAGGAGACAGAAGCAGTTGCATTTAGAGGCAGAAAAAGCGATTGGAGGCCAAAACAGCAACTGCGATTTGCTCGTCTTGTTTATTTTGTTTTTATCACCATGTGCTGCTTTTGTCTTGTAATCAAGCAAGTCAATCCATCCCTCTTTGGATACACAACACATCTTTGGATACACAACACCTCTTTGCCTCCATTCTCGCCGCTTCTTTATCTTGTATCCCATATCTAGAGAAACATCAAGGGTATCTACATCTTGTCCTTTTATCACGCTTTATTCTACGCAATATCGGCCAATTAGTTAGTCATCACCACTTCTCACAGGTACAACACGATTAGCCCCTCATGAAGGAAAGCGGAGAGTCTGGAGTTTCACCTGTCTCTATTATGGGCTTAGGGCTGTAATGGTATGAAAAGCGGACATGGAAGTTAACCAGGAGCCCCGTATATCTGCAAGCAGCTCTTGTCTTGAATGCTCTAGCACAATTTGCTAGGTAGCCTTTCCCAGGCTCCAAATTAGCATAATGTTGTTGGTCTAAACCAAAGCTCCAGAAATCAGGGTGGGGTAGCCCAAACCCTAAGATACAAAATTTGCACCGTGTGCTTAGTATAAACCTCTTGCGCCACCCTGCGCTTTTTAAAGTGCTGTTAATCAGGCCATCTTTTATTTTCCTGGAAGAAAACATGGCCAATCGAGAAAGTCTACTGGCTTACCGTCAGAGCCTGACCAACCAAATCCTCGGTGACCCGTATGATGTGGTCACTTACTTGCAGCGAGCTGATATTTACCTTCAACTCGGCTATCCGGATCTTGCCGCTGGAGATGCATATAGGGCCCTGAACCTTACTGATGAGGTTTTGAACGAGGGGTATGAGTACCACGAACAGGCATCCCAGAGCCTAGAAAAGTACATGGGTAACCCCATGGTGATTCCTGCTACTATCAATGACTGGGTATCAGTGGATGAAGTCGAACAACACGCCGAAAATCATGCCGATTCATATGATGCCAACACACTGGCTCTACTAGCATCGGTGCGCTGCTTCCAAGTTTTGAGCTCGGGGCTTTGGATGCTTGGCTGTCTTCAAAAGGCCGTGTCCTTCTGCCAACGCGGTCTTGTGATTAGCCCGGACAATACCTACCTGAAGAAAAACGAGGAGCGTATACACAAGACAGCTGCTGTCCGCCTCAATCGAAAGGACGCATCCATTTCTACCTATCCTGACTGGGGACTTGCCCGCAGAGAGGTTTATCCATGGAACTCCTTGGAGCCAGACCGGACCTCCCTTGATGCATTGGAGCGTTTGAATCACGAGCTGAGCTTTATGGCACCCAAGTGCATCGTCAAGACGACCGAATTGCCTGCTCTTCACCAAGGAGAAGCCAAGTTAGACAAAGATGGTAATCCTGAAACATGCTTCCAGCTAGGTGTTTTTGCTAAAGAGGATATTTCTGCCGGGGAATCCGTCCTGCATGAATATTCCCTTTTAACTGCAAGCAACAGACTCAAGGAATCTATTTGCGATGCTTGTGGCACTGAACTACCCCCATTGGGTCAGAATTCGACAGCAGTGAACTGTGAGGAGTGTTATGATACTGTCTTCTGCGACCAGTTCTGTCACGACCAAGCGCAAGAAAAGTATCACCCGGCTGTGTGTGAGAGAGACATTGACTCTATTGCGCGTGATGTCGATGCCCAAGAGGCGGACGAGGCTCTCCACCTTCTGCTTTTGGCGAGAGTTCTTGCAATGGCCTCACATCAGGAGATCCATCCTCTGGATGTTCTAGAAATCAAGTACATTTGGGGAGACTTTGTCCCTACTGCTGAAAATGATGTCGAGGATGTTGCCGCTGTCGTTGAAAGCACAGGACTACCACCTAAATCCTGGACTTTGCCGTTCAGTTTTGAATACAATATCGAAATGCCGCTTCATATTCTAGAAAAAATGGATGTTGATGTCTTTAAAACTCTGGAAAGCCATGATACTTGGGTTTTCAACTCCGTCCTTTCAAAAACGCGCGGGACTGCTTCGGCACGAAAGAATTCTAGAGATGGGAGACCAGAAGTGGCTGCTGTACATCCGTTTTGGTGCCTAGCTAATCACGATTGCAACCCAAATGTGACTTGGGAATGGGGTGGTCGCATGACCTTGTGGGCACGGGAAAAGAGAGTAGTGGGAGACGAGGAAGGTAACATCCGGAAGGGCGAGGAGATTCTGAATCACTACTGTGATGTGACGCTTCCTGTACAAGAGAGGAGGGAGTGGGCGTGTGGCAGCCTGGGTGGTTGGTGTATGTGTGATCGGTGTAAGCGGGAGGCTAATGAGATATGAAGAGGGGAAATCAAGCGTGTCTTGTTAAAGATCGTCGTTTTGTAATATGACGGTTTGTGGATGTTATTGAGACTGGTCGCTTTGTAAGGACTCTAGGCCAATTCAATAGGAATCAACTTATCGAGTTGGCCGACTTCGCGGGAACTTCTGTCGACTGTTTTATTACCAAGCGAGACTTCTGCTAATGTTATTTCCGCCAACGTGGGACAGGCTTTTGGAGGTGTGCCGAAATTTCCAGGCTTATTAATCCTTTTGCATACAGCTATGATTAAAGATGTCGAAGTGCCGATATCAGAACTCATTCTTGCTGCTTGTTGGGCTTTGGATGAGCCGCCGTGGGGAAGCGTACTATATGGAGTCTCCCCTATAACCATGACGAACCATGTAAATGTTGCCTTTAGCAAGTGTTTTCTTGTGTGAGGTCATAGTAGGATCTCTGCGACTTCTAGAGAATGTAGATAAGATACACAGTTTGTTGTCTGGCTGGTGACTCTCAAGGAGCAGATATCTTCATTCTTTTAGCGTTTTCATGACCTAATGTAAAATGATACTTTGGCTGTAATACTATCTAGGTGAAAGGGTCGTGCTTATAATGGATGGCTTCACGGATACTAGATACCATGAACTCAGTCCATAGTAAGATTACAGCATTGCGTTTAACAATGAACTACAGATCATTGGGTTGGTGGTAATGCCTACCTGGACAAAACAAGAATGGCGCTGGGACCGTAGGACTCCTGTAAATGAAGAAATTTATGTATTGGTTGGCATGGGCACCACTCTGTCGGCTTCGATAATGATCACTCTCTGATTTTGAGCGTTCAGCTTATAAGGCGCAGATCACTTGAAGTGTGCTAGGAGAAAACCAACGCAAGAACTATCAGGCAACACGACGGCGTTCTCTTCTAAGCACGCACGGTGCTATATCTGAGCGCTTAGAGAGAAGGAAATTGTTTGCTTGTTAGGCTTGAGGCACACTTTCACCAGTAGTTTAACTCCGCAAAGCTCAATACTAATAGTACTCGTGGCATTAATTTCAATAAACAACTTTTATGCAAACGGCAGTAAGTATCGTGCATTACAAGGGGCTTCGTAAACCATAGCCATGTTTTGGAAAGGAAAGCACTGCATTCTGATAGTGAAACTCGAGATCATAACGGCCATCCATCACGGCCTCTCCGGTCAAAGTACCGTTTGGAGCCATTATTTTTGGAGGAAGCAACTATAACAACTAACTAAAAATTTAAAACAGCTTCTAGTCGTACTTGGCTCCTTTATACTTATGAGGGCTCGGGTCCCCCCAGACACGCAAGCTGCGCTTCGGTACTTTATCAACTAGCTAGTATATTTGGAGATTCTATCACACCAAGTTCTCAAGGAGCTCTCACTCATGCTATGTGTGGGTTGGTCTGGTTTGAAGAGTACCTCATCTCGATTGCGAGCAAGGGTAAAGGCATAGCTTCTCTAGCCTTTTTCCGGATGTTAAGAGGGGTTGGTGCATAGCCTCTGGAATGCAGGCAGAAAAGGACAAAAAAAAAAGAGATCAAAGCTAACTTAGTATCTGAAGGTTCAGGGGCAAATTGGTAGTGCTTAAAATCTCAAAATAAACACAGCCACTCTAGTAGAGGATAGGAAGAACTTGGCGGCATGGAAAGCAAATCAGTTTCATGTGGGACTGGCCGCCAGTCTTTGACGGACCCCCGCCAGCTGTCTGAACACCAGGCTTCGCTAAAGGCGCAGGTTTGGTTTTGGTGTTGCCCCTTGTCTTGTGACGTGACATCGTCCTGTGAGAGTGGCCAAGCAAATGCTGATTCTGATTGTTGGATCAAGTCGTGCCAAGACCTTGGCGTTTCTTGGCACGTCTGAGTCCCAAGAGTAGCATTTGATAATAGAACTAGTACATATTGCAGCATAAACACTATCGTTGGTAACTTCATTATGCTTGAGATCCAGTAATCCTACCCCCGCCAAGGCCTTGGCACTGGGCGCAGTAGCTGCCAAGATATTCCGCTCCGGACACTTGCCTTTGGAGAATCGCTTTTTCTTGGCTTTCTCTTTTGCTTCTTGGCACTGGCTTGCGTCTCTGTATCCTTAAAGTCTTGGATAATTCCCTCCAGAAGCTCCCCTCGAGACCCGGAGGCCCTTCTCCTTTTCTTTCTCGTTCTGGCTATTGCTTTTTTTATTCCTCTTTTCGCCCCAATCCGACTGATATCTTTCGCAACTACCCGCATCTCTTGTCTCCTAGAAGGAAACAAGAACAAGTCACTGGCTCGCCATCGTTCTATATAGACCACGTGACTCATCACACACTACCAAAACCCTATTCTCTTATTTATTTCTAGGGCTTTCTCTAGCTGGCCATCATGTCTTCTGGAAGACTTGACAACAATCCAATTGGCTCTTCGAGCCCTTCTGCTAAAAGCGACACTCCCAACCCCATCTCAGCCACAACTAGTCATACTTCGACTTCGAGTAGCAGTGAAGAGGTCTTGACCTGCAGATGGAATGCCTGCAACCAACAGTTTGCTACTCCAGAAATTCTTTACGACCATCTATGCGAACGCCATGTCGGTCGTAAAAGCACCAATAACCTCAACTTGACCTGCCAATGGAATTCTTGCAGAACAACGACTGTGAAGCGTGACCACATCACCTCTCACATTCGTGTTCATGTGCCTCTGAAGCCTCACAAGTGCGACTTCTGTGGCAAAGCCTTCAAGCGCCCACAAGATCTCAAGAAACACGTAAAGGTATGAGGACCTCGTAGATTGGATAGTTGTGTTAATGCTAACATGGGCTCAGACGCACGCCGATGACAACGTTGTCGCCCGCCAGGCCGACCAGTCGGGTCTAGGTCTCGGTGGCTATAGGTCTCAGAGCAAGCCTGGTAAGTTGACCTCCCATTACAATGCCGATGGTTCATCACTAAGTGGTCTAACTCTTTTCTTTTGTTCCCCCAGTTGGAACCCCCTATTATGACCACAACTCTCATATGAGGGCTCCCCCAAGTCATTTCCCCCAGGCTGGCCACCCCAACTACTACGGCACTCCACAGCCGTCGACCCATTACGGTCTCTACTTTAGCCAACCTCCATTGGGCCGATCATATGAGATGGGACACAACACCGCTCCCGCATTTGACGACCGCAAGCGTCAAGCTGATGCCGCTGTAGACAGTTTCTTCGGAAACGTTAAACGCCGCCATGTTGAGCCCAGCTCTTATGCTCAAATTAGCCGGTCCTTGTTGCCTCTGCACGGCATGGTGTCAACCATGGGCAACGGATCTGACTACATGACCCAGCCTGCTCCTGGTGTTCATTCTGTTAACCAGACAACTACCAACGGCCCTAGCCCTCTAGCCCAGACCTATTACCTTCCGGCTATGCCAAATGCTCGCACCCAAAAGGATCTGCTGCAAATCGATCAAATTTTGGAGCAGATGCAGAACACTGTCTATGAGAGCGCAAACCAGACGACCCAGGGTATCCATGTTCATAGCTCTCATCCTGACGCTCGTCACAGTCACTCCCCCCCGTCGATGAATCGTGGTTCCGCTCATGGTGGCATGATGTCTCATGCCTACCACCACCACGACCAAATGCAGCACGCTCCTGGCCAGATGCATTCTCCCCTTACCTCTATTTCCACTGGCACCCCCGTGGCAACTCCCCCCAGCGCCACTATGTCTTACACTTCGGGCCAGTCTCCTAGCCCATCTGCCTCTGACATGTCTCCTCAGTCACGGCATAGCTCGACGGCTTCTGGCCTTTACCCTAGCTTGCCTGCCGTTAACTCTGTCATCCCTGGCCAGTCTGCTACCGCCACACTGGGTCCTATTCATGACAACAGCGAGCGTCGCCGCTACTCCTCTGGGCTTTTGCAGAGTGGAAAACATAGCGCTCGCCGTATGTCTGTTGACTCGAACCATTCTGATGCTTCCGATACGGATAGTGAGACCCGGGAGCGCGAAGAGGTGTACGACCGCTGGCTCGAAGATATGCGAGTGCTCGAAAAGCTCAGAACTTACGTCAAGCTTCGCCTGGATAGTCAGAACTTTGATGATGGCGAGTCGTCCCGTGTTGATTCTCCTGCTCTCTCTGACCATACCGAGACGGAAGAGTCGGAACTGGTTACTTCTCGCCCCAGCACACCTCCTGTTCCTTTGTATCCAACTCTCAGCACAGCCTAAGAGTCCTGTATACTATCTCTGACTCTGCTAGATATGCTTTTGCAGTCCAAGTGGGGAATGTCTCTTAGCGACTTTCCGGTTTTTCTGTGTTTCTTATGGCTCTCATGTTTTCTGTTAAGTGTGGCCATTCATTTATGATTTAACTTGGAATCTGAATATAACATGACAATTTAACGCTCCACTCTCTCCTGATAATTAGCAAATGTATCTACATATATACCTTGGGCTTATATCTTACATTACAAGCAGGCTCTTTACCTTTTACACGTTGTATATGACGTGATGAAAAGACGCAGACATTCACATGAATATGCCCATTTATCACGAATTTGGGAGGTAAATCAACAAGTCCCTAATCTTTAGACGTAATAGTGCAGATGTAGCAGGGAAACATGAGAATTATTACCATCTATGGCTAAACTCTAGAGTTCAAAACCCATAGCGATGCAACGTTGAACAGAGGTTTTGAGTCTTATATATAACTCTTTTTCAAGGAGTGGATGTAGGGTGATTGAAAATAGACAAATTCCGTGATCAAACAAAAATTACAGCAAGGGCCGAGATTGGGTCAAGAGCAAGGTTCATCACCAATAATCGTTAAACGAACGACGTTTGAATTTGGACAATCAACATGGAGACGATGGGAATGTCGTTAAATCAATAAAGGAATCAGGAGGCAAGTCCGAAGGAAATGGTGATGGTTCATATATATATGGCCCGTTATGAGACCCGGGTGAGAATGGGAGGATGAAAAGTAAAATGCAGTAACAGTCATGAGGTCATACGGGTAGTTGAGAGTAAAAAAGATAAAACTCGAGGCCGCAATGCGCTTTGCCAAGAAAAGCCCAGAAACACTTCGTATGACGCAGGGCGTGGCGTTGCCAATGATAGAAAAAAGGGGAGAACAAAAAACAAGATATGCCATTGACTAAAAGGCAGTATTTGTTTTCATGACATGGTCTGGGTAAGGCTCTGACGAGATGTAAAGATGTAGGTAGGGTTGTTTTACCTAATAGTAATCTTTCTCAGTGTTCGTTTGCATCACTCAAGATGAATGTAGAAAAAAAAGAGAGGGAAATGGAATGAGAAGCTACAAGTAGCAAGTAAAAAAAACAAAAACTTGGTAGAAACCTGACCAAGCCTGCATCTAACACCAAACGCCATGGCCATGATGCAATACAAAGAGGATTAGGAGACGATTAAAAGACGGGAAAGGGGAGAGAAAGGGAAGGGGGTTGATGGTAAAGAGCATCTCATATAGATCTCAGCTTCAAAAGAGCCTCGACGGCCTCACGCTCCTCAGCACCCGAGGCCGCCTCAAGAGCCCGGTAATCGACGCGAGACGATTGCGGTAGTCGGGCCATACCGCCGCCAAAACTAGCAGGGAATGCCCGCATTCCTGCCGCAGAGCCAAGATTGGGAGAGGCAGCATAGCCCATTCTAGAAGTAAATGAAGTACTGTAAGATTCGGCTCGCAGAGCAGCGGCTCCTACGGCTGCCCAATCTTCATCGTCGGTGACGTCATCCTCATCATCCATCATTTCATCTTCATCGGGTGCTTCAGAGCATGATGCAGAACCGGATCCATCAAGCGACATTTTATCAGCCTCATGGTCCATGATGGACATAGTACGATCATCATGCGAGAAGACAATAGAGTCAGTGCCGTTACTAGACGTAAATGTCTTCCCTCGACGGCATGTGTTAAAGCCGCCTGCAATGGGAATTCCTTGGGATGCAGCATTCCCATGGGCGCCCTTCATGGGGATAGGGGGTGTTCTGGGAATGGCGTATTGCTGTCCACGACGTCGAGCATCCCAGCGGCCCCATCCGACTTTTTCGTAAACAATGTCCTGGTGAGGAGTTGTTTCGTTGTAGTTCTCAAGAGCTGCGACAACAAGGCGCCTGGCCTTAGTAGGGGGGATAGCAGAAAAGCCTGGGACGGCCGTTGTTAAGTAGCCCATGATGTGGCGGATTGCAAGCGGGCCATGGTTCAGCAAGATTTCGGGTAAGTAGTGCTGAGAGAGCCTTAGAGCCGAAATATCACAGCTCGGGTCAATGGGAGACTCTGGGCCATCGTTATTAGTATTGTCAAGGAGGTCCAGGTCAGAGTCAATGGGCTCCAAACGAGCGCGCTGCAGCTGAGCCTTTAGCCCATGTGGCTGCAAGCCAGGGGAAATAGAATTAGGAGGAGTGGGTAGGAGAGACTGAGTCGCCGCAGTCGCAGTCAAAGGGACCTTCCGGGCCGCTACAGCAGTTAAGTTGTCGCAGCTGGACAAGTCTTGAGGGATATTGCGGCCAGCGCATGCCATCTTTGTCGTGGAGTGGGTCACGAGGGTTTGCGGGTCAACTTGATCGACGGAGAAATTCCGAAAAGAACGGTTGCTTGGTTATAGTTCGGGTCTGTTCCGGGTCGGATATCTAGAGGGATACATGGTCAGCATATGTTGAACGGAACGACAAGAGTTGTTGGGCTCCAGAAAAGCTCGATCTCTAGTAGCAGTAGTATCTTGAACTGGATGAAAGCTAAGATGTGTGTGCACGTGTGCATGCGAGCGGTGTTGGTGCGTTTGTGAAGGGGCGAACAAGCAGGTAGAGTGTGGATTTGACATAGGGCAAGGGAGCGGGGCTTAAAAGGACGCATGTATTATATGAGGCTAGGCGTGTTTAAATAACTGGGTGGTACAATGGCGTATATATCTAGCCTTGCAATAAGGATATCTTGAGTAGATGAGAACAAAAGGCGATGGCTTATGGGTAGGTGGGGGGAGGGGGGACTTTTTATGGCTTTCCATAAAGAGGCCAATCCTGATAATGACGATGTTGATGTGTTGAGGTCATGCTTGCCCAAAAGGGTAACCAAACAAGCGCCAAAACAACAAAAGCGAGGGTGAACGAAGTCAAGAGGCAAGTCGGACAAAGAAACAAGGCAGCAAAGCAGAATAGCGCAAGAAAAAGAATGGCAAAAACTAACCTAATTTCTGCAAACCTGACGTAATGCCTTTCGCAAGATACGACAAGATGTGCGAGGAATATCAAGAAACCAGATAAACTTCAGCAGCAATAAAGAGCTAAAGAGTATATAAAGCAAAAGTTGAGGGCGAAAGATGAGCAGCGTGGAGGTCGCAAGATATCAAAGACTAGGGACGATGAAGTCTCCGGTAAGAGAGGGGAGGAAAAAAAGAAGCAGTTGTAAAGCTTGTGGTTATAAGAAGTTGCTTGGAGAGAAAAAAAAAAGAAGAGAAGAAAAAAAAAGAAAGGAAGTAGAGAGGTTGAAAAGAAAAAAAAGAAATGGCCAACACTAGAACAGGAGCCCAGGAAATACACAAAAAAGCCAAATCACATCAACCAACTTGTACCTAAAAGGACGCCAGGGCAGTTTCCTGCTAAAGAACGCACAATTGAAATTAAACAAGCGCATGCATTCAAAGTACAGAAGGTACAAGTGACATCGGATGGCTGTATTCAGGACACAGTTGGTGTTTTATTTTGCTATTCACAGAGACACACAAGCATACAGATACGCCCAGACAAAGGAGAACAGGAGCTCTTACTTCATTTCATCTCCTCCTCGTCTATCCATTCTTGTGTCTTGCCCTTCGACTCTGCTTGGCTTTCGGGTAGCTAGGAGGTAGAAGTGCCCGCAAAGAACCAGATGCTGTTATGAAGCCATCAAGCACCAAATAGGCAAGGCAAGCATGCACATACATACATGCACGGGTGTGTTCTGTCTGTTTGTTTGTGAGAAGCTGCTCTCGGTGACCCTCAAGCCTGATACCTGATGGATATCTGCCTGGTAGGCTCGGCCAGTTCTTGCTGCAATGCCATAATCAAGAAGGTGGGAAACAGAAGAAGCAAGGTGCGTCTTGTGGTCACAAGCACACACAAATCACAAAGCTCATCAGGGTAAAAGGAAGCTAAACACGTCACTAGGGGAGGGGTGTGCTTAGCAACACAAGAGAAGAAAAAAGCGAAGGAAACCAGGACAAGATTACTTGTGTTTCCTTTATCAACTGCACTCTGTGGCGGCACGGCTACAGTAGCTGCCATTTGGCCATGGATTGGTATGAGATAGGGAGCTCCTTATCAAGGGCCTAGAGTCAGATCTCAATGCCTCCTAGTTGGGATATCAGCACAGGCTATACGGGCTGTTTGTACCTTGCTTCACTACTTCCATGTGCCCCATGCACTGCATCGCCTGTACGTACCTTTGCATGTACCTTCTTCAGTCATCCCCCTCAGCCATACTCAATACTGCTAGTCTATTCAGTATACTAGAGTAAATAGCTCGAGAAAACTGGCGGCTGCAGTCAATCCATATGAATAAACAGCCGACCCTTTTAGAATTTGTGGTGAATAAAGGCCGGAAACACAAAGGCGAGCAGAGCGGCCCAAAGGGATACTGGCAAAGGACAGAAGAAGATAGAGGTGACTGGCTCCCTTTGACGTGACAAGCATGCAAAGGAGGAGCATGCTGTGCTTTCAGGCCAGGCAGGCCTGACCGCTATTGCTCCAAGGCTAGGCTGTGTGTGTATGTGTGTGCGTGCACCATGTTCTCTTTTGACATCCACCCCCTGAAGCAACACCGACAGTCCAGCTAGGCCAACCTTGATGCCCTTCGCTAGCACAGAGATGGAGCTAAATAGGGGCGCGCTATCCTTAATGGCCCAAGCAGGTAATACAAACCCCGTCATTGATTGATTCAGGCCCGAAGATACTTGGTAGCATGACGACTTTGAAATTCCCTGGAAATCGCTGTGCTCTGTGGTAGACGACACCCTTAATGTATGCATTCCCATACTATACGCCAGCCTTCTTCCTTGCTAGCAAAGTAGCAACAGTAGCTCCCGCGCATCCGGGAGCACGCACGTTGGTAGCCATTCGCAGCCTGCGCTGCAAAAGCTCCACCCAGCAGTGCTGTTAGAGTTTCATGGGCACGCCTCTAGTAGTGGAACGAGAAAAAAATAGCATTAGGAGGTGTTTGCTTTTGTTAAGTTTGTAGTTTAATTTCACCCTTAGAAAGGCTGCAGCCTGTGAGAGAAGAGACTAGTTGTTATCAGCAGCTGCAAGGCGAAGCACATGGACTGAGTGAGTGCACACACACATATGCTCAAGAGTAAACACTGACTACTATGCACAGGAAGCGCGGTACGGGCATGCGTGTGCTTTTTCTTTGGCGCCACTGGCTATTTATTTTCTGTCTTGTTCCGTACATGGACGATGTGATGGAGAACTAAATGACACGACATGGCATGATGTAATTGAGGTTTTTACAGCTCTGTCCCAAGATGCAGAAAGGGTTAGATGTCTCATTCTTGCTCTGCCAACCTACCCATCCACTCTCAAGCGGGTCCAGGCTGGGTTTACTTTTCGGATTTTCCCTGTGGGCTGCATTTTGTGTGCCATTTGCCCTTGCCCTCTTACACGCACCCGGTCACCCGCATTTCCATATCCACTCTTCAACTAGACGATGTGCCATTATCGTTTATGCAGATATTTCAGCCACCCACATGTGCAGCTGTATCCGGTGTCTCTGTGGATTCTGTCCATGTGAGAGCTGTGTGCCGGCCTGGATGCCTGGTGTCTGATTCAACCAAAAAAAGTAGCTCAAAAGTCCAAAGTCCGAGCTCTCTTCACCTGTCTCGATGTTTCCTGCAATCCCGTGGCTGTGCCACTCACCACGTGCAGCTTGCTTGGAAACCAAGCCCGCATCTAGCGCTTACCCAGTGTCTTTGCCCTCTGCTTTCATGCCAACCGTATAACATGGCATGGGCTTGTACGTCAGGGTACCAGGCCCGGCGAAAGCACGCCAGCCGCATGATGCTGAAGAGACCCGGCTTGGCTGACCATCGCTCATTTATCCCTATTCCGTGGCTACATATCGTGCTGTTCAATGTGCACCCTGATGAGCGCTGCAAATGCCCTTAGCACGGTGTTGAAACCACCCAGCACTAAACAACCTAGCCTGCGCTCTAGCCCAGTCCAATCACAGGCCCTATCCGCAACCTGTGCGCGCTATAATCGGCCTCGGTTTTGCGACCCTTTTTCATTCGTGCGACCCCTCCCTCCTCCTTACTATGATCCTGACTGTGATATTGCCTCTTGCAACTTGAGACTCGTGCGTTAGTAGCCTTGGGTCGATTACATTCGCTGTATTTCCGCCACGTTCCGACAAACTTAATGGCGAGTCGACAAGTGCTTTGCACTAAACGACACTACTGTATGCCTTTCTCTTCCGATTCTAGGACTAGACCTACACAGGGAGTAGTCCACGGTGCGAAATATGGACTTGCTATGCAGTATCAAAGCACAAGTTAGACAAACCCCCACCTAATGGCCCAGCAAACATCAGAGACAAACTGACGGGAACTCGTTGGTCTGTCTGCCAACATGTAGGCCGCCATCAACAACATAAAACAACCGATTTGTACGATGTTTGCAGAAAAATGCAACGAGTCTTGATTCCAAAGCATACTAGCTGTCTTCTGCTTTGTACACAGTGCACACAAAGCTATTAGCTATTAAAGCCTGGGTCTTTTTTTTTACACACCTTATCAAGCAGCGACAGCAGCAGCAGCTTCTATCCCTCTGCTGCTAATTCCCTTCGTCGCACCCTCTTCCTCCAGTCCTCATTACTAAGAATCCATCGGGGCAGTAAAAACCACCAAGAGAACTAAATTAACCCGCCCGCACCTGGCGTGGTAATTTGACTTTCCCTTCGGGGCTGGGGAAGGAGACATGTCCTTTTCTACGTTGCTCCCTACCCTTCCTTCGGCTACTACAAACTCAGGCGCGGCTTGGGCAGGCAAAGGAAGTGCTATCTAAATCGAATGGTTTTGCGAGCGTATGTTTAGGGAGTGTGCATTCTAGACATCATTTTATTATCGGCCGCGCTGTTTGCCTTATTGTAACCACTTGCGTTGGGTTTGTACCCTGATGTCGTATTTCTGAGCTTGTCGATCTTTGTATTGACATGGCAAGGCCAAGCACTCCATCAGGGTGGTCACGTTATTGTAACATAAACTGCGTTATGTGCTTGGCCGTATTGTCATACCCCTTTATCCAGCCAACCGCCTGGGGTTAATAGGAAGATGGAAACTAATTTCACCCCAAGACATGACCAATATGCCTCGCTCTTTTAATCTTTTGGGGGTCTAGATTCGCTCATCGTTCTCATGATGTGACTCATCTTCGTTAGATAAGTAGAAACAAGAATCCATGTTGCCATATTAAAGTGCTATGCTTATCTTGGGGCTGCCACGAGTTCCTGGGGGATGGGGGAGGAGGGGGTTGAGTTCCCCATTCACCCCGCACCCATAGTGACAAACTGCCAAGCACTAAGAGCTATAACTATATTAGTGGCAATGGGAGAATATTTGGGATTAACGTGTATCTTATCCATAAACGGCCAGGTCGGTCTAGTAATTCAACTCAACCTGGCCTGTACCGATTGCTTGCTCTTTATACAAAAATATATTCACGACAGGCCTAACATGAATGCACTGTTAGCAAAAATTCAGAAAGTATTCCCAAGCCTTGGCTGAGCAGGCTGCACTTTTATAATGGCCGCTCGTGTACGTACCGTTTTCAAGGTTTCCACCTGGTCCCTTGACTCTAGATACAGCTGGTGGTATTGCCGAATTTGCTGGTCAAGCATTGCTTGTTTGGATATTTTTCCCGCGCAAATATCCTTCATTTGCAGCTCCATTTCCTTGCGCAGGAATGGCTTTCCTAAACTGGTTTCAAACTCCATCCGATCAAAGCCCTGTATAAGAGCAACGCCGAGACTGGTAGGTATGAAGTATTTGGTTCCGCCAGCGGAGGCTCGACCTGGACCCGAGACTCGTCCGCCTCTGCCTCCACGACTTCCCCTCCCCCTTGCACCCCTTGTAGAGCTAGAATTCTTGCCAGGGCCATCAATGAGAGCCACATACTCACGGGTCTGTATTTTCTCAATGTGCTCGGCCATGGTAGCGTCAGTCCCTACGCCATTTGCGTCCATTAGGGCAATCAGATCTGCTTCTGTGAGGTAGTTCGGAGCTGACGTCTTGCCATCCGTCATCATGGCTTCCGTTGGTTGGAACTTCTCTCCAACTGTGAAGCGTGGCAACTGCGTAGAACTTGTCCAAGTCTCATAAGTATATACGTCTAGATAGTTCTTTTCGTGCACAATGAGCCCATGTGCCATAAAGACCTCATCGCCGTAGGCCATCTCAACGTCAGTAGCCATACCCTTGGCATCTTCAGAGCAACAGGCTAGGAACCGGCGAACAATATACTCGTACAGCCGGGCCTCTTCGGGCTTCAGAGCTTTGGGTGAAACGTATATGACTGGATGGATCGGAGGATGGGCCTTGTCATCATTCTTACCCTGCCGGGGCTGGTCAAAACGCCCATCTAGCAAGCTGCCAGCATATGCTCCCCAAGTTGAATCCTGAGATTGGTTGCGAATTAAAGACTTAAGATCCATGCCCTTGTCGAACCGGTCCGTTTCAGTTCTGGGATAACTGATGAACCCCCGGTTGTAGAGACTCTCAGCTATGGTCATGGCCTCTTGACCTGTCATACGCAGCATCCGAGTCGCGGCTTTCTGCATCTCTACGGTTGTAAGGGGCAGAGGCTTGAACTTCCTTGTTGGCTTTTCTTGCACTTTTGTGATCGTGGCAAGCTTGGCCTTTAGACATCTCTCAAACAAGATCAAAGTTGGGAGTCTCTCGAAGAGCCTTACCCGAGCCCAGCTGAAGTTGACGTTGATGTTGTCCTTCTTGTGCGTGACTTTGATAGACCAGTAGGGCTCCGGGACGAAGTTCTTGACACGGAAATAGCGATCAACGACAAACCCGAGGGTTGGGAATTGACAAGATCCTGAGAATCAAGCTGTAGAGTCAGGAGCATGATTCGAAGTTGTCTAGGAATGTGGCATTTCTTACCGTAGCTGATCATCCTATCTTTCAAGTCACCACCCAATGGCTTGAGGGTATTGGTGAGGAAGCGTGTGAAAGCATATCCTGTACGCAAGTCAAGTTCCATCCGAGCATCAACAGCTTCAATTTGCCGTCTATCAAGGGGCATGAGCCTTCTCAAAGGAGCCGCTGCTAGTATGTGGCTGCCATTGGTTGTAAGTAATAAGAACATTACGAGTGACGACAGCGGTAGGCATTTGGTGGGCTTTTGTGATTTCGAGTCCAAGATTCGCTAAACTTACGCTCTTTCGATGTTGCTGAAACGTGCTCGCTTCACTTCGATTCGGGGGTTTCCTTGAGAAGCGATGCTTTCGATCTCCCCGCCAATGTGTTCGCCCTCGCGATCGCAATCTGTCCAAATGACTAGCGCTTGGCAGTACTTGGCCTGGTCCTTGATGTTTTTGGCAACACCCTTCTTGTCCTAAACAGCTGTTAAGCGGACGAACATTTATGCTGCCGGGAAGGATACATATTGACAATCAGATAGAGGTATGCATTACGTACGCTGCTGACGCTTTTGGTGATGGGTGCCGAGAATAGCGAGTCTGGGGGGGGGAAGTCCCATGATTTGAACTCTCCGGTAAATTGCTGGTCTATCATATGGCCAGCAACACATGTCATGGTGACAGAGCAGTTTCCCCAGGGGAGGCCAAAGTCGTAGTCAAAGATGTAGTTTTTGACCCAGCCAACGGGGGAAGATTTCTAGTTGAGGGACAGGCGAGTTAGCTAAAGCTGCCTATCGTGTTATGTTCTGTTGAGCCGTATCAACGTACTACTTCGAAGCGACCACCAGATAGGTGGCCAGCTACAGCTTTGGCGATGGAGGGTTTCTCCGCGACACAGAGGACTCTCATCATATAAGTAAAAAGAAACGAAGTGGACGAACACGGGCAGCACGAGAACCAAGATGAGCGGTATCTTTTTCCCCCCTTTTCTGTTGCTTCTATTTCTTTTGTTTTCTTTTTACCCTTTTTTTCTTCGAGCTCTCTGGAGTAATGGTTGGCTTCCTCATTGTTTGCTATTTCAGCTTCAGCATCAGGATGCCATAACCTCTCTTCATCCCCATGCATGACTAATAACAAGTGGGGATAAAATCTTAATTAGGAAGGAGGCAACCCTGAACTAGGAGCAGCTGGGCCAGAGCTTCATTCATCATCATCATGGCTTATGCTGTTGGAGTTCCTAACATACAGGCCCCTCTTTTACTTTGGACCAGTATCACACCCGCACTACGACAAATACATTCGTCGCGCAACTGTCCGCATCAACGCTAAAATGGCGCTTCCAGAAATCGCGTCTATTCAAGACTGTGCCAACTTCTCGTTAGTCGTCGAGCCATTCCTGCCTCAGCTTCGCGATTTGCCATACAAGCTTCTCGATACTGTGATCGCCGGCGATGAGGCTGGCGGCACGATTTTTTATCGGCTACAAGATCTTTATAATCAAACCAATCCATTAGTTAGCGGCTTTGCAGCGTCGCTTCTGTTTGCAGCTGGCTTTTTGGCCGTATCCGAGCTCAACCAGAACTTTTCCCAGGTCGATCGCTTATGGAGCATTCTTCCTAATCTTTACGTGATGAACTTCGCTGTCTGGGCTAGAGCGAATGGGATCCCGCATGAGCGCATCGATCTAGCAACGCTTGCAACGACTTTTTGGAGTGTACGTGACGATAGAATACGAGCGATTCCTATGTCGTGGCTTTTGCTAACAAATTTCTACTTCTCTGTTATCTGCAAAGATTCGGCTAACGTTCAACTACTGGCGTAAAGGCGGCTACAAGCGTGGATCTGAAGACTACCGCTGGTATGTCATTGTCCCCCGCGGGGCCGATTTCACTCTTGGTCCTTTTGTTCAGTTGCTAATCCCATTATGTAGGGATATCGTTCGCGGATATTTACCGCGCGCTGCCTTTTTTGTACTCAATGTGACTTTCATTAGTTGTATCCAGAGCGTCCTGTTGTTCCTGTTCTCGGGCGTTCCTGCATACCTGATCTTTTTGGCAGGAAAGATAGATGTCTATATTCACGGAGGTGATCTAGCATACTTCATCATTTGTCTTGCGCTCGTGGGCTTAGAATATATAGCCGATGGCCAGCAATGGAGTAAGTGTAGCCCTTGTGTCATGTGCGCAACTCTCAAAGGTTGACACGATCGCATCGATGCTGACTGACGCGATAAATGGTAGATTACCATCAAGCTAAAATTAGCTACCAAGCTACTGCCAAAGTACCCAAGGGATACACACAAGAAGAGCTTGAACGCGGCTTTATCACTCGTGGACTCTGGAAATATGTCCGGCATCCCAACTTTGTTGGTGAGCAGCTTTTTTGGTACACACTATACCAGTGGTCTTGCATGGCAACACAAGACCGCGCTTGGTGGGCCTTCACAGGCTCAGGTCTGTTGATCTTATTGTTTCAAGCTTCAACTGCCCTCACTGAGACCATCACTTCCTCAAAGTACTCCGAGTACAAGGTTTATCAAAACCAAGTTGGCATGTTTTTCCCGCTGTCAGCCGCGGGGTTCAACGCTCCTCGGCCTAGAGGCCTGGAAAATACCCAGACTGGCGATCTAGCCAAGCGCATGCTCGAAAGGGAAGCAAAGAAGCAAGAATAATGCTGGCAGAGGCTATATATAAGGATGAGGCATTTGATAGACATTAGCGAAAGCCACTATGCGCGATAAGAGTATTTGTAGAGCTATGTTCAATCATTTGATGCCAGGATACCTATAGGTTATACAATATGTCGTTCCATGGCCCGACTATGGTTCATGGTGTTATACTTTCCAAACTAGTCTTTGGTTATTTGCTTATACATGCTAATAAATATGTTACGCGCTCGCGCGTGTGTGTGTCAAAGTATAGTGAAAGCTTTGGCCAGACATCACTAGTGATCTTCTGTCTGTTATAGCAGGCAGTATTTTACATTCTTTACTAAAACCTGCAGTATACGGCGCCTTTGAGCTTGAGCTTGAATTTATTTGACATCTACGGGACAGTGCCTTTGCAGATAGGACGCTTGATAGTTTGGTTGTTAGTAATGATGCTTATTTAAGTTGTTATCATGGCTATTAGACTAGTAATGAGCAAGTCGTTGAAACTAGGGCTCGTATATCCGCTCTTGATGCGACCATTGGCCAAGCTTTCCGGACCGTCTATAGAGACAATGCAGGCTTGATGCTTAGTCTATCCAAGGTAGCAACGTAGATGGAGAGATCTAAGTAGCTAAAGCAGCAAAGGGACAGCAAAAAGTACTGTTCCTGTGACTATTATAAGCATCAGCCTTTGGTCGACTATCCCTATAGCCGGGTGGGAAGGCCATTACCGAGAAAACACCCGTGCGAAGTTGGCTCTGCTATATGTCTTGGGAAATTAGTAGAGCGTCTACCACGACGATCTCCTCAAGCAAGCTCTTAAGCAAGCTCTAAAGAAAGTCTCGGATAGTAATAGATTCAGGATGTGCCTCTAGTGCAGCATCACCAAGCGCAAAGTGGAAAAATGAGTCTTGAAGCGAAGTCGCTGCTCTAACACTGACCTTTTACTAGTCAAGGAACCTACTAAACTTTTCAAAGGTGTTGGAAAAGACAACGGTTTGGGCATACTTTGGTCATATAGATATACGTGATGGTGGTATGGTGTCGAGATAATGTGTTCATTTGTAGCACTCAATAGCCTAATCTATGGTTATCACAATAGACTTAGGGTGGGAAGAAGTTTGATGAGCCTATTACATATATATTACTGGATGAGGGCAAATAATCTGATTTTCGGTGGTAGTAGTGCCCTGACTTGCCCCATCTATGAAATTTAAACACGATGCTACTTTACCAAAAAGCTGGCTTGGTAACATTCCTCGCGGCGGGTTTCACGCTCAATACTCGGCCTACGTATTGATTATTCCAAAGTATCAAGCTATATTTCACGATTATATCGGACAGTCGCCTGGGCTGTGCTGGTTCCTGTACTCCCCCTACCACATGAATTCATACCAGGTCAACAAAACATATCTAATAAGCCTGTTTCCAGACAACTGGCAAGTTAGCTTCTACAAGAGACAAGATGTCCTTGCAAAACCGATAAATTTCTATGAAGCCAGCCAATCTATCTATCTGGCTCATTGTATTGGTACCTCTCGTTAGCAAGGCGAATCCCAATCAAACCGCCAGTTTAAGTCCCCAACCAGCAGTTATCCCCAACGACCGCCGCTTTCCATCAGGTGCCACTCACTTGCTGGCAGCCAATAAATCACTCAATTTGTTGGCATAGAAAGCAGGAACAGCAACAGCATCCTTGGCTTCAAAGTCGGCTTTCTGATTAACGCCAGTCAGTACCATGAGGGTGCCACCTAGCTTCCCGTCAACACCAAACTTGATGTCAGTATTCAAACGATCACCAACCATGCAAGTTCGTGCGCGGTCCAGCTGGAACTTGCCCTCAATAGCATCCATCATAGCCTGGCCGGGCTTTCCTAGAGCCAAAGGCGTCTCGCCAGTCATGTGGACAAGGGGGATAGAGCATGACCCGGCACCAGGGAAGAAGGTGTGATGAGAAGGCAGGGTACTGTCAATGTTAGTCGCAAGGAACTTGGCACCATTTCGGATGTAGTGGAAGGCCATAGATAGCTTTAGGTAGTTGATTTTGCGGTCCAATCCCACCAAAACAACGCCCACTTCAGGGTCGAGGGCTGTTTTGTCGGCCATAGCTTGGTAATCCTCGGGCTCAATATCGCGGTTGTATGTGTCAGCAGGGCCACCGACGACTGTTAAGCCCTCGGACTCGAGCTCTTCCTTCATGCCACTTTCACCAATGGCAAAGACTTTGCGCTTCCCCTCAGGGAGTTGCAAGATACGGCTGATGTAAATGGAAGCTGAGTATGACGAGCAGAAGACCTCGTCCAATTCACACTGGATGCCCATTTTGGTGAGCTTTTTTTGGTAGTCATTGCGAGACTTGGTCGAATTGTTTGTCACGAAAACAATCTTCTTGCCTGCGAAGTTGTTAGTCCATGGCGAAAATAGGTCAATATGAGGAGGGAGGAAGGGCTAACCCTTTGCTTTTAGCATGTTGAGTGTCTCAGGAATGTTCTCGTACACTGAGTCACCGGACCAGAGGACGCCTGAAAAGCTGCATTAGAGTTTGAGGCTCACTTTCACACAAAGCGGTAATAAATGCATATATCAGGCCAAATTCTTAAACTTGCCATCACAGTCAAAGAGAAAGGTCTGAAGAGAGAGGTAACCATTAGCTGTTAATCTCTCACAGTATACATACACACCAACACAGCCTCAGCCATCACCATAGGGTGTAGCTTACATCAAAGCCCTCCAGAAACTTGTCGATGGCAGCAGGGTTGCCCGAAATAAACTGTGGCTGCGACATGGCAAATATGCAGTTATATAAAGACGAGTAGTACGATGTGGTGTTTCTGTGGTGTGGTTTTGCTTTCCGAGCGTGTGGTTTGAGATGACATTGAACCCTGGACTATCTGGGTTGGGCTTAAACAGAGCCTCAATAATTTTATGCATGTAATATGTATTATATACGAATCTACACTATAACTTGATTTAAAGTGGACCCAAAGACTGGACATCAAAGTTGAGCAAAAGCGAAATAAAAGAAAATACAAGGTAGAAAAAGCAATCACGTTGTTTGTTAGTAAGGCAGGATATTGATTTGCATGTGGACATGATTCGGAATAAAATACATGTGTACGACATGAGTACGGAGTATAGCCACTGCATGACGAGCCAGAGATTCCGAGGTCTCCAGGCCACTTAGTCATGAGACAAACTACAAGGTGCTGATCTTGGGTTTCTGTCGCTTGTGCAAGCACATATATAAGCATATATTCAGCTAGGTGATAGTATTCCTGTATACCATATTGTACTTACCAACAATATTCACCGAAGACGACACTAGACAGACAGGCCGCTACCCTGCGCTAACGCACAACAACGAATCCTGCAAAAATCATAGCAAGGAGGATGGGAATAGGAGTTAGGTGTTCATAGGGGCGCCCGGTTGAGGGCTACGATTGAGCGTCTCTGCCTGGGACTTGATAAAAATCTCATTTAACATTACATGGGGGGCATGGGGGTTGAGATAAGGCTGTAAATACGGCCGGCGAAAACAGTAGTTTCTCTGTTGAGCCTCAGGTTTTGTCTCATTTGCCGATTTCGAAACGAGCAATCTTTGGACGAATGAGCAACGGTGTGTATGCTTGGTATCGAGAGTGGAACTAATAGCTATTCCTCGTTTCATTCAGTCTAGTTGAGATGCAGATCTGAAAGAACGTCATTAAGCATGGAGTGGAGTTTGTATATTGTACCTGTATATAGATACTTATGTCTATGTACCGCTGTCGCAAATCCACAGCAAATGTAACTGCAGTTGCATCCTCTAGCACAAACTAAAACAACATACACCTCGAAATTTCGGTAGTTGCGCGTGGTGGAAGAAACACAGGCAACCCGTCGCCGTTCTTCACTTGGGCAGACCAAACCTCGAGAGTAATTACCATTTCCGTGCCCCTTTAGTTGCATACATAGACACCGTCTCGGTGGTTCCTGAAACCCGCGATTCCTTCATCATGTGGCAAAAGCTTTCCTTGATTGGTACAAAACATTAACATGGCACTAGATGATTCTTTGGATATATTCAGTTCAGCACAGTTGCATGCATGGTATTGGCTTGATTTGTGATCTTGGGGGGGGGTGCACATTCACCAAAGGCCTCCTCCATTTTTTCCACGCATGTAAGTAAATAAAAGGACAAAAAGGAAAAATAAAAAAGGGTAGCATTGTTCCCATGTTCACGTGTTTTAGAACCTCTGCGGCCGCCCATATCTCCCAATCTCTCTCGTTTTTTACTTTTTCCTGGATCCACGCACAAATAAATATTTTTCTTCATTTTCTTCATTTAGTTCATTTATTTCGTTTATTTATCTTATCTCCCCAAGAACCCTTTCACATAAATTAGCTCCTTCCTCCTCATTTCTTCACTAGCTAGCTTGTTCTGTGAACTCATTCGCAACATTTCTCACATTCACTACAATTCACACGCCAATCTTACTGTTATTATTGCTATCAATCTTCTGTACATCTTACCTGTTGACTGTCTGACACCATGGACCGCTCGTCGACCAATACTCCTACACCCTCTGAAGCTTCTTCTACAGCGGGCCACCGCTCCGAGACCCCATCACTATTCCATCCTCAGGTCAACTCGGCTGGAAACCCTCTACCTCCTCTGTGCCGTGAATACCCTCTCCCCAAGGAACCCGTTGATGTTGCTGAGGCACTTGCCCGCCCCCCTCTAAGGTGGACCATCAAGGGGACCATGGCTGCTGGCGAACACCGCCAGATCCGCGTCAAGACAGACGAAGAGAAGGCCCAGGAGTTTGCGCAGGCCAAAGCCGACCTCGTAAAGGCCAGTGCGTCACTGAAGAACCTGCCAAATATCGATCGCAGGAGTCCTAGCTCTTGAAGATGCACCCAAGCGCCCAATACTCTCACTCAACACAACACGGGCTGCTGGCGAGTCAGACGGGGGTAATGCTATCATGATGCTTGGTCCACATTCTCAGCGAGCTTGTTATCGCTTCATTCGGCAAACTAAGCCCTTTTTTTGCGTAGCGACTTCTTTGCTTTCATGCTCTTTTTCTTTGCCTGGTTCGATTACCCTCCACATTGCATTGTTTGGTTAAGCAGTGTGTGCTTTGACTTTTTTTTTTCTGTTTTATTGATATTCTTGGTCTTGATTTATACTTGCTGCAGGTTGTCATCTACTACTTGAGGGATGAACGGGCTATTTTGCCTCTCATGCATTGTGCGACATTGCATTTGAATATCTTCCGTTGCACAAATGGAAGAGAGACAGACATTTGAGTGTCAGAAAGATGGTTGGTCGCGTAACTGCGTCGCCCTTCGTATAGGAAGGATGCTATTATAGTTTTCGATGTTAAATGGGATACATTAGAGACAATCTATCGTTTTGGATAGCCAGATTTTAGTTGCAGACATTACATACTACGTCATGGTTGGTTGAATGAACGAATCGCTCTGCAAAAAAGCAGTATATTGTCTGGATTACCATCCGGGAAAAGAAAATCAAAGAAGTTGACTGGGATGATATTCTAGTATCAGGAGACAGGAAAACCAAACTGTGCTTAGCAAAGATAAATACAAATGTGTATATATCTAACCCACATACGGCCGCCCAAACATCATATGTACATGATAACGTGAAGAGACTACAAAAATAAGCCAGGAGCCAGCCAGCCAGTCTTAGGCTACCGTAGCATCCATACCACGAACCCGCCACCATCTAAACAGGTAGTATTTTGTATACAGGACAAAACAAAACTCCACAATTAATACGCACGATGCGATATATACACAAACAACAAGCCAAAATCCCTCACTGCCTACTTTTCATAGGGCTGTTGCTTCTCAGGCCCTAAAGAGTCGCTGGTCTTAGCCGCTCCTCCGTCAAGAGCTCCTTCAGTAACAGCTGGCGACTCAGACCGCCAGAAATCCTTTTTGCCGTGAATCAGGCGGTTGAACCATGGAGGGAGAATGCCACCAGGGATTCTCCAGGTCCACGGCTCCTTCATGTTTTTATTCGGCGGTACAATACGGCCACCGGAGGCGAGCTCAATAAGCCACACTAACGTGTTGATGCAAATGTAAGAGCACACGCCAGCAATTAGGCCATATGCAATAGAGTAAGTGAAAGGCATAATGGCCAAGCATAAGAATGCAGGAACCGCATCACCAATGTACTCCCAGTTGATAGCTACAACCTCCTTCGCCATCATGGAGCCAACAAGCACCAAGACAGAGCCAGTGGCCCATGTCGGGATCGACGCAAAAATGGGAGCAAAGAAAATGGAAATAAAAAAGCAAATGCCGGTGCACAAGGAAGTCAGACCAGTTTTTCCACCTTCGCTAATACCAGCACCTGACTCGACAAAGGCAGTCACAGGAGGAGTGCCGAAAAGAGCGCCAATAGAAATGGTGATAGAATCAACAGTGTAGGCCATAGAGGAGCCCTCGAAATCTTGAGTGACGGGATCGATTAGGTTGGCAAAACGGGCCATCGAGTACAAGGTGCCGGTGCAGTCGAGAATATCGACATACAGGAAGGTGATGATGGCAAGACCAAACTGGTTTCCATAGCCGGAAATATCCCACTCCTGGACGTTCAGAGTGTGCTTGATCTTGTGGAAATCGACGACTTTCTTGAAAAAGTCAAAGTTGTCGTTTCCAACAGCGGTATAAGGAAAGTTGGTGACTTCCGTGTTGCGAGGCCAGGAGATGATGGATACCAGGATGATGCCAAAGATGATGGCGCCCTTGACACGGTATAGGAGCAGCATCGTAGATAGGATGCCCCCGCAGAAGATACCAATCCACATCTTGGGCGAGCGCATCTTTTTAGATGTGGGGCAAAGACCATCAACCATGTCCTCCTGCAGACAGCCAGCCAGTTCAGTGGGTGTAGAGGTAGCACCAACAACAATGCCCAGACCCTCCGAATAGGTGAGGCCGATTAGAGTCAAGAACAAGCCAATGCCGACACTCGTGGCGAGTTTGATGGAGCGGGGAATAGCACGGGCAAGCCATTGGCGCATGCCAAGCATGGTCAGGGCCAGGAAAATCCAGCCTTCAATGAAGATGGCAGTCAAGGCGACTTGGTACGGGACCTTTCCAGACCCATGATATCCAACAACAGTGTAAGCAAAGTAGGCGTTGAGACCTAGGGACGAAGCAAGTTAGGCATTATAGTCTCCATGAGCACGAGCAAAAACGAGGGCTGCGACTTACCCATTCCTGGTGCAATACCAACGGGCATGTTGGCAAGCAGGCCAATGAAGAAAGTGCCTAATGCCGAGATCGCAGCGGTGGCAGTGACCATGTCACGCTTAATTTCAGATATGCAGAGCATATACGCATCCGAGGGGGCGGTAACGCAGTCGTCGACATCACAAACACAAGTGCCGCCAGAGTCGGCAACGATGGAAGAATTGACAGCGATGATGTAAGCCATGGCAAAGAAGGTAGCAAGACCAGCACGCATCTCGGTTAGGAAGTAGGAGCCCTTGCGCTCTTTAGGCTAAAAGACCGCAGGGAAAGAAGCATGTTAGCAGACGTTGAGCTTGGGTTTTCATGAGACGATATAGCGATGATTGTGGATGTATGATTGGGCGAAGAAACCGACATGGTTCGATTTGGTGGGCGGTGGCTTGGGGGGTTGTCAATCTGCTCGCCATCAACATTGACAAGGGGGCACGTGAGAAAGAGAGAAAAGAGAAAACAACCAGAAGCGAGCAACCACGAACGACAAGAGACCAAAAGCGGTCGACACAAGACTAAATTAGGACAATGTGCTGCGAGAGACGGGTGGACATGAAGAGAATGCAGTACAAAACCGAAGGAAAAGGGACGTAGACTTACATGACCAGAGCCATCTAGGCGGAACCAGTAGCCCACCTTGCTGCGGGCGACCGCCTCGTTGATGCCATGAAGGAAAGTGAGCTGCATCGTAAGGAAGCAAAGCGGAAGAGGCAAATGAGGGGGGAAGAAAAAAAGGGGTCTGGCTCTTGATTAATGACGCCTTCTCAATCAGATGAGAGCCAGATTCACACAACGGAAGGAGAAGGCGGTGGGAGAGAAATGAGAAGAGGAAGGTCGCGATAGAGAAGGGGAAAGAGGAGAAGCAAGAGAGAAGAAGAAGACGAACAGAAACGAAAGGGAAAGAAGAAGAAAAAAGGGAAGCAAAGAAGAAAAGAAGAAAAGACAAAAGGAGAAAAAGGCTGCGGGCAAAAAGACGGCGATGGAGGGAAGAGCCGATAATAATAAACGATGGTGCGATGGTGGCCAAGGGCTCGACTTTTTTTTCGTTTTCGTTCCCTTCTTTTTTTTTCGGGGTGGTGACAGATCGGGAAAGAACAAGGCGATAGATAACACGCCTATTCGTGGCTGGCCCTGAACTAAGAGATTAAAAAGAAAAGAAAATCAGGCGCCCTCCAACCTATCGACGGAAAGAAAGATAGCAAGAGCAAGGATTTCTTCTACGCCGGAGTAGTTTCCTGAGTTGTAGCCGCAAGTCCACACAGCGTTGTAGGCCGTTTGCTGGTCCTTGGCTCCTTCTCCTGGCGCTGTAGTAACTGCTCGACAGAAGACGGGTAACTTCCTTTGGAAAGGCTTCCTGCTCGCTGCCCTGCTTCCTTCCTTCCTGGTCTGGCTAGTTTTTCTCGAGATAAGCAACTGGCGGATCCTGCTCTTGTCTTTTTTCTCTTACTTCCTTCCTAGGCTTATCGTGACTAAGAACTTCGGATGGGTAAGCAATAAACGAATAAAAAAAGGCCGCAAAAAACAACAGCTTCGGTGTTTGTTTGCCTCTGGTAGCGCCCCGCGAAACCCAATCTCAATCTTGTCACGGCTGCTTTCGATCTGCGCAAGCAAACAAGTGAATTGGCGAACCAAACGCCGAGTCGGGCTTTCTTGTGTGGGTGGACTCGGGCTCTTTCCTGCCCTGTGCGGCGCGTGTTAGTTGACGACTTGGGGCTTGCGAGCAAAACAGTATAGCATGCTCTGTGGGGAAGAGATGAAGGTCTTGAATATAAAAAGAACGAACTATGGCCAGAGCAAAAAAAGCAAAAACCTCTTCAGAGCCGGGCGAGGAGGGTGGCAATGGCATATATCACTATAGATATGTGTCCCGCTATATGGTTACATCGGCTTGGGTATGGCTTCACAGCTACTCAGATGATTTTTTTTCTGCTTTCTCCCCCTCTTTCAGCGCATAGTTTGACTCCCATCTTACGCCAGCTTCTTATTTCCCAAGTACCCCCCAATCTCACACACCGACTTGTTCTGTGCATCTGTGAAAACCCGTTGTCTTGTCCTCTGGCTAGACAAGAACGCCCTCAAAGTCTAAAAAGAGAGGCTGCCCCCTCCCCTGCTACATCAGTCTCAAGGGGTGGCCTAGATGACGCGATCCTAAAAGTAAAAAAAAAAAAACAAGGTTATCTATAGCCATGTCCATCCATGCCGGCCATAACTAATCTCGACAACGCTAGCTATGGCTCAACTTATCTTGGTGCCCAGAGAAAGAGTGAAGGGCGTTTTACCCTATCTGCTATTGGCTGCGACCTTGATATCAGGAGAAAGAGCGCTTGCCTGACCTGACTGAACTGATGGCGTTCCCCCTCCCCCCGCCTGGTCGTTGCTGTACTACATTGGACAGGCATATATTAGCTGCTTTTATCTCTATTATTTTCTTGGCCAATCCGAACCTGCGACCGCAGTATGCTTGGTCAGCTCTATTGTCCCTCGTTCCTCAACCCCTATACGTAACTATCCGTCGAACTGCACAGCATATTCTTCATGTCTCTAGTTTTTTCTGCCTTCTTGTCCCTGCCTTTCTTGCTGCCTCCGCTCGGTCCGGCCTTCCAAACTGCACTGTATGTGTTTAGAAGCAGAAGCAGAAACAAAAACAGCCCCAAACACATTACCGCCCACCGTCGCAAAGAAGCCGCCAAGGGAACATTGTCTAAGCCTGTCTTTTAGTCATTCAGAAATCTCTTTCCAAATTCTATTTTCTTCTCAATTGACAGTGGGTTGTTTCGGACTAGTCAAAGCAAGACACCGAGCCAGCCGCTGCAATGAAAAAGAGAGCAATAATCTCTGCCCTCTAGTCGCGCAGTTCTTGTCTGCGCACAAGGGATCTTCCAAGAGCCAACTACTCCCCTGGCTTCTCCCACCCAAGGCTCTTGGGCGTGTCTCAATCAAGCCTTCTCTACTGCTCACCGTCTCCAAAGCTCTCCAAGAAACGATGAACAAACTGCGCCTCGCAGTGTCTAGTGTGAGGGCTTTGCCCTCGTTCTGCTCTTTTCCCCGTTTTGCCTCTCTTGCTGCGGAGTCACCCACCGCCTTATTTAGGTCTTTTCTCAGCTTACGAATTGTCTTGGTCTGACATTCGACCTGTGGTGAATCAAGCTTGGCTCAAGCTCGAGGAGAACACAATATGCAGCACAACGCAAACCGTGATGCGCTATGCCCTGTTTCCTCCCCGTCTTATGTTTCTTACTTCCCCGCCAAACACCAGGATTTAGCCAACGTTACGGCCAACAGATCAGAGGGCCGCTGGGCTGAGATAACAGCTGCTTTATCAGTTGGCAACGTGGAATGTAATCTAGAATCCAACCAAACCAAGAAAACATGTATCTCATCGAACTCAGCCGAGCTCTTGCTTAGGACAGCATGGCGTATTACCCAGCGAAAAACGCACCGCAGTCCTCTGTGTTTTTTCAAGAAAGGATTGACGCAGTTAAACCTGAGCATCGAAAGAGAAGAAAGGTACCCACGTACCGGAGCTAATATCAAGCGATGTGATAGACCCTTACTATTGAAGAAACCCTAAGTTGTGCACCAATTCAGGGAGCCTTGAGTTGGAATATGCTGTGCAACCCTAACAGAGTCCTTCTGGGGCAACTGCACGACTTTTACATCCTGAGCTGTCATTTTATTTATAATCATACAACCTCACAGTGTTTTATTTCTTTTTTCCAACTCTACCTTTCCCTCTTTGTTTTCTAACACTATGCTTCTTCTAGCATCTCCTTTCTATTGCCTGATTACATCCACACTCTTGGTCCTACGGAGGGTTTCTAACTGTCATTTTGCTAGCAGCAGACTTTGAATCCATATGAAGCCATGTAACTTGCAAGTCTTGAATCGATGATGGGCTAGGCCTTGGAGAAAGTCTTTGTGTTTGGTATTTTCTTCCCTGCCAAGGTTTGCTGGCCGTTATCATGTACTACGGCTGGTGATGAAACCGGTCTAGATTGGGCCTTGAGATCCTGGGTTGAGGACAAATGAATCAACACCAAGGTGCGAAATGCCTGTCACCATCTTATAGAGCACTGCTCGCTATTTACCAAAAAATGCTCCAAGCATGGCGGGTGTAGAGCAACATGAATGATGTCTCTACCGTAGTGCATGAGGCTGGATGTGATACATCATGTGATTTTCCTGATGCTGGAATATAACTAGCCGTAGTGCGTACTTGCGCACCCATGTACGCTGGGATCCGTCAAGTCTGCCATCCCCCGCAGTCGCCTATGTTTGTTAGAGATGTCATCACCTGCTGTAAACAACTGGTTGCACACAGGTTTTTCCTAACCCTAGACATCCGGGACGGGAAACGGACCAAAAAGAAGGCCGCCAGGAGTGTACATAACGGAAGGGCACATGCATGCACACACGTATCCGAAGTCTCCCTCCCTTCCCCTCCTTGCACCTGACATGACAAGCTGTGCAGAAGAAGGTATATTTTAACCATCCGCGTAAATCTCAATCATACACCTGTCTGCGCTAGTACGGGTACGTAGCGTGCTACCGAAGGGCAAGACAACTGACTGCCAACACATTGCACACTTGTCTGTTTCACAGAGACATGAATCCGGCACGATACAGAGCCGTCCATGACTAGAAGAAAAAGAAGAAGGAAAAACAAGGGAGAGGAAAGGGAAAAGAAGGCCAGGAAAAAAGGCTGAGAGCAGCAATGAGCATATGGCTATATGCATATAATAAGTAGTACATACACGGATCGAGACAGACAGCATTAGGGAAGGGGATGAAGAAGCAAAAGGGTGACCGCCTGCAGCCGTAGTCGCCAATACTACATAAAGCTCGTATAATCTGCAAATTATTCGTGTGGAAATCTCGCAAGTCACAGCATTAAAGGCCTTTTTTTACTTGTGCCTGTCCTTGGCATACATGAGCTCCCTGCTGTCTTGTGCTACACACATGATAAAATAACTACCAATCACCATCGGCACAAGATGGCGCGTTATTACAGTCTCTACGCACGGTTATTTCCTTTCCCTCTACTTTTTCTAAAGCCCCTTGAAGCTCGCACGTCACCAGAGTCAGAGGTATCGAACAAAGTCGCATTAATAGTCCTAACGAATGAACACAAGAGGTGAGAGAATGGAGGCCCTTGCCCAAAGACTCCAAAACCTCGGCACAACTTGCTTCACAATAACCTATATCAATTTGTAAAAAACTACCCAATGAAAGCAAACAGAGTTATCAGTTGGCCAATTCGCATACTGCAACACTCTTCTCTGATTCCCTCTTTTTTCCTTACTGACCAGGGTAAGGGGCTGGCACATCGGTGCTTCCTGCTCTACTCTTGACTCTCTTCGACTTGCTACGGCCAAAAAAGCGAGATGAGCCCTCCTTTATACGTGTAGCTAGATCTTTGTCCTTCGGGGGCGAGCTGGAGTTGCCTCTATTGGCCTGTGACATGGCTGTGGGCTCGGTACTCGAAGGTTTGTCCATTGAGGGCCCAGTAGTTGAAGACCCGTCACCAATCGCTGCGGCATTGCTAGCTTGGGAAGGACCTGGTCCAGTAGAAGCCGAAGGAGTCACATTGCTCATGCCGTAATCCTTACTGGAGAAATTCATCTGTGAAGAATCAGTATTTTCGCTACGAGATGTGCCTTGGGCTCCAGCTACGGTGTAAGCATCCCGTGGCTGATCACCACCGAGAGGAGCGGCTTCAGGTCCAGTAACAGTGGGGATAGAAGTTGAGCGGACACCAGTAGTGGCTGTGGGGCCGGGGGGAGAAGCTGAAGCAGTGTTGGCCATGGCTCCAGCAGCACCAAGACCTGAAGGGGCAGCTCTGGAGCCGGTTGGTGTCGACTGGCTGGAGTTTGAGCCGACGGTGGCTGCGGTGGAATCAGTAGTCTCGCTGGCAAAGAAGGTAGGATCACTTCCGATTGCCGCAGGGTTAGTTCCTTGGGTAGGGTTCATAGAGCTACCCGACTGACCAAGGCTGCGGGCTTCTCTTTCACGGACAGTTTCCTGAAGCTCTTCCTTAAGTGTCATGGGACGATTGGCATTAGAGGTGGAGTCTCTGTTCCAAGGGCCGGACCACTCTTCAGAAAGCTCGGAGTTGTCGAGTGAGGCAGTGTTTGGAGGGCTTTTAGTGTGGTTATGCGCTGCCAAAGTGGCAGCTCCAGCAGTAGTTCCTGCAGCAGCTCCGGCAGCAATTCCTGTAGCAGCTCCCATGTGTGGCCTAGTGGTAGCTGTAGGAGCAGTTCCGGAAGCAACTTTAGAGGTAGCTCTGGGGGCACTTTCAGTACCTTGATACAAGGGAGCACCACCAGAAACATCATCCCGAGGGTGATCCAGTTGGCCTGACTTCATGTGATAGCTGGAAGGGCCTTTTTTGGCCATTTTGGCTGGAACCACTGGAGTGTGATCGTGGGTATGAGGGTATTGGGGGTGCACATGCTTGGAAGTTACACTGGGAGGAACGTCGAATTTCTCGGACTCATGTGGGACACTGCCACCAGCCATACGGTAGGTGTTATCGGTCTCCTCAGACTGGTCATTAGTTCTCGGTTGGTTAGTCCGTAGAGCAGGCTCAGTGCTATGCTTAAGACTAGAGGAGCCTATATGGTAGGTACCGGGGAGATCATCATCATGATGTCCAGGGGCTGATAGTGCGGTAGCGGCAGCAGTAGTGGTAGCACCAGCACTTGCACCAGCTACAATAGCGGAGTAAGAGGTTTTAGGGTGGGTTTGTTTGCTGGGTTCAAAGTATGTCTTGGTGCCATCGGCGGAGTAAGAGGTGTTGGCAAGTTTGGAGGGAGATGTTGGGGCTGCATTTCCTCTAGAAGCAGAAGCGACACCAGCACTAGTCACCGAGTTCTTATAAGCCGAGGCAGGAGCCCAGCTATCACGACTAGGCATGTGGGACTCTTCGTAGTTACTGGAAGACGAAGAAATCGAAGAAGAATACTCCTTGTCCTTCTGCTCGGCGCTGGTGGCTGCATCATCATGGCTAGTAGTCAGGCCAAGAGCAGCAGCGCCAGCACCAAGAGCAGCAGCAACAGTAGCACCAAGTCCGGCACCAGAGCCTGTGGTAGACTGAGTGTTCTGTTCCTGGGCGGCCCGGGCATCTCCATAGGTTCCAGGGCTGTTACCAGTGCCTGCAATGTCACGGGTGTTGGGGGGGACAGCTCCTGGAGTAGCACCAGAGGCATTTTCTGGAGGAGCCCGGGTGCTAGGTAGAACAGTCTCATCCCTTCCGCGAGAAGCATAAATAGTCTCGCTTGGGTAGCTGTTTTTGGTGGTGCGCGACAGGGGACTGGACGAATCGGGTTGCTTCGTTGCGGAACTACTGTCAAGGCGAGTAGGGGTCGATTTGGTGATGTAATAAGTATCAGAACCGACTGTAGGATCGCGGGTAGTAGCAGTGGTTGCAGTGGGAGTCAAGATGGAAGGGCTTGCCTCTTGGCTAGACTTCATAGCGGAAGCATCCTTGGTAGAGCTTTGCCTCTTTTGCTCCTCTAGATCTTTCTTTTCGCGACGAGGTAGTTTAGCAGCCCCAGCCCCAGCACCTGCACCAACACCAGCTCCGGCAGCAGCCCCGGCAAGCATATCACCAACATTTGGCCCAAGTGACTTTTCCGGGTCTGCAGTTCCTTGGAGCCAGTTACCAGTAGTAGCGCCACCAGGAGTAGTCGTGGCTGCCATTTTGCTCATGTTTCTTCTGCCTCCAGCACGTACATCAGAAGAGTCATAATCAGAGGATGAAATAGAGGAGTCCGAAGATTTACGTGCGAGTGCTTGACGAGTATATTCTGGAGAGTTACTACTCGCAGCGCCCACAATTGGCAGGGCACCACGGGTTGAGGGATTCCCAGTAGTGTGAGAAGGAGGGATAGTGGATGAACCGACAGAAGCATAGTCGCTGGTTCTGGGGTCTCTGGATGACGTAGTTGTAGCTGCATTATCATTAGAACTTGAAGCGGCAGCAACGTTGGAGTCTCTCTGGTCCGAAGGCGAAGTGGAATCCTTTGTTAAACCAACAGCAGTAGCTGCAGCTGCGGCAGCCCCGGCAACAGTAGCACCAATGCCGCTGAGCATACCACCTCCCGAGCTTTCAGACCGCGGTTCCTCATGGGGAGTCATAGCGCTTGTATTCTGGCGGCCGAATACTGACGTTGATTTCGAGCTCTCTACAGTATTAAGCGATCCACGACGCAAATTAGGATCAGGATTAGACACTTGAGACAGACGGCGGCGATGATTCTCAGAGGTAGGAATAAGCTGGCCCGGAACTGAAGACATTTGATAATGAATGCTCTCATTAGTTCGAGGGGTAGGCTTCAACGAGAAAGAACTACGTCTATTTTGGCTTCCAGTTGGCGCAGGGACCGGGCCGGAAGATGTCTTGTGGTCATCAGGCAGCTGGCCAAGTTCACGGAGCTCTTTTTCAGCAGCACCGACCATGCTCCAGGCCTTGGGACGGTCACTGTCGCCCAGAACATGTGGCTCGTCAGGGTTAACATCAAGTTGCTTGCCATCGGCGGTGGAAAGATTGGGGCCATCAGAGGCTCCTCCACTACCCATTGGATTAGGACCCCCAATATCAGCAGGTGATACGCCAGTTCCGGAAAGGAGAGTAGGCATTGTGGTAGCATCTCCAGACTTGGGTGCGGAAGAAGGGGTAGAAGTAGACATTCTGGTCGGGGTATCCTTTCCCTCATCACCAGGAGCGCCAGTCTGAGAGGTTCCCTTTCCATTGTCCTTGGCCTTGGTACTATCCCGAAGAGTGCTGCTAGGCTGTTGATTTTGGGGAAGAGCATCAGACGAACCTAATGCGGCTTTTGAAATATCAGGGCGATGGGGAGTTCCATCATCGGTAGGGATACTTTGGGTGCCAGCGGTCTTGTCCCTGAGGTCAAGGTCACGGTCCGCGCGGCCACTTTCCTTCTGGCCAGTTTCGCTGTTCTTGTTGCTGCCAGACATGGTAGCAGCTGCACCACCTAGGCCAACAGCGCCCATCATGGTACTGATAATACTGGTGGAACTTGGGTTAGAACTTTCGCTTTCCTCATTTCGAGGTTTGTTCAAGTAATCTTGGTTTTGGGGTTGAACAGGGGAAATATTGGAGGCTGCGGTTCTAGAAGGAAGTGCCGTGGGCGCAGAAGGGGAAGAAATGGGGCCAGCTGTGGTTCCAGTTCCGACTCCGGCCCCAAGAGAGTGGGTGCTGCTGTCCTGGATAGTTTCTTCATCGGGATAGGAGCCGGGGTACTTGTGAGACTCGGTGATGTCCTTGGGATCTTCACTACTAGCAGCAGAACTGACAGCAGGAACACTAGCTTTTGAAGCGCTTTTCGGGGAGGAGATATTGGTAGACTCAAGCTGCTTGCCTAGACTCAGAGGGTTCCAAGTTTCGCTTTCCTGGATCACATCAGATCGAGCCGAAGTGCCCATAGTAGTACTGGAAGAAGCACCAGCAGCGGTTTTGGAGGGGGTAGTAGCAATATCTTTGCTCTGCTTGTTCTTTTGAGAAATTCCAGTCGCTAAAGCAGCTCCGGCTCCAGCTCCAGCTCCGGCTGCAGCTGCAGTTTTTGCGATGTTGGCTGGGCTAGCAGAACGTATCTCTTCAGTTGACCAGCTTGACTGGGGCCTGCTGATGTTCTTGTTCTTCAATGCAGGCGTGTCATCAATGCCCAAAGCCATAGTCTGCGGTGAGTCGGTATCTAATTTCTTGGAGCCATGTAGGCCAGCAGTGGAAGTCGATGTCTCAGGGGTTTGCCTCGCTTGGTTAGGGTAAGTTCTGGGATAGTCCTGGCCTTCATAAGCCTGGGGTTTGCTAAAAGCCGGAGTGGAATCAGAGGCTGTAGCACCGCCATTAACGTTAAAACCACGAGCAGCCAAGCTTTGCTGCTGCTCAGGAGTCAAGCCCTGATTCCCGGTAGTAGAGATGGATTGGCCCTGGCCATGTACAGCCGAGCTGGGTTCCTCTGGGCCCTTATCCGACGAGTTTCGGCGATGCATCGCGTAAGCACCAGCTCCAGCACCAGCAGTACCCGCAGCAAGAGCAGCAGCAGCAGCAGGTCCCCAGCCGGTGTGAGAAGCCTCGGTAGTGCTCGAGGTTGATGCTAAGTTTGGATTATAGACCTGGTGCTGCTTCTGTTGATGCGGTTGGGTTTGGTATTGAGGACTGGCAGAGGCCGGATTGATGGGGTGGTTATGGACCACAGGCAAGGGATGAGATGTGGTATGAGGTTGCGACTTCTGCGCACCATAGGTGTCTGGTGTTCCACTATAAGCAGCCGCAGCAGCAGCAGTAGCAGGGTCAGATGACTTTGCCATACCATAAGCGGGAGTTCCATGAGGCTCAACCATGGAAGAGTCATTGATATTCTGGCTTCTGGTAGGCTGGAATGTACCGCTCTGGCCTGGACGGCTACTTGCACCTTTTTGAGTGGTTACACTAGTCGCTGCCAGTTCAGGGCTATTCTGGCTGTTGATTCCAGCCCAGGGAGTCTCGTCTTCCTCATCAAGAGCTCCACTATCGGTACTACTATAAGAGCTGGTGGTGCGCTTATGATTGCCTTTAGTAGGGAGAGGAGCCTCGGAATCCTCGAGAGCAGCACTGCCAAGAGCCGCACCACCAGAACTACCTCCTGTCTGAGCAGAAGGCTCAAGCAGACCCTTTATCTCTTTGTACCAGCCGAGCATATCCTGGTAGCTTTCGGCCCGGAAAATCCACGTGTGACCACGATGAAGAGTGCCAGTTTGGCGGCCCTTGAGGATAAATTTGTTGTTGGACCCGCCACTAGCCGAATGAGAGCCCAGGGTTTGGTCAGGCAAGTAGAGCGACATGACAGGAGTTGGACTATCGGCAGATTTGAACTCATGCAGATGGGTAGGCGATAAGACATACCAGCCTGCGGTGAAGCTCTTGAGGTACTTTCCTTTGCGCTCCAGAGGACCGGACCGGATCATGTGACAAGACGGATGATCCATGCCAGGGTAAATGATCTGCTGAACAGTCCGTCTAGGGGCGTTAGTTAAGAACATGTCATCTCTAGATTTCAGCCAGTGATCCCATTCAGCGTCGCGAGGCATGCTAATGACTCCAGAACGTAGATCCTCGGAAGTGTTGTAAGCCAAAGTGCTCTCACGTTTGAGCATGCCGGCAATAGCGTTGAAAGACTTCTGAATTTCATAAACAACAATAGACTCGAGCTCGCGCCCAGAAGTTTCAAGGTTGATATGGGCCTGCTGGATGTAGTTCTCCTCCTTCAACTGCTTCTCAACTTGACGATCAACGGAGTGACGCAACAGATACGGATCCGACTTTCCAGTAACCGAGGGTTCGGTCCCTGAAGCATTCTGACTGATGGTGTCGTTAAGAGAGCGGACAGACTTCTTGGTGTTGTCTATTTCTTGCTCAATATTGCTCTTGAAGTCGCTGGCGAGATTGCGGATTTCCTTTATCTTGGAAGACAGCTCGGAGCGGAGAGAGGTCAGCGCAGCAATGACATCTTCTTCAATAGCCTGGGACTTCTCAGCTTCGTTGACAGCAAGATGGCTATGGTTCTGCAAAACATTGAGACCATCCAAGAGGCCTTTAGTCTGGAGGAATTCTTGGGGCATCGTGAATGAAGCGACGGCCTGCTGGAGACGTTGATGAGCTTTGGCGCGGGACTCATAATGGTTTCCGGTCTCCTTGAAGTAGGCAATAAGGTCTTTGAGGATTTGGCGGTATTCTAGACGACAAGCGAAGTCAGTATCTGCTTCATATGAGTGTTGTGAGCGGTATACAGTGTGCGAAACTTACCCTCGAATCGGCTGGCCAAGATTTCACTTGGGTTGGTATCAGTGGGAATAGGGCAATGGAAAGGGCTGCTGAGCTGCTCCTGGTTATATCCGCGCGAGCCAGATCTGAAGTCTTGGGAAGCATGGGTGGTGGTAGAATGAGCTCCAGGAACATCGTGATCGCGCATAGTTCCACTAGACAGATGGGAAGTATTTCCAGAACGGCTGGAAAGAATCATGTGGTCATCAGACGAGGTAGAAACTCCACGACTATGCTTCGAGCCGCCGCCATTGCCAGATTTCATGCCCCAGCCCTCGCTAAACTTGCTGCCAGAAGCGCTTTTATTGCCTTCCATATCATGGTAGGCGTCAGTGACAGCACTGGAATGCTCAGGGTAGGAACGAGGAGCAGAATCATTGGTGGCAGAGCCAAGAGCTCGTTCTGTGGTAGACGCCACGTTCTGGGCGGTGTTAAGGGTGTCCTTGACAGCTGGAGCTCTAGTCGCCATTTTAACAGCTGGTATAAGTCACCGTAAAATTTGTCAGTAGAGCTGTATCCTAGGAGGCGATAGTATGTTGTGAAAGTTGTAATTGGTCGAAACGGATATAATAGCGACTAGCATGCGCTGAGGGAGCGTTATGGGCAACAGATTAAAAAGAAAAGATTAAAAACAAAAGATTAAATAGAAAGATATTGAAGATACTGAAGATATTGAAGATGTTGAATATTTTGAAGATTTTGAAGATTTTGAAGATTTTGAAGATATTAAGAGCGCAAGGTAATCATAGGGCAGGTGCAATAGATGAAGAGTAGGCGAGGGTCGGTTTTTGGTTATTTTGGTTGGTATATAGTATAATTGAGGATGTGGTGGGCAGCCAATCTTCAGATAAAGTAAGCAAAAATGAAGTCAAAGCAAAAGCATAGATGACAACTTCATTAGCGGATATCCTCATTTTTATCCTCTCATTGATATGGATACGTAACTTCCATAGCCTGCCAGCTCAACGTCATGCCTTCCTCGTTCTTCGATTCCAACCCAGCAACTTCCCTTCACACGTCATAACCAACCCAAAATAAAACCAGATCCAGAATCAATCAATCCGTTAACGAAGAAGGAGCCGGCTGCCAAGGGAGCTGCCGAATGTGGAAGCTACCATAGCTCCTGCCCGCTACGTTAGTTGTTTCTATGAACATGGCATTGAGCTAGCTACTCCCTCCGCGTAAGACACGACCGTAGTCAGAATGGAATATGCGTCTTTTTGTGGGCTGACGACATGTACGTAGTAGAATGTACCCATAGACGTTAAATATATTTAAGTTCAAGTAGTAGAATGTAACTTGACCTTGACAGGTACCAGGTACTAGCTAAATAGCATGCTTGTTCTATGACGACGGTGAGGGTATTGTGTTGCCACCAAGTACCCAAAAAAAGCAGTCGGAAGTACTGTCAATCTCTTCAATGCATACGTAGCTCCGGCATTCCACTAGTCCATTTCCATTCATCCCCAAAAGTCTTTTCAAGACACGGCCAAGCTAGCACGAGCCCCCTTTTACCGTCATCACCCGCTTCTAACAGTCACCTGAGGCGGCCCTCTTGGACATAGCTTACGGCGTTACCTCTTGAGCACTCTTTGCATAGCCTTTCTCACTCAGCACAGTGCTTGTGTGCTCAGAGATATCCGCTAGATCTTACACCAACCTTTCCCCTTCCCAGATACTTCCGTGGCTTACGTATCTTGCAAATCAGCTATTGCTACTTATAGCCCCACGTAGTAGCTGTGCGTGTACCATCTTTATATCCTGAAAAAGCTCTTGCCATCGTCTCGATCTGCCAGATCTCCAGATACTAGAGATCGAGATCAGTTCGCACAGCACTAGAAGCAACTGCCACCTACAAGCTCGTCACATCCCTCTATCAAAAGGTCCTCATAGTGCATGTGCCGCCATAGCTTTTTTTCTCTTCGATGAGTTTGGTGGCAAGCCTACGTCTTCACTCCAAACTATCTTCTTGAGATCCATCCTCCTCTCGCGTCGTAGCGAAAGATGCGAGTCAGCTGGAACCCATATCTTATGTGTTAGTTTATTAACCAGTCAGACTGCAGTGGATGCTTTGAGACTAGCTTAAAATCGATTATCCTCAGCTTCCTGCGCTCACTTGCCACTCTAGCAATACGTTATATTCTCTGCTACCAAAACGCATGCTCCAGCTCGACCCAAAGCTATATGTACGTAGTTTGGAATGAGCGGCTTCCCACAGAGGCCGGCTATTCTTTAGGTCCCACCTCTATCGAGCCGCAAACATCATTCTGACGTCACTTGACGTTTCTCTTTGCGGTTCAGCATATTTACCATCCGTTCTAGTAAGAAATAAGGCTCAAAATGATGAAGGAAAATGGAGAAAAAAGAAGGCAGGTACTAAATCAAGATCTGCAGGGAGAAAAAAAATATCAGCAAGAGCTCGCGAGAAGCAGAAAGGCGCACAGGTAAAAAATGAAGGTGATGGGTTTATCCTGGAGACACGGGGAATCGAACCCCGGACCTGATCCAAGTCACGGAAGCAGTTGCTCCGGCTATGCTAAGGATCCGTCATACCACTAGACCATGTCCCCGAACCAATTCGCCGGAATATCCGGGTCTTAGACTGAAATATATTGGAATGCAACTTTACGATCCTATCGAAAAAGGGTTAATTCTGTCCGGTAGCCAATCCGGCGTCGTTTGATCTCTGTGATTCCCGTAGACGTTAAATATATTCAAGTTCAAGTTCAAGATCCTATCGAAAGTAGACGTTTTCAGTGGTTCTTCCCGTCGTATTGACAGCATTCGCTAGTTAGAGTAGACGTTAAATACAACAACAACAACAACAACAACAACAAAGTAGACGTAAGATATATTCAAGTTCAAGATCCTATCGAAGAAGAAAGGAGAACAGTGCCTCAGCAAAGAAAAAGAGGCAAAGAGGAAGTAGGCATGTCCCCCTTCCCCCTTGGGGACGCTTATAGCCTACTCAGACGGCTCGAAAGACGCAAATGGGAACACAGGAGCAGGATGGACCACACTGCAAACACAGCTACCCTAGATACGGGACGCATAGCTCTAGGCAAATAGATGGGGGCGGGGTAGTAAATGCAAAAACGTACGAAGCCTACAAAGTCGCAAAACAGGCCGTAACACGTACAGATGCCGAGGAAATTTAGCGCTGTCTAGACACCTGAGGGAGGAGTGGCGGATTTCTTACACAACCCGCACAAATGAAACAGCACTCTTCGGGACATCATGGACAAAATAGAACGAATCCTAGGCCTCTGACATAATGAGAGCTCTAGGAGAAAACTGCAGGTTCTGTGAGTCCCAAGTCATGTAGACCTAGGGGACAACAAACATACCGACGTGCAAGCAAAACTAGAGTGTCACGGAACGAACCTAGTCAAAAGTGGAGGGTGAGCCAGCCAACTACGTACGGAACAAGGAGAGGGAGATGGAAAGACCAGGAAGGATACCGCCGCCAACTTCAAGGCATTCATTCCCTGTCGTCCCCCTTCAATGTGTCCAGCTACAAGGGCGTTGACGAGACAGAACTGAGACATATCCTGACAGCTAGAGCGCGTTATGAAGACTCCAATGATGGGTAACACGAATTCTTTAAATCATGGGTGTCTGCGAGTGCATTACTACAACTGCAGGCTATCCAGAAGTGCTGTCCAAAGACGACATCACCCAGGCCACTACTGCCCAAAGCCCGGCGCCGTATTGCTGGGGAAGACTGGTAGGTAAACTTCAAATAAATTAAACTTCCTATTTTCAATTTGTTTTCCATCATATCATTGCCAAGCCATAGCAGGTAGATGATAAAGAATGCAGCACCATAACACCGTACTTGCATGGTCCATATTGCTATAAAAGACCAGTAGATGAAAGTTAAATAAGATGAACGATCACCGGGAATACTAATCCCGCTCCGCCATATTGCTAGAAACAACAGAATGTAGATGTGAAAGAATATAAAGGCGCAAGGCTCACGTAGCCACCCACCGACCAATATGTCTAAACAATAAAAAACGGCGTCTAACATGGGCACACAACCATCTAAAATTTCCTTGAATTCCAGTTACTTTTGACAAATAATATATTTATGCTGGGGCTATTATATTCGCTTCGGGGCTCTATGGACAATTTGATTTTCATTCCTACATCCGTGTCTGGCCGGCTCGTTCCAGTTCTGTTCTTCCTCCTCTACAAAATCATATTTTTCTTAGTCTTGACCCTACTCTGCTCAATTTTTAAAACTTTGCTGTGCAGCTAATGCTAAACTATCAATAGACGGCTTGGATAGCCGCTGTCGCCGAGGTGGAGGCGCCTTTGGCGGAATTCTTTTAGGCATGGCCTTGCCTGTTGTCGAAGCACTATTTGTAACCGACGAGACTGCACCAGCACCATTAGGAATTCCTAGTTCAGGCGAGGTTGATATTTGATTAGCTGACACTGCCGCCGCTTCCTCTGCAGTGGCTGTTTTCGATGCAATCGTTGTTGCCGAAGCCGTAGTAGTAGAATGATGGCCACCGCCATGCTTGGTGTGGTGTCCGATGAGCACGCCATGTCGATGCTTGGGAACTTGTGGTCGTGGTTTTTTAAGACGTCCCGGGACAATCGATCCTAATGAAGAGGTTCTAGATGTAATGGAAGCAGCACCCGAGCGAGTTGGAGATGGGGAGGCATGTTGAATGGCAATAACGGGGGCTTCAGCTGGTGTGAGACTGTTTGCTCGTGATGGGGTACCCGAGTTAGATATAACCCCGGTGGGAAGCTCTCCGGCTACAACGCCATCAATGTCCACGTTCGGTAGTTCACCGCCTAAAACCGCTATACGGCTAGGGGTTGTCACGCCAGGCTTTTCTTGCACAGCAGCAACATCACTGACACTGACCATACTACTGGTCTCTGACGGCGAAAGGCTCATTCCCAGTAGGCGTTGTGCAAGGCCCTTGTCCATTTTGCGAGCATCGCTAGCTTTATTCAGCGCCAAGTTCTCCTGAGAATCATCAGTTTCGGGTTCCAGGAGACTATTAGCTTTTTCATATTGACCTAATTCCAATCGACTCTCCCCGCCACTAGCAGGCACTGCATCTCGAAGCCATTCGACATTCCGCACTCTCTCAACCAACCGAAGTGTTGTCTCATCGGTTGGTGCGAAATGGGCATTGATAGACCCAGCTTGTCCCGCGACCAAGCTGAGAATCGCCAGGATGTCTTTTCGTTTGTAATGGGAGTGCGGTTGGTTAAGTTGTGTATGGGCAAGCAAGGGATACAAAACACGCAGATACGTATGTCGCAGCGAGGCTTTATCTTCTGGAAGGTCCATAAGGTTCCGCAGAATGATGTCGACCAGCACTTTAAGGTCGTTGGTATAAAAATATTCGTAGGTAGTTCTGTTGGTAAACAGAAGATACAGCACCTTAAGAATAAGCAGCTGGTATGATGTTTCTGCCTCGCGGTTGAGCAGCATAATGATATTTTCCCCAAAATTGCGATACGATGAGCCTTCCAAGCTCAAGAGTTTGATGACACGGTTGGTGAGTGGCGCTTCAGGTGGGGTCTCCTGAGTACTAGACACGGTTGCTACAGAAGTTGATGCCAACATGTATTGCTCGTTCAAAACCAGCTAGATCAATAAATGTTAGATGGGCAAATAACGTCGCAGTGAATCCATGGTTCTTTCAATCTCAACTCACCAATACTTTGATAGTAGGGTTGTCATGAGCATCGTCAGATACGCTGTCTATAGCTTGCAGTAAATGTGCCACAAATGCGTCATCAATGCGAACCAAGTCTTCTCGTCGTAGCCGTTCAATACGCGACATTTCAAACATCAACTCCAGTAGCAGACGATGAAGTCTGGCATCTCCGTGACCTCTGCCATGGCGAAAAATAAGCTCAGTAAGTCGAGGAAAGGATGCATTCTGTATCATGAGCCGGAAAAGATCGGGATTTAATCGGCCATCCAGAAGCATAAACCAGGCTACCACGTGCAGAGGCGCACACTCGTCTTCTTGCAGCAAATTTGAGATAAGTTGCTGACGAACATAGTCTTTATTTTCATCAAACACAAGACTGCCCATAAGCTTATGAGCGCAATTTGCGACGTCATCCTCCGAGTGGAGAAGAGCATCACGCACAGCAGCAACCAAGTAAAGCCATGTTCGGAGAGTATGATCTATCAGCTCGTTGGTTCGGCATCGTTTCGTCAGACAATCATCAAGCGCTGCAAATATTGGCATTCTTATTATTAGCGTTTCGAGCCCTTGAGAATCAACGCAAGCCAGATAGGATGATTGGAATAATGACGGGCATAAGCCGGCATGGGGCGGACATGGAGAGACTCACCCTGCCAAAATTGGTCCTCAGACTCCAGACGGTCAAAGGTAGCCATGATAGCAAACGATTAAGAGAAGAAAAGAGATTGGCCAATTATACTAAAAGACGAATGTTTGCGATAGACGACCCACGTTCTTCCAAGCAAAGAACGGATAGGGCTAGTTGCAAATCGTAATCGTATTGTTCAGTTCGGAGTGGTGGCCAAGAGAGAATAAATAATCACGATAGAAACAACCTGATGTAGGAGTCTTTATCGATAATGATCGGGCCCAAATAGGCTAAAACGGCTATAACCGCGACAATTGTGATGATGAATTTCAAAAGCCTGTCAATAATCAAGCTTAGGACTGGATAAGCACCGGTTAACCAACTAATTGAGTAGCAGTCAAATAATTAGGTATAGACAACTATATCTTCATGAAGCTAAGATGGTAAGTGCGGACATGAGAAAGATTGAAAGAGAGGGACCAGCGAGTACGAATCACTCACTAGAGTAACAGGAAAACCAAAACAGTGATGATAATCCGAGGTAAAAGGTATGTATGTATATTGACAGTGTAACGCTTGCCCTGTTTTTCTTATAAAGGTCTCTAGTCTGACTCCAGCTCGATGACCGTGTCCAAATAACACAAGAAATTTCAAGAAAGCATCAGCCAGCCTCCTTCACGAAGCAGAAACAAGAGGCATAAATAGTTTGTTTCCAAGTCTTGGGTTTGAGATAGCAGATTAAGGTCGACGCTGTGACTTGTCTTGGCAGCCAAAGCTAGTACAAAATAAGCTCGATCCGACAGCTGTCAGCAGCTGCAGCTCTGTGCAGTTTCCATGATTTCATTTAGGGGCTCTTAACCCTGTATTTCGTCCATAATTGATATCGTTCGCTCAGGGCATGGAAGGCCTTTGTTCGCATCATGAAGAGCAGTTCTTTATCTTTCCTAGTTATGCTTAACCGGACACAGCCTGTAATTTAATGTATTATTGTCACTTTACAGAAAATCGTATTCTTAATCGTTTGTCTACACGATTGGCCACCAATCATCAGATATCATTACTCGTCATAGCCCATCCGTTTCGTCACCTCGTTTCTATACCCCATGAAGCCCAGCTTGTTGGTGGGGAGGTTGCTGCTGTTGTTGGTGTGCCACTGCAGCAACTTCTTCTTCGTCCAGAGGCTCTACCCTGACAAGGATTTCTTCCAGCAAACCCTCTAGGAAAGTTCCAACATCACGGCCCATCCCAACCGGTTCGGCCTTGTCGTAATGGTCAATCTCCTTACATACATGTGCTAGCTTGTAAACAAGTTTCCGGACTTTTTCATGGGCTGCCTCGGATCTTTGCTGCCGCGGTGTAACCTGGCAATTTGGGCGGAAAGCTTGCTGCAGCCGAATCTGACGACGCTTCAGGGCTTCCTCCAACGCAGGAAATATCACATCATTCAACGCGTCAAGCTCGCCATTTGATGGCGGTGAGGCCGGGGGCGGAAAAGATGAAGGCGTCAAGGGTTCTGAAGGTAACTGAGCCTTGGACTGTAGGCCATGCGTAGGGGCAGACGTCTTATTAGGTAGCGCTACTGGAGTGATATCACGAGACTTTTGATGATGGCTAAATTGCGGTTGAGCTTGCTTCAACTGCTGTGGCACATGTTGAGGTGTCGGGGGTCCCCGGAAGGGTGGAATCTCAGCAAGACTCAATGGTGCCAATTTCGGGGCCCTTGAAGATGGCTGAGGCAAGGCGTGTAGATTAGTCGGTTGAGATGGTGAATGATTTGCATGTTGGCGTGTTTGCGATTGGCTGTTTTGGGCTTCAGCTAATATTCTATTGGAGTGGACAGGCACAGGCGGAGGCTGGTTTTGACTGTGGTTATGATGATTACTCGGTTGGATTGCGGAAGCCAAGTTCATGCGGTCGAGATCTCGTTGGAGCTCCTCCTGCAAGACTCTATCGTAATCTGGCGATTGGTGTATGGATACTGGATCATGTCGATTACTGCGCGTAGGGGTTTCAATCCGTGTTGGAGGTTGAACAGTTACGCGAGTGGGGGATGGTAAAGGTGGAGGATAGTATGGCTTAGTTGGTGAACTAGATACCAAGTTGAGCACTGGCTGTAAGGGCTTCCTTTGCGGTGAAGATTGTTTCATAGTGCCGTCTACCTTGACAGTGTCTGATGACCCGAAGTCATAATCACGCTTCTTAGAAGGACTAGCAGCACGATTTCCTAGCCTGTTTTCTGGTTCTAACGGCCTCGAGGGCCGAGAATTAGCTGTAGGACCAGCGATGGCATCCAGATCTGGTCTGTGGACAATATTTCCCCGATCGCTAACTAAACGAACAGTGCCAAAGTCCCACATGTCTTCATCAACACGCATGGATGAAGCAGCTACATTGTCTTCGTAGGAGTCCATGATATCGTCGTCATCGGTTTTATGAGTTGCAGCGTAACGGCTATATCTCTCAATCAGCTCCGTTAGGTACGAAGTTTTCTTGGCCTTCTTAATGAAAGGATGTCGGAGAAGCTCGCGCGCGGTTGGTCTCTCTTTGGGGTCGCGTTGTAGGCAGACCTCAATGAAGTCTTTGAAAGTTTTGGTAAAGCTTCCTTCTAGTCTGGGGGGTGGGTTTTTAGGGATGAGGAAAAGAACCTTCATGGGATGAATATCGGCATATGGCGGCTCACCATTCGCCAATTCTAGGGCAGTGATGCCGAGTGACCAGACATCAGCCCTGTGGTCATAACCGGACTGTTTGATGACCTCTGGAGCCATCCAAAATGGCGTGCCTACAAATGTGTTTTTCTTGGTCATTGTAGCGGACAGCTGCCCAGACACACCAAAGTCAGCAAGTTTTACTTGCCCATTGGAGCTAAGCAGTACATTGGCGGCTTGTGTGGAAGGAAAGAGAAATGTTAGCTAGAGAATATTGATTTAGATCAAGGACATGATAGCATAAGGCGATCTCGGCTTACCTTTGACGTCACGATGCAGCTTTTTGTCAGAGTGTAGATAGTCAAGTCCAAGAAGCAGTTCTCGCATGATAATTGCAATATATTCCTCCCCAATCAGGCCTGGTTTCATGAGGTCAGCGCAACTTCCGCCAGAGCAGAACTCCATAACGATCCATAGCTCAGCACCCTTGGCATATGAGCCATAATACTTGGTCACGTATGGGGACTGTAATTCGGAAAGGATGGCGATTTCCTGGATGATATCCTCGACTTCGTCTTCGGCGCTTTCAATATCGATAACTTTGATTGCAACCGGTTGGCCAGTTCGTTTGTCAACACTGTTCACAAACATAGTGTTAGCATGGAGAGTTTTCTGCTACTGCACCGAGACGTTTTGGGGTCTACGGAAGGATGTAAGGACGAAAGAACTCACCCCTTATAGACCTTTCCAAAGCTTCCTCCACCTAGATAGACAAACGCTCACATGTTAGAGTTAATAGTGTGGATAAAAATTGTACAACGGTCTTGGCCTAGACCTTACCAATGCAATACTCCTTTGAGTACAGCAACTCAGGGTCCAAAGCCTCATTGCGCTCATCATGAGAGCGATCGGCCATGGTTAGTTGACTGGAATGCGCTTGATCAAGGGCAAGGCCAGGTTTGTTGAAGTTATTAGTGGCGAGGTGTTGCAAATCTCTATAGGAATCTGATTGGGATCGTGATACAATTGATAGTGGAAGGTTCAAGGTAGCTTGCGTTGGCTGGAACAAAGGAAGGTAATGATAACGGTTGCTAATGTGTACGGAACAAACGAGAGGTCGTAGATAAAACACAAGTGGTGATTTGACTGGGGATTGGAGAGGTCCAGACGCGATTGGGGGAATAGATTGTTTTGTTTTTTTTTCGAGATCACTTTATTCGGAGAACCGGTTGGCAGAGTGCAGGAAATAACAAGGTGCGTATATAACACTATTGTTGTCTAGCAAACGGTTAAAAGGCACAACACAGCACAGAGAGTCGAAAAATAGGCCAAGGAAAAAAAGAAAAAGAGTATAAAGACCAAAATCCAATCAGGTACAAAGGCGGTGACGCTCGAGAGCAGCAGAACCTAGAAAACTGCAACGTGCGGTTCTCGGGTTCCCACTTGATGCTAGGTCGACTTTATTTGTTTTGCTTGAGTCCGGCTAGCAAGGTTTTTTTGGTTTGTTTACTTTTCCTTGTTGGGTTTCCTTCTGGGAGGTATCTCGAGATTGGATTAATGCAGGGAAGCTGAATTTTTGATTTGTGATTTGTCGATGGGCACCAATAGACGCCAATGGTAACAAAGAGAATATGGATAGTGAGAGAGATAATCACAGCGTCTATTATGGCACGATTGAATAAAGACGTCAGATAAGAATGGGCGTTTCCCAGGTTGGAGAGAAAAAAAATATAGCCGATAGGGCAGACGTAGACATTTGTAGATGTTAGTGTTTCCAAGGCACAGACAGAATAGCGAGACAGGACAGAACAAATTTGCAAGACAAAAATGAGAGCTGGGGATGTATAATGATGGGGACGACAGAAACAAGAAGAGGAAAGGAAAGAAAATAGAAAGAATAAAGAAAATGAAGAGATATAGGGTTGCCGTCAAGATCTCCGTTTGGCTTTGATGACGCAGGATAGGCAAGGCACAGACAGGCATAGAGTTACCATATGTGGTGTAGTGGCAGGGTAGGAGGCTAGCCGAAGAGGTAGGCACAACACGTTGGTGCTTTCTCTTTCTACTTGGGAACAACAAGGCTAGGCTAGTAAAATAAACGAAGGGAGAAGGCAGCTGATAAACTAGGAAAGATTGTGAGCAGGGTAGTGGGGGCAGAGGGAGGTTTCTCCGAGATTGTTAGAAAGAGAAGCGATCTGGTATATAAAGTGGCATGCAGCGTATACTAGTGGCTATACAAAGATACATGTAAAATGGCCGTGTATATACCTAGCGGAAGACATTGGATGTCCAGTAAACCCTCGAATCGATTAACTACTAGCTTTCTCTCGACTTGAAAAGCTTCCTTCTGCTCAATATTGGCTTGGCTGTTGTACCACGCAGTGTTCCTGGGCCACATCTGAAAATGATGTTTTATTGATTAATTTCCTTCGGGATCTTTTTCTCTCGTGTTCTAGCTCTTGATATTGAAAGCTTTGTTTCTGTGCGTCCGTGTACAGCCTTATACATATACATTTTGTCACATAATGTCTTGGTTGTTTACGTACCCAACGTGGAAAACAGCGGATATAAGATAAAAGGTCTTGTATGAAATATGAGGCTCCAGAAGCATGGTTCAAACACAACTTTCTAGTATCGTTACATGCAGTCTCTCGCTATGGTCCATATTTCTACTTGATTTAAAATCGAGCCAAGCCACTTTAGGAAACTAGAAGCTATTGGCCTGCGAGATGTAAGTCAGTATGTTTTCCTTCCTGGCGCACTCCGGCAGTATCTTTGCCTGTTCCTTCTATCGTAACCACTGGTGCGGTGGGAGGTGTTAGGGGCCGGAGATAGCGCTAGCACAATATGACAAAAGAATGAACGACTACTAGAAAGAATAAGTTGTTTTGTAATCCCGCGGCTCTTCAACGAATTCAAAGTGCAGTCCGTCTCGGCATCTTGCATCATACCACATAGCTGTGATTGGCTAGGCTCATCAAGATATCAACATCACTATTCCCTTATGGATGGCAAAGCATGAATTCTAACTCTGGTTTCCATCGAGAGGAGCAGCCGTTGTTTGAATGCGGGCAGAGCCAAAAAAAAGGCCTTCTTTGAGCTAGACATTCTTATGTAAAATAAAATACTGTAGGTCCTCATTATTGCCAAGCCTGACTGCGTCTGTGTTGTCCAAATAAGCCTGCACTGAGGCTTTGTTTTGCTTGGTCCTTGGACTCTTCTCCTGCAGTACTCTTAGATATATTCCACCATCACCGTGCCCTGTTTCAAGCCCACATCAGCAATGGTTTGATCCAAAAGACCAATAAGATCTTTGCCTTGGGGCATTTGTTTAAGCTCAAACTCTGCACCAGCAGCATTTCCTTCTAATGGTTCAGCCTTGAGCCATTGGTACAATCGCTCAACTCGATCTTCTAGACTGAACCGGCGAATAACTCGTCCAGAAGCATGACGGAACTGAATGCGAGTAACCATAGCAGGATTGTTTTCCGGCTCGACATGTGGCTGGTCGGATGCAATATTATCCCACGCAGATAGCTCAGTAGCCGGTGGTGCCTCTGGTGTATCTAGTCTTGTAAGGGAGTCGGGGTCAACGATAGCAGGGGCTGCAGATGCCGCAGGATCGCCCTCCTTGTTTTCGCCAAGGCTATTCATAAGCGCCATCTCAAGCATTTCCTCCTCGGTCATGCGGTCAAAGTCGGGAGCTGATGACTTGTTCACTTTCTTTGCGACGGGGTTCTTGCTGTTGGCTGATAAACTGTAGCGGTCTAGGAACTCAGCTAATTGGCTGCAGAACTCTGAGCTAGAAGGGAATGGGGTCCCACTCCATATCTTGACTTGTTCCCCTGTCCGAGGGTCGATGATGGAGACATGAGGATACAGGTCCTGATTTTCATGTTGCTGGCCGGGGAAGTAGAAAGTAATGTATTGCTCGGCGTTGATGTCGTCTTTGGCATATTGTAGGAAAATAAAGTGCTCTTGAATTAGATCCTTTACTGTCTGGTCGCGCCAGATGTCTCGATTTAGTGCCTGGCAATGGAAGTTGCTCATATCTTGCAGATTAACTAGGAGCCACTTCTTCTGCTCTTTTCCCTCGTCGCGGGCGTCTTCCCAGCTAAAACGTGCCATTAGGTCAAAGGGAGGCCGAAATAACTGCGCAAGTCTTTGTGATCGGGAGACGCTCTGCCCAGTTTCGGGGTCGCGGGTAGGCACTGGGTTGGAGCCTGAATCCTCCCAGATAGATTGGGCGAAGGGGTTAGAGCTTGCAGCTGGGTAAAGTTAGCTTTGTAGACTTTGCTTGGGGTGAATCCAATAAGTGGTTTATTATTACCTTGCCTAGCGCGTCTCCGGCGGTCCATATCCGCTAGAAAATTCATTTCGGTGCTATCTTCATCAAAGTCGTTCCAGCCCCCAACCAGCGTCTCGGTGCGGCTGGCAATCGGTGCTCTGATATCATGGCTTGGGTCTTGAGCACCATTTTCGGCATAGAGCTCTTCCTGGAGCTTCTTAGCCATAGCGGCATCTTCATCTGCTTGGGCCTGTGCTGCTATTCGGGAGGCTATGATATGGTCGTCATCCTGGTTAATTGCATCAAAGTCGTTGTTCATGTCGATATCCGATGCTTCTTCATCGCTATCGTCTAGATGAATAACTCCGTCTTCGTCTTCATGAAGGGCGGCTCGTGGTCTCGGCTGAGAATTGTTGGACAAGTTGTTGGCGGTATTGAAGCTGTGGTGAAGCTCGGGGTTATCATAATATAATTGAACGGCAGACTCGAGGTTGCCTTCTGCCATGCGAAGATAGCCCTCGGCAACGGCTTGCGTCATGCCGGTTATGTCAGAGAATAGTGCAACGTTATCCATGGCGGATATAGCGATTGGTAGCAGTCTTTAGTAGAGATAAAGAATATGGTATCGAGAAGGCGGGATATTCCACTGGGGAAGGGTATCCAAAGGCGAAAGTTCAAGGGCTGTGAAGATGTAGCTGACTGAAAAATGCAGGGGCAAAACAACGGCGGATCTTTGGGTAGATAGATGGTCACTGCTGCAAAGCTATCACACGGTTTTTTTTTCTTTCGACACGAATGGCAATGGTTGTATAGACGAGAGGAAAGCTGGCAGCAAAAAGGGCGAAAAAGCTCAAGGGACGTGTATATTTGAGAGGAAGAGCTTGAGGAGTACGGAAGAAATAGCCTGCATCACTGGGAGTGGGGGAGTGATGGGACGCTGTTTTATTTCGATGGCAAAGGAGAGTCAGAAGAGATAAAAACCAATCGCAAAACAAACCGCCGAGTTGCAGTTCTCTTCGCCCTCAATTCGGACCTTCGATCTCAAAGCCCCTCTTCGTTTATAGTTTTGGATTTAGGACTCTAGCTTGCTTTGAGAGCAAGAAGTGACGCAAGAACAGCACCTTAGTTCGCGTCACGTGACAAGAATAGCGGCCCAGTTTGTCAAAGTAGTAGGCGAGCCAGGTTAGGCGAGACGAGCCCTATTTCGCAGCAAGTCTGGACTGTTTTGGATTATGTTGCTTCGCTGCAACTGCTCCCATGTCAATAGAAGCATCTGCCTTACTTGCTATCTTGACTTCCCGTATAATATCCGTTGACTTGATGCTTCTCTTAGATTTCCCATCATCAGCCCAGCAGCTTAATAAGTCAGCCTCCGGGAGAATGTCGGCAGAGCAAGCGCTCGCTTTGCTTCTTCTACATGATTCTGCGAGCGTCTTCTGTTCTAGACGGCAAAAACGGCATGACAGATCAATATTATGACCAAAATAATGTGCTGTTCTCGAATAAATTAGGCGCGTCTTTTATCTAGCGCGGAAATACCACACTGCCAATTCTGGTTCTCTAGCTGAGAATGAAGATCAAGCTGAAGAAGAGACGAAGTGGATGATTGCATAGACAACGGGCTAGGCTTGTTATTGATGTTTGATCTGTAGGTAACTGGATGTGAGCCTCCCTTGTGGTCTCAGGACAGCTCTGAAGTTAAGAAGCCCTGTTAGGCAGGATCACAGTTGTATGTACGTAATGACACAAATGCAGCCCAGAGCAAAAGAGAGAAGAGAGCAAGCACGCGTCTGGAGGAGAGAGCTTAGGCGGCTGTAATTTCAGACATGCCTTTTCCCTAGGAAGGCCATTGTAGCATAGTTGACCAGCTCATTGAAAGCTTCTGTGTTTTTCTTTCTTTTTCGCTCTGTAGTGCGTGCCTCATCTGCTAGTTTCCACCGAATGAGGGAACGAGTCTCCCTTGCTTTGCTCGGCTGTTTTTGGCTGCCCTATTTAGTTGCCATATATCATCTTGTGTGTCTTGGCTATTCATTGTCTGCTGGCACTGTAGAATTAAATACTGGGCCTTATTCGGCTTTTTTTGTTTTTTTTTCTGCTTTGTGCCTTGCCTTACATTCAAGTCTTCATCTTCTCCACAGTAAGATATCCGCCAATTATCGTCGTGGGCCGTGCGTTTTTGTCAAATCCCATCGCTCAATCAGAATCGAGAAAATCCACCCACCTTACCCCCACCCACAGGAAAGGCAAGAAGGAAAAGTCAAAGAAAAATCCATCTGTTCTTACTGCCCTCTTGCCGCTCCCTGCTTGTCCACACAACCCACCAATTTTCCACCCACTACTGTCCAGCCTGCTAACTACTAGCTAGCTAGCTGACGCTACCCTGCACTATTCACGCGCTACAATCTCAGTTAGCACTAAAATCTAACACACAAACGCCCCCCAAAGCCCCCAAAGCCCCCAAAACGGCCTGTCTTTTGTTTCGACAAACAAACTCTTCCCTTCTCATCCTCTTCGCTTTTCTTTCCTCTTTTCTGGCTCTTCTTCTTTTTCCCTCCGCGAGCTGCCAAAATTTTCCCTTGTCTTCTCGCATCTTTCCTTCACTTTTTTTTCTTTTCTTTCGCGCACACTTCTTTTGGTGGTTTTGTGTCTTTCTGTGATTGAACTTGTGTGTTTCTTTCTGCCTTCGCTCAAAAGTGAGTCTACAATTTTTTTCTCGTCGCTGCCATCGCTTCGCTTGACTCACTCCCAGCGCCGTACCGCATCTCGTCCATCTATCCATCCATCCGATGCTATTGCCAACATCCCACCATCGTGATGTGATGATGCAGTCATCATAGCAGTCGCGATAGTTATCACGACCCAGTTGCGCTGTATTACTTTGTCCCCAGACCTCATCAAAGCCCCTCCGTCTCGACATAACTGCGTTGCCCTGTTGTCATAATCTGCACTATCTCCTATCTTTTTCTTAATGTCCCGTCGTCGACTTGTGTTCTCCGATCTCAGTTTACCACTTAGTCTCTTTTTCTAGTCTTGCTTGCCAGCCAAATTTTTCCACTCCCCGCTCTGGTCTCAATGCGCTTCCCACAACCACCCACCTTGTCGATCCCTCCCACGCCTTATGAGCTACCCCTCCATCAGTCACCATCCTTATCCTTGCTCTCAAACCTGTGCTCTGAATATGTCACCAAGGCCCAACACATTACACAACACTGGCTGCACTGCACCACACTGCACTACACTGCACTGCTTTTTTTTCTTGGTCACTTGGATTGATTTAACTATTCCGGAATCTCATCATCCAGGGACCTCGCAATTCGCTCTGTCGCTATCGTTTTATCACATTACGTCTTGCTTGGTTTCACCCGATCAACCAAGAAAAAATGCATCATTTCTGAGCTTTTCGTGACATGGAAGGATGGATGAATCAATTAGCCAACCAACCAACCAACTCTTCTTGAACCTAGTGGCTCTTGATATCATCACCGAAATTTGCCTGCCCAGTTCCTCCCTACTTTCCTCTTAGGCTGCAATGCCGCAGTTGTTCGTATTCTCCATTACCAGGCACCCTCCGCCGATTCATCATCGAATCAACCTGGCTCATCTTCGACCTCGTTGAAATCACGCATTCCTTGTACAACCTCATACCTGATATAGCCTGAACATCTATGACAAGTGTCATTTACCTAGCATTCTCTGCTCACTCACTTGATAATTCCCTAGTCTAACATGCTTGCTCCCTTCTAGGTTCCTGATTTTATCTGCTTATCGGTGTTTTTGGGTTCTTTTCGATCGACATTTTTTTCTCTTTTTTTAAGGTCCGTCCCTCTCTGCAACATCCTCATCACAGCTCTGTCTTTTTCTAACACTTTACATTTTAGTTTCTTTGAATTGTCACTATGAGCTTCCCTAACCCCGCTCCCACCGGATCTCCCTCTGAGATTGCCCCCATGGGCGCCTCCTCTGAGCAGCCCGCCAAGAGCACCCTTTGGTGAGCAATACCCAAATGGGCTTCTCAATACAACAAGTCGTCTTGCTAACTTCTATTTAGGATGGGTGAGCTCGAGGCATGGATGGACGAGAACTTCATCAAGGGCGTCTGGATGAGCTCCGCTGGCGAAAACGTCCAGGTTAAGGTTATCCGTGACAAGTCCTCTGGGTATGTATATTCAAGAAAGAAAGAAAGGAAGAACGGAAGAAACAAGGCATTCCAACATCTCAAGCCCAGTCGTGCTAATCTTGTCGTTTTTGTAACCACAGCGCTGGCTACTGCTTCGTCGAATTCCAAGGCCCTGAGGCTGCCAACAAGGCTCTAGGCCTGAACGGCTCCCCTGTTCCCAACTCTTCTCGTGTCTTCAAGCTCAACTGGGCTTCTGGCGGTGGTCTCGTTGACCGTCGCGACGATCGTGGCCCCGAGTTCTCCATTTTTGTCGGCGACCTTGGTCCCGAGGTCAACGAATACGTCCTGGTCTCTCTTTTCCAGGCTCGTTTCCCCTCGTGCAAGTCGGCCAAGATCATGACTGACGCCATGTCCGGTCAGAGCCGCGGTTATGGATTCGTTCGCTTCTCGGACGAAAACGATCAGCAGCGTGCCCTAGTCGAAATGCAGGGTGTCTACTGTGGTAACCGCCCTATGCGCATTTCGACTGCTACTCCCAAGAACCGCTCTCACGGCTTTGGTCACCACAACATGCCCAACCAGGGTGGCCCCATGATGGGCAGTGGTCCTCAGTCCCAGATGGGCTGGCCCATGCCCTTCAACAACGGCCCCTATGGCAACTACAATCCCGGCAACCAGATGAACCAGTTCACCGACCCCAACAACACCACTGTCTTTGTTGGCGGTCTCAGTGGCTATGTCACTGAGGACGAGCTCCGCTCTTTTTTCCAGGGTTTTGGAGAAATCACCTACGTCAAGATTCCCCCTGGCAAGGGATGCGGCTTTGTCCAGTTCGTTCATCGCCATGCCGCTGAAATGGCCATTAACCAGATGCAGGGTTACCCTATCGGTAACTCTCGCGTCCGTCTGAGCTGGGGCCGCTCGCAGAACAACTCCGGTGTGGGTACCCCTTACCGTCCCGCCCCTCCCCCGCCTCACTACATGGGTGGTGGACCTCCTTATGGTGCTCCCCCCTTCGGCCCCGGCGGCCCTGGCGGCGCCGGTGCTGGCGCCGGTGGCCCTATGCCCCCTAACGGTGGCGCTGGCGGACCCATGAACGGTGCCAACCCTGCTGGTCCCCCTCAGGTACGCTACCGTTCCCCCTCCGCCCAAGTATACTCAAATCCACACAAGTCCTAGTCTCGCTAACCTTTTTTTTTTCTTATCTTGTAGTAAATTAAACAAAAGCTTTCCGCGTCCTTTTTCTTACGCATCTGAATGAACCATGACGATGGATGTCCACCCACCAACTCGGAGCGCATTTTCTTTTTTTCCTTTTGTTTCCGAATATTCTTTCCTTCTTAGACAACTTCTCTAAGGCAGTTATCACTTCTCGGCATCTGGGTTTTTGCTTTCGTCATGTTCACCATGGTTATGGTTGTACGACCACACCACCACTACCATCACCATCAGGGGGCTTTCTCATAACGGCGTTCAAGTTGTTTCTGTTCTCTTATTACGATCATAGGATCTATGTATTCAGTCAATCGTTGTTTGTTTGGATCGGGGCGCTTTACGTTTGATTCTCCTAGGGCTTCTCTATGAGCAGTCGCAGTATTTGCTTTTCTTTTTTGTCCCTTTCTTTCCCCCTTTCTTCACTCCCCTTCCACTCAATTTCCTTTGTCTCCTTGTCAACTCATTTTTTTCTTCTTTCCCTTATCTTCTTTTGTCTATTGAGATTCTTTCAATCAGCAATGTATGTGTCTTGTCTTGTTCTATCGAGAGTGTGACTCTCAATCTGTCTTGCTGTTTGCTTGCCATGCTTCCCGTTGCTGGGCTGTCAATACCCTCATTTGATTATCCTCGATGGTGCCATGCAATGGTTCTGTACATACATGCTCTCTTATTGTGCGTTTATGTCTATCTATTCTAGGTCATCCCTCAGACTTTGTCCTTTCGAAACGCCATGTCTAGATTACTGTCACTTTGTCCCTTGATTACATTGTCCTTGTCAAACACACTGATTGTTTTTTGGGGGATTTTTGTCTAAACATTCTTTTGCTTCTGCTACTCTTCTTTTCTTTCTCTTTGTTTTCTTTGCTTGCAGTGTTTGTTCCTCCTCCTTTCTGTTCACCAGGACTCAGAGCTGTTTTTCAATCTCTCACGAGAACACCCTCTTCGGCGTTTTGCTCCATTTTGAATTCCTTCTCGTTTATCGATTCATGACAGTACAGCGGGCTTGTTTTCTCTCTCTCCCCTTTCCCTTTCTTTTTGCTCGTTCTTTTTGTCTTGGTTTTGTTTTCACAATACTACTTCGTATGACTCAAAGTTCTTTCCCTCCTCTCCTATCTGCTTTTTTTGCTTCGTTTTCTGGGTTCACATGCTCAAACTAAAAACATAAATTTATACGTGATAAATTCAATAGGCTTGGAAGATTAATATAAAGGACTTAGCTAGAGATACCCACTGGTTAGCTACGGTAGTGTCAACAACATGAGTGATCGAGTCACAGCAAAAAAAGAGAAAGTGTAAATTTCTAGTGTATGAAAATCGTAAAGACGTTAGATAGAAAACCCAGGACATACCCGTGGCGCAAAGAAGACGAATTCTCATGGTCTAGACCAAAAACATCATATTGGAAGAAGTGACCTCAGCCCGGCCAATTTGGATGCTTCTCCCTTCCCTACAAACAACTTCATTTTTTTACGTGCCCAAACCCCGATGCAAAGAAACAAAAACATAAAAACATCCCGAAATCACTGCTAATAAACATGAAACCAAAACTACACAACGGCATCCGGGCCTAACTCCACGACAAGTTCAGCAATGTAGACTAGAACTTGGGGCGGCGAGTCCGACCTGTATACTTGGTTGTAGCCTTGACAACACGGCCCTTGCGCTCCAGCCGTTCCTTGCGCTTGACAATCCATGCCTTGCTGCCCTTCTTAGCTTCGGCCAGTTTCTTGTTAGCCCCGACCTTGCGAGGATCAAGCACTTGGACACCATCCATGTCCTTGACAATTCCCGTAATGTCGCCACCCACATCTTGCGTGGCTGTCGAGCCAACTGTGAGCACAAGATATAGCTTTACGTTCTTAGTGCCTGGGTCGTCCTCAAGAATACCAGCACCAAAGCCGGCACGCACCGCGGCCTGGGTGATCATAGAGCGCTGCACGTCATTCTTAGGGTAGAATTGGCAGACAGCACGCCCACCACGACGGATAGAGGCGTATAGAGTGTTGAAGAAACGAGTCAGGCGGCCCTCGGGCGAAGTGTCGCTGCTCTCAGCGGCACACAGCCACTGGATGGCGGAGATGCTGATGGCAGCATCAAAGGAGCCCGCTCGAAATGGAACACCCTGGCCGATATCAGCGAGAATCAAATCACCTTCGACGTCTCGCTGCAGTGCAATATCGAGCATACTTGGAGACAAATCCATGCCGATCCAAGTGTGTGGGCCACCCTCCTCAGGGCCTTCGGCCGAAAGAATTTCGCCGGAGAGGCCACTGCCACAGCCTACATCAAGGATAAGTGACGGGGTTTTGAGATCGAGAAGCTCTAGAGCACGGCGAGTCATGGAGGCTTGAATGTTCTGGATACGCGAGTTAGTCGTGTATTTGCGTGCCTCGACGTCATCGTAGTGGATATCGGCCGCACTATAGGCTGAAGTCAGTAAGCAGCTCTCACGTCAGAGATTAACCAACCATCATCATAATTCCGGTCTGGAGGAAGGGGTTGAGTCGTGAGAGTGAGGCCTCAGCAGGGCAGCACATCATGAATGTGCAAGGGCATTCTTACAGAGAGTCCTCGGGTCTAGACATGGCGAAAGAAGGGTGTGGTTCTTGTAGTGATAGGCTATTATAAGCGCCAGGTAGTGGAGGGAGTGATGTCTTTCTTCTTAGAATACAAAGCCAAAGGTTTTAGGTCAACCTCCGCCTATCGTCATCGATACATGGGCCGGATCGAGTCTTCTTTCCATTGCCAGGCTTATCGATAACAGCAAACTTCCCAGGCGGTAGTAATTTTTTAGGTGGGGTCCATTAATTGCTGTACCAATTTGATAGAGGATCTTCGTTTATCGATAAGGACTAACTTATCGGGGTACGGCGTCAGCAAGGCTGATAGGGTTTCACGGCTTCAGAGACAAACAAGAGCAAATCGCTGCTCATCAGAGGGCGGGCATGGCTGAAAGGACCTCACATCATAATTCGTCTACTAGTAATCCTCTACCATCTCCAAAACACACACAAGCATATTGAGCTCAAGATAACGCGTAAATGCTCCTCCCCTGTAATATACTAGGACAACAGCAGCAAGTAGCAAACTGCCCCTCATCCAAGTCTCCCAAGTAAAGCTACTTCTGGCATTAATGTGGACTACCTTGGAGCTAAATCTCCAGCCAGTGTAGAGTGATCCATCCACACGAAGCTTCCACCTAAGCTTCACCAATATGATGTTTGTGCCTTCCGCTGCTTGTCCTCACTCCATTCCAATCAGTTCCACGAGCTTCTTCTACAGAAGAGAAAGATTTAACGCGACTTGAATTTCTCAGCCCCTTTGTTCTAATCACCACCCCGCAATCGTTTGCTTCTCTCTACACTTTCCGCATCCCGATCTATCTGTTTCTTGACTCCTTGAGCATCGCCCCTGCCTCAACCTTAGCTACTTCTCGCCTACTCCATCTGCGGCAGTCTCTCTCAGTCCTGACCATAATTCTTTCGCAATCTAATCAACGCCCCATTTCACCCTCGTCACATAGATCTGGCTCGTCAACATGTGGATTTTCCCATTGGTTGGGTATGTCGGCTCGATTCTGGCTTTTGTCTTCCTTACTATTGCTATTGGTATGTCCTCAAGTCGCAGCCGTCATCTTGTTGCCCATGCCGCGATAGACGAGTTTTGAGCACACCATGATGGGTGTCCATAGCTCTCTTTTCTCTAGCTGAAGCTAATTCCTAGTCGCCCTTGTAGCAACCGGCTTGTACTATATCTCGGAGCTCATCGAAGAACACACTGTCGTCACGAAGCGCATAATCAGTAGATTAATATTCGGCGTTATGGCATTACAAGTGTTGCTGATGCTCTTTGATGGTTTCCCTATTCATCTGTCTCTCTTAACAATTGGATCGCATCTCGTTTACTATGGAAACCTGAAGAAATTCCCCTTCGTGAATATGACGAACCCGACATTTCTAGCCTCTATTGGTAAGTTATCTTAGTCCTCTGACACGGAAGATGCGCTCGTTTTTAGCACAAATGATGGATTTCTAACCTGGCTATTCCATATAGCACTTGTTTTGACAAACCATTTTCTATGGTTCCGTTATTTCTCGAATTTCCAAGAAATCTATCTCAAGAAGCACCTTGCTACCGGCTCCATATACGACCAGCCCACCCTACCAACCTTTCCACAAATAGCCTCATTCTTTGGTATTATCATCTGGCTTGTGCCATTCTGCCTCTTCATCAGCCTGTCAGCAAACGACCATGTCCTCCCAACAATGACTACGAGTAGTCATATCACAACCAGCCCTGGTGCCAGTATCGACAACAGCGCAAACAACGGCCTTGGCATCCCGACTGGAATAGGTCCAGCTAAGAGACAGGGCATCTTCAAAGCTATGATAGACGGAGTGCGGAATCGGGCGGGCGAAGTGATGAACATAGGCGCCAGCAAACGCCGAACAACTCGCGACTTGTAGCTCTAGTAGAAGTGCAAGTCTTTTCGGAGCCGTAACAATAGCGCTTGTAGGTGAGATAGCGGGCCAATGAAATAACAGTAATGCCGCAATAAAAATGAACATCTATTTGTTATTGTAGTTAATTTAATTCCAGGCCGTATAAGCCTAATCGTCTTTATGAACCTCTTAAAAGTGTAACATGTCTTTCAGCAACCCACATATTTGTCTATACATATATGCACATCCACTCATGGGAAAACAGCCTTTAAATGCGAGTGTAACTAGCTGCCAAGCGGTAGTCCTTGTTAGGGCCCTTGACTCCATACGCCAGACACCAATCATGCAGATTGACGCCATTGAAGTTAAACTCATACTCAGCGCTGTAAAAGTCATCAATGCAAAGATGTCCTGCATTAGCTCTCCACTTAGAGCTCGTCAGGCCTGTTTCCTTGTCGACAAGGGGCTGAAACTTGATATTGTGGAAGAGATAGTCGACTTCAAGACTGTCCTTGGTCGAAGCAAACCACACACTCAATGCATCGTCGACTTCGTCATAGCGCCAGATGTAGTGTCGCGAAGCCTGGAACTCAAGCCCATTACTAGCAGTAAACGTGCCAGTCTCGTAATACACATACTCGGTAATAAAGTCCAATCGACTCTGTGCCGTCAGTTCATCATGGGCTTTGTCCTTGCTCTCGGTAAGCTCATCGATGCCCTGCGCGAGTTTTAAGCCATGGGACGTACCAGCCCGTATACTAAATGTCGCGGTGCCATTGAATTGGCCACTAGGGTATGACGGGCTTTTGCTATCAAGCAAACGCTCTAGTTTCCAGGTGCCAAGCAGGTCGCGGAATACAGCACGAGCGACATTTTTAGTCCCACTAAGAGCACTGCGAACATCACTATATGCCTGCTCTAGGGCAGCCTTATTCTCCTCGATGGAATCCTTAGATGCATAGGCTGAGATGTACCGTGATGGCACCATTATATCCATTGACTTATCCAAGGAACCAGCAACCGATAAACAAGGCCCAACGGGGTCATGTAAAGACAGTCCAAGGGCAGAAGCATATTGGGCCGTGATGTACATTGCATCGCCCATGGGAAACTGCGAACACCGGGGATCAGACTGGAGGGCCTGTGCCTGGACTAGAGAAGCATCGCTCTTAAGTGCTTCTAGCAATGAAGCTGGCCTCGAATTACTGGGGGACCACAAAGCAGCAAGAACGCGTGCCTGCATTTCCATCACAGACCAATACGGAGAACGGTAAAACCCGACAAATCCAAGGGTCTCGAAATCCGGGTGATGCACACCATGGAAGCCCAATGCAACAGGCAGGTTGCGATTCTCAGGCTTATACGAGATGGCCCTGAGCACAGCCTCGGGCAGCATAGAAATGTTGACAGCTGCATCAAAACCGGTAGCAAAAACGACGGCAGCCACATTTGTGATAGTCTCGCCAGTAGAAAGTGTCACCGTTGTGCCATCCAAGCCGTTGAAATAGCCGGTTGAAATGTCAATTTGGCCAGCGCGGACAAATCCTGAATAAAAATCACTAATAGCAAGCTGGGGTGGGTTGCTGCGGGCCTCGCTAGGGATCTTGAGAGCTTCGCATGTGAGACCTTGGTCGCCTAGGTAGGACTGGTAGAGATTCGTGATTCGTGCTGCTGCCTCGGGAGTGATGTGTCCTTGGGTGTTGGTTAAATTTTCGGCCCGCATGTTTCTATTGCCAAACACAAGATCCATAGGCACAAACGGCGAGGCTGGTGTGGTAGTAGACGAGGACTCTGGCGAGCGAGGCTGTGCAGGAAGATAGGGCGGGAAGATCCAGGTCGGCCGTTGAACAAGGTGATGGACTGACAAGTCAGTAGGCACTGGCGTATGCCCAGGAAGGTTTTTCATGCTGGAAATATGCATGGCAATTGTCGCTGCAGTTTCTACACCAGAGAGCTGGCCACCAACTACAACAATATTGCCCTGGCGTGGCGCCAAGGTGCCCAGAAGGCTATTCAGATCACGATATTTAGTGCTGTGAATCACTGGCACAGAAGGTGTGGGCGGGACGCCTGACGGAATCCGCGGTGTCCCAAAGAACCCAGAGGCAACAATTATGTGATCAAAGGTCAGGGCTGTTTCAACACCGCTCTCAACCTCGCGCACAGTCACATTCCATGTTCGATTAGCATTTAGCTCAGTACGAATAACACGATGGCCAAGCTTAATGCATGCACCGGGATATTTGGCGACATAGCGCTGCAAATAACGGCCAACCATCCACGCACGAGGGAACTCCGGAGTGTCAGGATGCCAGGCCAGATCACTAAAGACTTGCATATGTTTGCTAATGTTCGTGCTCATGAGCGGGTGAACGACGCCATCGAAATCAGAGCGCGAGGTGGGCCAAAGACCAGCAACACGTGATTTAGAGTCAAAGATAGTCACCTCGAAGGTGTTTTTGGGGGCATTGTGCAGCAGCGTCTTGGCAGCAACAAGACCTGAAGGTCCGGCTCCTGATTCATTGTTAGCACTGGAGTTATAACACACAAGCAGCAGCAGACGTGGACTTGGGAGGCTTACCAATAATACAAACAGACTTGGTCATGGCAAAAGAATTCATTACAAGGCAAAGCTAAGATGCAAATGGAATAATGCGAGTAGACAGTGATAGTGACTCAAGTCAGTAAATTCTGAATCTCATCAAGATTGAGTACAGGCCGCTTGTCTTATAGAAATGAAAACGCCAAGTTTCTCATTTAGGCCTGTACAAAGGGAGCAAAAAGTGGGCAGATTCAAACACGAGATACAATGATCTCATCGGAAATCTGCAAGCTATTGATATCAAGTCGCACTGCTGCAACATTGCAACAGGCAATAATGGCATGACTATGAAGCTTAGGCCAACGATGATCCTAAGAGCACGAAGTTAGGTGTGGGACTAGGTACTAGGGTTAAGATTGAAAAGGGTCAAAGTGACATTAGGGTTTGAGGCTCTATTCTTAGGGTTACAAACATGGACAATTAACTCTACGCGTTGCTGTCGCGCACCTACCATTCTAGGCACAAGACTTAAAGCAAGTCTCATCGTAGGCTGTATAGCGTATGCTGTACTACCAGATCTTCTTTATTATTCCTTTCCATCAACCTTAGCTGTATCTATCTTTTTAATATTAGGGTAGAGACCTATACTGTCCCTTTTGCAATGGCTCCAACACCCTCAAAATCCAGTAAACAGCGGGCGTCCAAGCAACAGTCGCTTACAAGCTTCTTCTCCCCTAAGAGCAGCTCCAATGCTAATGCTCAATCGGCTCCTTCTTCCCAGGATGCTCCCACCGCCTCCAACACCCCATCATCTCCCTGTCTGCCTGTGCGCAAACGCCATCGCTCAGACATAAGTCATAATGGCAATGGTAGTCCCGACAAGCCGGTCAAGAAACCGAAAAAGACGGGTGGCTCGAGCGTCATAGCCCGGACCATAACCGACGACGATGATGACAACACGAAAAACGAGAACGAAGATGCTCAAACAATAGGGCTAAAACCGTTACCTGAGGCCGAAAATGCGCTCTTGCCCACGCCAGCAGGCACATGTTCCGGAGCAGAAGCCCCCCCTTCCCTAGGACCGCGACCAGAGTACTTTGCTTCCAATTCTAATCACGATGTATATTTCAGCTCTATGACACCAGAAGAGTGCGAGGAGCGGATAGCTAGGCACGAGAAATACGTAAAAAAATTAGGCAATCCAAATAGTACTGTCGCTCTAGGCCGAGGCCGAGGCTGGGGTTGGAGAAGTCTCGAAACACCGGAAAACAATGGTGGCATCGAGGGCGAGGATGAAGAGGAAGCAGAAGAAGAGGATGAACACCCGGGCAAAAAGGGCGCTGCTAAAAAAGGGCCAGCCTCGAAGAAGCTCACGCCTATGCTTCAGCAGTACCTAGATATCAAGCGGAAACATATGGATGCAATTCTCTTGGTAGAGGTTGGTTACAGGTTCCAATTCTTCGGTGAGGACGCCAGAACAGCATCCAAGACCCTTGGCCTCATGTGTATTTCTGGTAGACTACGCTATGATGACGGTAAGACTTTTTTCCCATCTCTCGTATAAAACTTCTAGAAACTAACATCTCCCTCCTTCTGCTTTTAGACCCCTCTGAAGCCCATATCGATCGCAACAAATTTGCAAAGGCTAGCATTCCTGTTTTTCGTGTCAACGTACACTTGAAACGGCTAATCAATGCAGGGTATAAGGTCGGCTTGGTGCGTCAGGTTGAGACTGCTGCTCTCAAGAAATCTGGCGATAACCGGAATGCTCCGTTTGAACGCAAGTTGACCAACCTCTACACCAAAGGCACCTGTGTTGAGGATATTGATGAGGACGATGTCCGAAGTTCAAGCACCACAAACTTTGGAGGCACCGCCGGTGGATATCTGCTCTGTCTTTTCGAGACTCCGGTAAAAGGATCTCTTGGTGCAGATGAAAAAGCAAATGTGGGCATGATTGCCGTCCAGCCTAGTACTGGTGATATCATCTATGACACATTTGAAGATGGCTTCATGCGCAGCGAAATTGAAACTCGACTCTTGCACATTTCGCCCTGCGAGTTCTTGCTCGTGGGCCATATGACGAAGGCAACAGAGAAGCTACTTCAGCATCTATCAGGCACTGACAGCAATGTATTTGGTGATCAAACTCGCATTGAGCGTGTTTCTACAGAGAGCAAGCCCGAAACCTTGGTCTCAACGGCTTCATCTCACGTAACGCAGTTCTATGCTGACAAAGCCCAGGCCAATTCCACCGACGGAACTTTGCAAAACCTGCTTAATGCTGTGCTGCGCCTACCTCCACCCATCAAAGTGTGCTTATCGGCTATGATCACACATTTGACAGAATATGGCCTGGAGCACGTATTCGATCTAACCAAGAACTTCACTCCTTTTTCCCAGCGCACCCATATGTTGTTGAATGGCACAACCCTGGAGAGTCTCGAGATATACCGCAATGCCACCGATAATAAAGAACAGGGCAGTCTGATGTGGGCGCTCGACAAGACCATGACCCGCTTTGGAAGAAGGTTGTTGCGCAAATGGATTGGGCGTCCGTTGCTGGACTATGAGGCACTAATAGAGAGAACGGACGCTGTAGAGGAGCTTTTCAAAAGCCGAGGCTTGCCACATCTGGTCCAGCTCGAGTCATTGCTTTTTGCAACCCGCATAGATCTCGAGCGGAGCTTGATCCGCCTGTACTATGGGAAATGCAAACCCAAGGAGCTCCTGACCTTGTTACAAACTCTCCAACGCATTAGCATGGAGTATGAATCCATAGCCTCACCCGAGCAAACTGGGTACACGTCCCCTCTGCTGCGCAAAGCCGTTTTATCTTTCTCGGAGATTCGGGATAGCGTGACAATGTTTCTGGACAAAATCAACCTCAAGGCAGCTCTAGAGGATGACATGCTTAATTTTCTACGCGAAGAAGAGCACACGAATCGCATGCAAGAACACCAGCGTGGGATTGTGAGTGTCGAAGCGGGGCTTGCGGAGCAAAAAGACTCCATAGCCGGTGCCTTGCGCTCCAAAAGCCCCATCAATTTTGTCACGGTTTCGGGAATTGAGTATCTCGTTGAGGTGGCCAACTCAGAAGTCAGCCGCGTGCCAGCATCATGGATCAAGATCAGTGGCACAAAAAAGGTCGCCCGCTTCCACACTCCCCAAGTCATTCGCTTGATCAGCGAACGCGATCGCCACAAGGAAGCTCTAGCTGCCGCCTGCAACGATGCGTACAAGGACCTCCTGGTAGAAATCGCCACCTTTTACCAGGTCTACCGAGATGTTGTCACCTCATTAGCCTCGCTAGATTGTTTACTTTCTCTTTCTAAGGTGGCCGCCCAGTCAGGGTATGTGCGAGCTACGCTATTGCCCCCTTCTGACTCGCCTAGCGTGCACATTCAAAACGGCTGCCACCCCATTGCCCACCACACTCTCCCCACGGGCTACATACCATTCAACACGGCGCTCGGGGTTATATCCCCCCCATCCAGCGCCGACCCTGTTCTCACTCACCTCATAACCGGGCCAAACATGGGCGGCAAATCATCGTTTGTGCGAGCCGTAGCTCTGCTTATTATCCTCGCGCAAATAGGCTCTTTTGTGCCCGCCACATCCGCCACGCTGACTCTTCTCGACTCTATATACACGCGCATGGGAGCACGCGACAACCTCTTTGCCGGTGAAAGTACCTTCATGGTCGAGATGTCTGAGACCGCCAGTATTCTGCGTGCTGCCGGCCCCCGTAGTTTGGTTATCCTTGACGAACTCGGCCGGGGCACCAGCACTCACGATGGTGCCGCCCTGGCCCAGGCCGTTCTACACCACGTAGCCACCACCACCCGCTGCCTGACGTTGTTCATCACACACTACCAGAATTTGGCTCGCGTAGCAGACGCCCTAAGCCCGGCCGTCAAGAACGTGCATATGCGCTTTGCAGCACACACAAATGCAGACGGAGAGGAGGAAATCACCTTTTTGTATGAGGTAGCTGAGGGCATGGCTCATCGCTCTTACGGCCTAAACGTCGCTAGATTGGCCCGCGTTCCACAGCGTGTGCTTGCCATTGCTCAGACCAAGAGCACTGAGCTTGAGACAGATATCCGAAAACGTCATCTGGCTGCGGCTGCTCGAGCCCTAGTAGCGCTTGTCAATAACCCCGGTGGTGATGAGTATGCAAATAGCGAAGAGGACAACGCCCTAAACTACTTAGTGCGCAGCATTGAAGAACTGTAGATTGTTTAGAAATAGTACACATATTTAGGAATGGTTATACGGGTCTCATGATTTGAAATCTCATCTAAAAACAAATTATTGCAGCATGTTCTTCCACCTTTGTAATTAAGCCTACATATTGCGCTTAGTTAATGCCCGCTCTCAGCCTGTTTTCTTTTTTTTTTCTTTTTTCAACGCCAACCTAGCCTATTCAGTTCAACCGTAAGTTCATGAAGCTCGTTAAATGATCGTAACTTGTTTCTTAGTTAGTGCATTTCCTTGTTTGCTTTATCTGTTTGTATAGAAGGATGATACTCACAAATGAGCCCCATGGGCTTTTTTGTTTTTTTTTTGTTGTAGTTACGTGTTTGCCATACAATGAATGACGTGAAAGGTAAAAAGAAAGAGAAAAGGGAATAATATCTGGGGTAGGGACTTCATAGCGGTTTATTCAAGTCGGACAGGAAGGTCATAGGTCGTACAGTTGCCAAAGCATGTTTAACGAGAGCTCTCATCGTTCTTGAGGGATGCCAGGTTGTACAAGAACGAGGGCAACATCTCATGGTACGAAATCTTAGGTTCAGGCTCCTTCTCCTTAGAGCTATCCTGCATACTGTTGCCAGGCACCTGGTACAATACAGAGGGAAGCGACAGACTAAAAATGCAGTGTTAGCATATTCAGGCTCATATTTTCAAAAGCATTAAAGCAGGCATACTTGTTAATCATGTTTTGGTCGATAGTGTGGTATGCCAGGCTAGCAGGAGAAGGATGAAGAGGCGGGAGGACACTGTTGCTATTAAACATGCCAAGGCCTTGATGACTGCTGTAAGGAATGCTAGGCTCCTGCTCCTTGGAGGTCATTATAGAAGACTGATGGCACTCGGCCTCTCCTGTCTTCGTCATAGGCATTTGTTTGTTCAAGATAGGATCTTCAGGACGGTACTCATCCTGCGCACTATGGCCGTCAAGGGCAAGATTGGAGCCGGGCTCCTTTGCATTCGTACGACCATCAATTGCAGACAAAAGGAAGGCAGCAGGTTCCATGACACAGGGAGGCGGACGAACCATAGGCTGCTTAGTTACAAGATAGAGTTAGTCACATGTTTTCGTCAGACCCGGCGAAAATCAGCCTTGACTTACTGCAAGAACAGGACTGCTAGGACTGGAAGGAATATCATAAATATGACGCTCACGCTCCTTTTGCATGGCAAGGTTCCAAACTTCTTCGGTGGTTTTGACCATGCTTGCCAGTTGCTCAATACGTTTGACAGCCTCGTTTCCCTTGCGCTGGTTACGATAACGGCGCTGCGAAGGGGTAGCCGAATCCCAGATACCTATACCGGGAAGGCATAAACCCTTTAGCTGAGGAGGCTCACGATCTTTGACTCCGGCAAAGGTATTGAAGCCACGTTTAACTTTGACGATTGTGGCCGAGTATTTACCATGAATGGTGAACTTTTTGCTTGAAGCGCGGTGAGGGACATGCTGGCGGCCGTAAGGGCGGTATTCAATGCCATTGTCTGAGCCTCCGTCCTTAACCTCCTCCTCATCACGTTCGATGGACTCAATCGGCTGATCAGGCGGAAGACTGGCCAAGTGGGGCTGGATCTGCGGAAAGTAAGTCGGGCCTTGAAGGTACTGTGGGACGCGGTGGGGGTTAAAGGCCTCTGACATGGAAGGGAGTCCATCATAGTACATGCCGCGGTAGGGATCGGCAGCGGTGAAACGACGAGCTTGTTCCTGTTTGAGGTAAATTTATTAGCATCCATGCATGTAAACCAAGTTTATCAACCTACAGTTACATAGTGAGCTGAGTTCAGGTAGCCATCACGGCGGCCGCGAATATTACGATTTTGCTTGGACATGTCAAGCACAAGACTGGGGAGTTCAACGTGGTGGTATTCACACCAGGCAATAAAGCTTTCCAACTTTTGCCTAGACGAGGCGTTGTTGTCTGAAGCAACACGTAATTGATTGACAGCGTTCTGGTGGGCTTTAGAATTGAGATGGGCATCAAGGTGGACTTTGTCAGTTGGAGAAACATTGCAGACCATGCAAGTCAACTCATTGCCAGACTGCTTCTGGGTGTTTGAGCATGCAGGGGAACCAACAAGGGTAGTCTCGTTACTCAGCATAGACATGTCCACCATGGTCTGGTCGGGACTGACCGTATCGTTAGAGCCGGAGACAGACATCACGGCTTCAGGTGCAGAATCGGTAGTTTTAACACTCATAGCCCAAGCTTTTCTCATATCGGTTAAAGACATGTTGTTTTTCTGTGGACAATGACATGGTCATCAGCATGCATACATATATGTGTATGGATATCTATATGTATATGTATATACAGATATATCTATACATACAATAGCCATCTTGGATCGGCCGAAGAGGAGCTCATGCAAAAGATAGATACTTACTTCCAGAAGGTACATGCCTTGGTAGTTAAAATGATTGATAGCTGTGAAGCGGAGGTAACCACTGGAAAATTAATGGTTAATGCTGAGAAGCGCAAAGAGAACCTTCCGTAGTCTCGCCAGACAACGGACTTTGAACAACGACGGTATAACGAAAAGGGAATGAGGTACAACTTGCAAATAGCAAGAGAAGGCGACGTAATGGGAAACAGTTAATGAAGGGAAGGGTCAACTCAAGACGACGAGATAGTGTGAAAAGAGAAAGGAGGCGGAAGAGGGAAAGAAAGCAAACAAAGGAGCAAAGAACAGAATGTTTAGTGGTAATAAACAAGGAGTGAATGTGCGTGGTGAAGAAAAAGGGAGGGAAAGAGAGAGAAGAAGAGTAGAGCAACAGTGAGAGGAAGAGATTTTATACACAGAGGAAAGCACCTCAATCACTCCTTCTCTTTGGGGCGTCTCGTAGGAAAAGTGGCCTCAGGCTGGAAGTTTACGGAACTGCTGAGGGCGTAGCGTCACGCTCAGTTACCAAAAGAGTACCTACAACAGCGCTATATGTCGAATGATACGAGATGTATTTCGCATGTTACTTGGGAGAAGAGGAAACTACCTAAATCGTGTCTCTCAGGCCGACGAGAACGTGCTCTTACGCGTAGGGCATCTCCCATCATTCATAGTGTACGCCGGTCTCCCTTCAGGCGCAACTGCGGTTTCGTGACTGCTTGACCATCTGCGTTCATTTTCGCAGCTGTTGGCTGTACAACAAGGGGCCAGTTCCAATTGCCATTATATAGTTCCTCTTCTGGCCGGCCTACAAGTTCGTCTCGGCAAACTAGCATCAGGTTAGCCCCTGGTTGTACAAACATTTCATCGACATGAAGTTTGAGCTTTTTCAAAAACTTCTTAGTGCAATAACCCTCTAGCTATTAGACACGCTATCGCCTAAAAACCTGCAATACAGGCCAAAGGGGTTGGTCTCCGACAGGCGACAGAGCCAAATGACGCGTCCCAACTTTCCATCAAGGTACTTCCTTTTGTTCGAGTCCACGCAGCCAATCGAAGCGTAGTCACTGGTTTCTTTTTCTTCGCAGTCTGGAACGCGCTTCTTATGGGTCTTTCTGGTTCCATGGAGTTCTTGCATAGTTTGATAACCCACACGACCCGCAAACAAAAAGTTTTTTTTTTTCACGCTACCATAGACTCATCTCCTAGCATGTAAGTGCTCCTCTGTCATCCCTTTTGCATTTATCTTGGGTGAGTTCATATGCGTTCGCCCAGCTAGGAAGGCTTTATGTTGAGCACTACTTATGTGTAGCAAACTACAGCTATTTAGACCAGGAGTCTAACTGCAGTTGAAATAAAGTTAGAACATAGGCATTCCCCCTTGCTTTAGCGGGTTTCATGTTGCATGAACTCTGCCGAAAGCAGTGTGGCGGTCCACAGTTGCGAGCTACTGAGCTCCACTCCTTATCAAACACAACACCACAGGGTAGAATTCGAGCATAAAAACGGCCAGTTCCGATGCCGAGAGTATAGAACGCGCAGGAAGTCTCGATCGAGGGTTGGTGAATGGCACTGTGGCATATTGTAGCTTGTCTTATACGAGAAGGCGATCACACAGAGTGCCACCGCCGTTGTGTGACCAGAAAATGCACAGTACCATCACCGTCAGTCGCATCACAAAACAGGCAAGCTAAAGGAAGACAATGGCTAAGCATTAATACAGAGAAAATGAGAAAATGAATCTTTTTGTCTAGTTTGTAAATTCTTTGCTATGTAGTATTTTTTTTCAGAATCCTATCTGTGGTGCTCTTAGGCAAGCAATAAACAGGATCAACCATCTCCAGCTCGGGACTTCCAAGCAAGCTAAGGCCTGTTATTCCAAACAATGTATGCCAAACGTCGACCATGTCGCCTGGCCGATCAGAGAGGCCGCCATTCTCGGAGTCCTGGCAACTCAAAATAAACGCGGCCAGTTTATCACGATCAATCCAGTGTGTCTTCCCAATCATAGCCAGGCTGCTAAGAACCCACCAGCTGTAGCACACATCCTCTTTCTTCTCTGGTCGGCCGTTTAAACCGCCGTTCGCGAGTTGGCGTTCGCTTAACCATTGGCCCAGCTTGTCGCCATCTACCAAATCCAGACGACCGGCAATGGATAGCGCAGCCAAGCACGTAAATACTTGGCCCGAGTGCGACTCGGCCCCAGGCGACACTCCATATCCACCATCAAAATTTGCACATGATGCGATATGACTGACAGCCTTGTCGACATCGATGGTATCTAGAAGGCCCAGAAGCGAAAGGGCATTAAAGGCACCGTATAAGAAACGAGTGTCTTCCTCGCCCCATTCATCTCCCGCGAAGGTGCCTGATTCGCGGTTCTGGAGATTTGATATGACTGTACGAGCAACAAGCAGTTAGTATGCTTGCAGAAAAAGACTGTTGCAGATGGCTAAGACCAATGGTCACGGGTGTTGGTTTTTGCACTTAGGGACAAACACGCCATTTACATCTTACAACTCACATCTTGCAACTTTGTCTTTACCGTGCCCAGAGGTATCTAGTTCGTCCAGAGCATCGATCATGGCAAGAATCTGGACAGCGCTGACAGTAGACAGCATGTGCGCATCGTGGCCTGGGGCGGCGCCAAATCCGCCGTTCTCATGTTGGCATGACAGCACGAAGCTGATGGTATCTTTCCTCGGCAAAGCATCTGGGCGTTTCATCAGATGCAGGGCAGTGAGACCCCAATAGACACCATTGAGACGTAGGTGCTCAGTTAGCCAGTAGTCATATTCGTCCTTTTTGGTATCCAAGCTCTGGATGTACTTGACGTGAGCATCAATAGCCAGGGCTTGCTGCTCTCGGGACGCCATGTTGCGGAGTTTGTGTTATGAGAACCACAAAAGCCTTTTGTGGCGAGTAGGGAAATATAGGGTTCTTAGTCTATGGTCAGTCCAGCCGAAATTTAGAGAATCGAATGCAGTTCAATTTATTAGATGACTTCACTACTTAGGTTTGGTCATGTGTGGAGTTTGCCCCTCAATTGCCCTCTGGGCTTGCCACGTTCGATGTTTGGGCTAGGGTTAGGGCTGTCTGTTTACGATATCAGGGTTATTCAAAAGGTTATAGCCAGTTCTGAGACATACGATCAAGGAACAGGTTTCTAAACAAGACATGACCATGACAGCCAAGGCGTGAGGTGAGATATTTACAAATTAGAGCTTACAGGAGATGAGTCAAGGCATGAAATGGGGAGGGGGGGGGAGACTCTTTTGAGTTTTGAGTTATGGAGTTCCGATTTGTCCGTGAAGAGACTGAGACTACGAAGGAGCGAGCAAGACGAGAATGTGCGCCCGTGTGTGTGTGTGTGTGTGTGTGTGATGTGCGTTGTGTGATCTGTGAGATGTGTGCAAGATAGGCTTTTTGTTTCAGAATATCGGGCTGAGAACAACGGCATCTCGGTGTCCAAAGCCATCACGTTCTCGAATCTCGACTATGCACCACAAGGAATTGGAGGAGATTCGGAGATGCAAGTAAACAAGTATGCAGATGAGGGGCGTTGGCGTTTGTTTTCATGCCGCCTTTTCCTCCCTCTCGTCTTTCTCCTGCCCCTTGCGATGAAGCTGGGAGGGGAAAAGCAGAAAGAAACTGGACCAGAGCCAGAAGCGGCCGTCCTTGCTGCCGACAACAGAAACGGGCTTATAGCATTTCTGACAGGGGTACATATATGAAACACTCTGCATCGGGGATGACTTCCTTGCTGGCTCGACGGCTAGACTGGCCTGCTGGCAGCATTTCTTTCTTGTTTAATTTGCATTCTTGTTCTAGAACAGATGCGTGCTGATCTCATCTAGGGCCCGCAGCAACGACTATGGCATGACCAAGGCCTTGGGCAGAGAGACAGGGTCTAGAACAGCAGAGTGAGAGCCGAGCGAGGAGCAAGGCTACAGTAAGACTGCCGATCAGCGAGTTTACCATGCAAGAAGACAAACGAGGAAAAAGAGACCATAGCCGATTACAAGAACACACAATGAGGGGGAGACAGAGACAAGGAGGCTTGTCGGTGAGTTAGGGTGCCGAGTGAACATCATGCGGGGGGGGGGGGGGCTCTTTTTCTCCTATTATACAGATCAATGATGACTGGTAAGTTGGAGCGCACAGGCAAGCGTGAAACAAGGTGCCTATAGCTTTTTTATGGCGACAACAATAACTGTCAGCTTTAAGTGGCTCGAGTTCTTAGTTGGGAATGATTGCCATAAGGGGACAGGAGACATGAAAGAGGGGTTGAGGGGCAAAGAGGAATAGAAGTAGATGAAGATGCATTATAGAGCGGTACCTGACTAGCCATCCAAGAGCCAAGGCTTGGACAGCCAATTTGTCTATTTTATCCCGTAGGACTGAAACGGCAGTAAAATACGGCGCTTGAGCGGAGGTTCGTCGCAATTGAAGACAGAAAAGGGACGAAGACAGGGGCCAGGGCAGAAAACATAAGCCAAGGCCTAGCTGCCTACTAGCTGCTGCTAGCGGGGAGGAGGCTGTCCAGTTTTTCAGGCTGGCAGGGTAGGAGCGATTTGGCTCAGCACATTTTTGCAGACTGTGCTGGCAGATAGCCAGCGATGGAATGCAAGTGAAGAAGAACAGCAGGCGGCCTCAACCCACCGAAAGAGCGTGAGTATGTGATCACGTGAGCTACGGTCTACTCTGGGGATCAAGGGCTTGCTTCAGACCCTAAAATGCTGTGAGTGCTAGTCAGCAGGGAAACAAGAACAAAACAGCAAATTCTCCGAAGCAGGGACGGCGGCACAAACACGGCTGGTCTTTTTGTTGCTGGCCAAGTGTTCTTGATGTTCCTTGAGAGTCCGTGGCTTGGGGCTTGGGAGCTTGGAGCTTCGGGCTTTGACCCTGATTACCTCAAAGGGCAATGGCGGGAAGGGCCTTGGGAAAAGAGCCCCAAAAGAAGCAGAGAGAAAGGAGCAGGATACAAAGAGGATCAGTGAAATAAACAAGGAATCGCAAACAAAAGAGCGGAAGAAGCCTCCCATAGCCTGGTTTGGTATGTTTTGGCTGTAATGGGGAAGCTGGCGAGAGGAAGAGGCCGTCTGTTCTCCTCTGCCTCGGGCTCTAGATGGGAAATCAGTGCACCCTGTCTGCAGGATAGAGGCCCTTATCATGTATTCCTCTTTGCGCTGGCCTGTATGGGCAATTGAGAGAAGAGAGAATGTAAGACGCGGACGCGGCAGCCAAGCATGTGTGATAACTGAACGGGATATTTTTTGTTTAAACTGCCTGTCTTCTGCTGGCTTCTCCTTGCCTCCTGCGATATTATTTGTCAAAGCTCTTTTTCTCTTTTTCTCTTTTTCTCTTATTTTCCTGGCTTCGCCCGTCAGGGTTTGAGCACTGGCACAAGTCAAACCAGAGGCAAGGCAGAAACTGGCCCCTCCATGTAATTTGGGTGGTGTTTGAGGTTGACAAGAACGTGATATTTAGGAACATGCATACTTTGACATTATGACTTGACATGCGCGAGGGGCGAGGAGGAGCCTTAGTTTTGTGCCGCTCTCCTAGGAAAGAGAAGCTAGCCTCTATCTTCTATCAAGAGCCATGACGATGATGACGACGAAAAGACTCTCTTAAGCAAGCAGCTCAAGTCGGGCTTCCTAGCTGAAAGAGGCTCGGATCGACGGCGCTGTTTCTTGTGTCCTTTTTGGGGAGGACAAACGCAGCAGCATAAACCTAAGCCAGCCTAGCAGCCCGACAAAAGGACTAATCCCGGTAAGTCCCAATTTCCAGGACACGAGAAAACAGTAGCGTTCGTTTTCGGTGTGCATGAGCTTATTTGCTCCTCATGATGTTCATGGAAACGCGATGTTCGAGAGGTTCTCGTTGCCCTTTGTATTTTTATTTTTCCTCAGTTTCAGTTTCACACGATCAAAGGACCTTTGCACTCGTGCTTTATCCGTCCTTGGATGCAAATAAGAGAATAATGAGACATCAGGAGGCGGGTCACGAGAAGAACAGGAACAGAACTCCTAAGCTTAGTTAAGATATCCTTCTGAGCAGTCTCGGAGCCTACAGAGAGAGTCTTTAGTAGTCTCTGCTAAGCCGCTAGGCCCACAAGGCTCATAGGGCCTGACGCCACTGATACTGATACTAATGCTGCTTTCCTTCCCCTGCTTTTGTCTCTCTTGCTGGGATCCAAGAATGCATTAAAGTGAAGAGCAGTGAGTGCATGACGGGAATTTTAGCTAGATATGAGCTAGTTGATTCTTGTCATGTCTTTTTCCCCCTGTGTCTATCTTGGCTGGTTTTCTTCTTCTACTTCCATTTTCCTTCTTCGTTATTCTTACGAACATTGACAGCGCAATAAGACGATACGACACGGTTCCATACGATACGATACAATACAGTAGGACACAACACAAACCACCGCCGCCATTCAGATACCAGTGCAAACGTACAGCCGTTAGGCATTTTCTCTCTCTTTTCTCCCTCCTTTCCTCATATCTCTTTTTCCTTGGTTTCCGTCCGTTGCCTAGCCGGAAAATAAAATTCAAGCAAGCCCTGAACCACAACTTGGTCCCCAGCTTTGGCCCCAAACTTGCTACACCTCGTCAACAGGCCCTAGCCAGCCAGCCAGTCAGGAACATTGCAGCATCTGATTTCTTTGTTCCGAGTTAACGGTGCGCTGAGCGCTGTAACACCTGTACATGTACAAGTGAACCCACCACGCCGCCATTCACCAATTTGCCCTCTACTCCCCCTCCCCCCCATCCTTTCTATATCCGTGCCGTTATCAAACAGGCATCTAGCCTCTTTCGTCTGCAAGCCCAGCCATTCCCTTGCTCTTGCATTAACAACTTGAAGTGAGCCGAGCTCTCGCCTGCTGCGGTGTACCGAGTGCCCTTGTCCCGCTATGCTTGCACGCAAAACAAACATTAGACTTATAAACTAAACAGCCCACCCACCCTACCTACGCCTGTCATGGGTCGCAAACCTGCTCCTAAGCCGCTCTCTCTTGCTGACACAAGAGAGAAATACTCTGTCCACCGCGAGGCCGTCTCACGCCACCAGCATCAGAATCAACACCAAAACCAGCACCACCAGCAGCAACAGCAGCATTACGGCCCTTCCCAGTCTCAGACACAGTACCAATCAAACATCTCGTACCCGTCTCTTTCCGGCGTCAACGCTGAGGAGAAGACCTCCGTCTTTATTCTACCGCAAACCCCCGTCTCGCCCTTCACGTTCTCTCCAAAACTCACCTCTCCAACCCGCAGCATCCGTGATCATTACGACGCTTCTTCACCACCAGCTCCTGCAGTTGCGGCCATTGCTGTAGTCACAAGTGCCAGTCAGAGCCTGTCCCAGTCAATTCACGCTTACTCCCCACGCACGTCAATCACGACGTCGCCTCGCTCTTCCACGTCGCACAACCTTTCCGACCGACACCGCGGCCCTCCACCAGTCAGCATGGCCAATACCACTGGCCGCCCTCCCATTGGCGCGCCCGAAACGCTGCCTTCCAGCCCGTCTGCCAACATCGGTGCAATTCCCAAAAATACCGGGGCTGCTGCTAGTGGAAAGAGAATTCCTCTACGTGTGTCTACACAGACAGCCACGCAGCCGCACAAAGCCGGCGGCGATAGCTACCAGCCGCTTGTGTCGGCATTCAGCTCTACGTCTCTCAACACCCCGCGGTCTGCGAGCACCGCAGCGGGGGCCTTCGCCTCGCCTATGTCGCAGTATGCATCGGCACATAGCGACGCGTTTGACTTTGCATCTGGTAGGAAGAACAGCTCAAGCCAGGCTGCTCGAGGAAATGCAAGCGGACCAGCAACTCCTGCTTCTGGTGCTGGTGCCGGTCCGAACTTCCATAGCAACAGCACTCTACTGTCTCGCCATGGGAAAGGCGACCTCTCTTTAGCCGGCAGCTTTAAGAACAGCAATGGCGCCAAATCCGGCCCGACTTCGCCTCTAACCCTTCCAATGTCTGCTTCCGGGTCGCTGTACTCGCCTGCCGGAAGCAATAGCCAGCGTCCGTACACGCCGGCGCATTCCGACCACGGCGCGGACTCTCGCAACGCTGATCTTGAAAAGGCAGCCGAGATGTATAGGGGAATAAGTGCGGCGATGCGATACGAATCTCAAGGTGCGTATATAAACCTCTGTCACATGAATACACCGTCTCCAAGCATCTCAATCACACAAGCCACGCATAGTGCGTCGGATCCCTTGCCCAGTATTTCGTCCCTTTTCTCATTATTTGCCACTGGTTGACTTCCTTTGGCCAGTGTTCCGTCTCGCCTCCTGTCACGTCATGTGTTCTTTTCTTTTTTCTCTCCTTATTTTCCCCTATGCCCGTTTGAGCATCCCTTCCAACGGCTCCTTCGCGGATACATGCATATTGGAAATATGACGTGTATTTTTCCTTTTGCCATTTTGCTGTGTCTCGTTGGATCTCTCTGTCGGGTCGCACTGCCGGCCGCAGCTGCTGGCTGAGAAGGTGATGAGACAGCGCACCAAGGACAGCTAGGAAAGGGAGGAGATGTTCAGATTATCAGACAAAGCTGTTTGAGTGGGACATGTGCTTTTATACTGGCCCAGGTGCTGCTACACTGTTTCACACATCATTTTGGGAGGGCAAGTTGCCTGGCCGTGATATGAAGATGTTTTAGCAACACAGCTCCTTGCTGCAAGCAAGTTTGAGCCCTGAGCTAAAATGCCACGAGCAGCGTAGTTTGGCGGGCGCAGGAGCCAAAAGAAGGGAAAACACACAGTAATAAAGCAAAAAAAAGCACATTCCCCTCCCCCCCCCATGTCACTAGAATGTGCCGGAGACATAGTTTGTCACAGAGGCTATTTCTGGCGGGCTGTCATGATATTTGCAGGTTGCCGCCTAATTTTCTCTTGCTCCTTGGCTCCTCTTGCCCCTTAACTCTGGTGTTTCGGGTGGCTTTTCAAACCATGGGATGCATCATCTGTCGCAGACCGGAGGACAGCACAAGAAGAGGGGAAGAGAGGCTCTAGCTCTGGTCTGCCCTGTGGCCATACCCTCCCTTTAAAGCCCGCTTCCTAGTATGTCATGTGTCTCTCGTTCGCGGCAGAGGCAGATGGCACAAATGCATGAAAAAAAAAAAAAAAAAAAACAACCTGAGAATTGCATAGCTAGTACGTGGCGACTTTTATCCTCTATCCTCTGACCCAGTGCCGCAAACAAAAGCACTGCCAGTGCAGAAGGGTGAGTTTCCAGGCGGCAAGACAGGGCAAGACAGGGCAGATCAGGGCCTTCCATCTCCCATTTGGCCCGTGAATTTCTGTTTCTAGAACCTAGCTCCAGTTTTGCTGCTCTAGAGAAGCAGGGATAGAGCGCTCGCTTTCTTTTTCTCTCTCATCACCCTCCCTTCTCTTCTCTCCTCTTCTCTTCTCCTTTTTCTCCTTTTCTCCAAGACTCCTCAAGGCCAAAACGAAGCTAAGGCCAAAGGAAGGGCAGTACCCAATGACCCCTGCTTTTGGATTAGGCCGGGCTGCTGCGTGATGATAGCCCTTCGCTGCTGACTGTCCCTGAGTGCTACTGTATGTACTACACTGCTGTGGCAAGTACTGTCTTTAGTGCCCCTGGGTCGCTTAATGCTCTTGTTGGGCGCTCCCGGCTTTTCCTTCTTTCAAGTGAAGAGCGGCCACTAGCCTCGCCACTAGGGGCACAGTTGCAGGCCGGCGAAAGTCTTTGGCTGCCAGAGTCAGAGGTACCTTTGGCTGGATGCTACCAGGCCAGGCACTGCGATAAATCGCAACACAGTAGTAGTAAACAATAGCCCGGCGGGCGCCTATCCTGCACAGTTTCGACCAGCCGCCGCCGGCTGATCAGTGGTCGCTACAATTTGGGAGGGACCCGGCCTTCCGTCATACGCTGGCTTGCTGGTTCTTTCGTTTCGTTGGCTCGTTTTTTGTGCCCGAGGTTCTTTGTTCACATTTGCCTTGCCTTGCCCCCCCTTTTTGGCGGTGCTTCTCTACTTATTTTTCTTTCCTATTTGCTCTCTCTCTCTCTCTGCTTTCATCGTCTTTTTTTCATGATTAAACCGTCTTGAAAAAAATTAGAAAGAAAGAAAAAAGAAAGAAGAAAAGAAGAAGAAAAAAGAGAAAGACAGCCAAAATAGAGGTCGTCGCAGTCGTGATACCGTGTGAGCCTTCTGTCCCTTTTTCCCAGACCTTCTCTATTCTTTTCCCTTAGTCCCCTCCCCATCCAGTCGCCAGTCGATCGTCCTCTTGTTCCAGGCCCTAAAAGGTGGCTCGACGCTTGCCCCCCTTCCTCCTTGGATTTGACCTGCATTTGGATTGCCAATTGCGAATCGCCTACGGTTGGCCATCCAGCTGGTTCATGCCCACATCTGCACCCGCACACATCAACTACCTGGGAATTGCAGGCCACAACCCAGAACACAGCTCTCAATATCTATTTTCTTCCTTGTTACCATCTATTTTGAGTTTGTCTCGCCTGTTCCAGCCTTGGTTTGCTTGGGTTTGGCTTGTTTGGAGTTTGGGGCTCCGTGCAACACCATCAGCTTGCAAAGGCACAGCAGCAGCAAGCATAAGCCAACCAAACAACCAACTGGCCCTCCTCTCACACCACCACTACTGCACTGCTTCGCTCTGCCTTGCTACATGCATGCAAGTTTGGCGACGGAGATCCATCTATCCATCCTATCCTGATCCGTCCCCTTTCAATCTCAAATAGCAAACGAGAAGCAAAACGGAGAAAAAATCGCACACTCAGTCCTGCTCCCCCCCTCAAAGAACATCATTCAAGCGCACACGCACACCTCAAACCTGACTTCGCCCACTTCCCGCCCTCTATTTCTCTAACCTTCTAATCCTCGACCTCAAATCCAAAACCCCTACTATCCTCCTCTTTTTTCTGCTAGCCTCTTTCTGCTTCTACTTTGGCTTCTGATTCTGCTTCCTCCAACCCTGACCCTTGCCTGTTCTTTCCTTCCTTGTCCCTTCTTTCCTGATCCCTCTCTCCTCTCTGAGCAAAGCAAAGCAAAGCAAAGGCCACAGCCCGCTTGTTTTCTCAGTGCTTCTGTTTGGAACTCTTGAAACTCCATCCGCATCCTCCCCCTTCGCTCTTTCTTTGTGTTCGTCTTGTCTTTGCCTCTTGCTTGTCTACTTGCATCTCACCTTCAATCGCACATCATATCCCCCTTTCCTATCAAATCAACCGCCAAAGAAGAGGGTCAAAAACAAAAAAAGAAACGGGCTCACAAGTCTTAACCCCGATCTACCTATCCACCAACAAACCAACCAATTCTCGCTCATTCACGTTCAACAAGACGAGATAAAAGAAAATCGCTAATATTGAATTGCTCTGCTCCAGCGGCTCACTACTTTCCTCCGGCCACTACCCACACAGCTTCTTCTACAGCCCCCTCAGCACCCACTGCTACGACAACAAGCAACAACAACCCCTATCCCGCGAAACCACCCTCTTCGTCTACCGTCACTTCTCCCGTGATTGGCCCCACGCTTGGAACTGGCTTTCCACCCGTTGCTGCTGTCGCTGCCGTCCCCTCTCAATCAAGCCTCCCCAGTCGTAAAAACTCCAGTACTATGCCTATGCCACCGCCGAGCCACCACAACCACCACTTCCAGCCTTCACGATCAGAGGTTTCTCTTGCTTCGTCTGCCGACATCGACGCCTCGCAACAAAACAGCCAGAATCTATCCCAAAACCCACACCACTCGTCTAAAAAGCCTAAATCCAAGCCCGGCTTTGGTCGTATGGGCCGTAGCCGCAAAAACGACAAAGAAAAAGAAGAAGCTGCTGTTCCCTCCCGGTCCGCCACCTCAACGCCCGTACAAGACGACCGCTCCGTATCCAGCGGAAACCCTGCGCTCAACAAGAACAACTCTTACGGCCAATCCTCAAAAGACACACCTTCAAAAATGCCCTCCTCCTCGTCCGGCCCTTCGTCGCGCAACCGCTCACGCGACCGTGGCTTTGCTAAAGATGACAGCCACCACGATTACGGACACCACAAGCCCCGTCACCATGGCCTTGGCCATAAGGACAAGGACAAGGACAAGTCGCAACACCATCTCAAAGGCGAAAACAACGGCCTATTCAGCTCTCTCAAATCATCCGGCACCCGGGCTGCCGACATCTTCAGCAAAGGCCTATTTGGCAAAAACGCCCGTCAGAACAGCACCACTGAACGTGAAGTTCCCGTAGAAGATGACCAGTATGTCATCAAAGTCATCAATCTGCCGCTGGTCGAGCAGACCCGTCTAACCCGCATATCAAAACGCCTGGAGGAGTCGCGTGACAAAACTGAATTCTGGATGCCCGCATTTCCCTGGAGAGCCATCGACTACCTGAACTACAAAGGTTGTGATGTCGAGGGCCTTTACCGGGTGCCTGGATCTGGGCCCCAGATCAAGAAGTGGCAGCGTAGATTCGACGAAGGTAAGCTGAGTCTTGGACACTTCAACAACCCCTTCATGTCGTGGCATTGCCCCCCTCAAAGCAGAAACAAGTACTGATTTCCTTGTCCCTATGTAGAACATGATGTCGACCTCTTTGAGCAGCCAGACCTGTACGATATCAACATTGTTGGCTCGATGCTCAAAGCCTGGCTCCGCGAGCTTCCCGACGAGCTTTTCCCCAAGGCTTCCCAAGACCGCATCTCTCGCGAATGTGCCGGCGCGCAAGAAGTACCACAGCTGCTTATCGATGAACTCTCGAAACTTTCGCCCTTCAAGTACTACCTCTTGTTTGCCATTACATGCCATCTCAGCCTCCTATTGGCCCACGCCGACAAAAACAAGATGGACTACCGTAATCTATGTATTTGCTTCCAGCCTTGCATGAAGATCGACGCGTTCTGCTTCAAGTTCCTTGTCTGCAATTGGCGGGAGTGCTGGAAGGGATGCGCTAACGAGGCCCAGTACATTGAGCAAGAGTACCGTTTGTTTGATGCCCCTCTTCCGCGTGGCTTGACCCGTACCGGCGCTGTAATTCCTGCCTCCCCGCAGACTACTAGTACTAGCACTACTACTACGAACACAGGCGCTAACATGAGCACCACTACTGCTACTAGTAGCAACAGTAGAAATGGTAGCAGCAATCACACAGCCACCACCACTATTCAAATAGTGCAGCTGTCACCCAAGGGTGACAGTTCTTTCCCGTTGCACCCGCCAGCAGATATCAAGGTAGCGTCATCGGTGGCATCAACATCAGTAGCACTTTCTGACCATGATACTACTGAGGAACGCGCCGTCTCGTCATCAGGCAGTAGCAAACAGTCAGCACAGAGTCTAGAGCCCATGAAGATTCGTACCAAGAAAGGCACTGTCCTGGCCCCTATTGATGCGAGCCCCGGCTCCATACGATCCATTTCAACCACGCTCACCAGCGACAACGAACAGGACAAGCGCGGGGACCGCGACAACAACGTCCTTGGCACACCGACGTGTGAGATCCGCCCTCTTTCGCCAATTAAGCCCTTGTCTCCACTCGGGTTTTGAGAAGATGTTGTGGTGGGGGACGTTTCCCCCCTCTATCCCACCCTTGGATTTAACGCTTGCTCTATTTGTCGTTTCATGACGTCACTGGTCAAGTTATCTGTCTCTACTGTGCCTTTATTTTCTCCGCCAGACGATGTTGTTAGCAGTTTTGTTAGTCGAATGTCTGTTTATCCTTTCCTTCGGGCTTGGCATCTCTTCTGAAGAAACACCATAAAAAGCAAAAAGGGCACCACCTCTTTTCATTTTTCTTTTCCACTACCATCATTTTTGTCACCTCCCCCCCTTCCGCCCTTCCTCTCCCCAAATGTATCTACAACATGCGATATGTCTCTGCATATTCTGGGGCTCTACATTTCACTATCTCTCTCTTTTGACTCTCATATTGCTTTTTCCTTGGATCTCATTCCTCAGCTGCTACTTTTTTATTTCTTTTTGTTGTAATAGAAGCGGTGTCTGGAGTTTGAGGCAGTTTTCACGACTCTCTTGTTCTCTTTTCTGCAGTCTTCTTGCTTATTTCCCTGTGGCCTTTTGCTTTCTCGTTCCCTTTTGTCCTCTCTATCTTCGCTCTGTCTTTTTTCTTCCTTTTCTGTTGTACTGTTTGTTCTCTTGGGAAGTCTTGTCTGGTACATATACCCTTAACATCTGACGAAGACGAGTTTGGGGGTTTTGTATTGCTTTTTTATTATTATTTTGGCTTATTTCCTTCATCTGCACGTGGGTTGGGTGCAAATTTGTGTGTCGGGGTTGATACGTGTTTTTGTGTTTGATCTCTTGGAGTTTCGTTCATGTTATGTTATTTCTTTAAACCATATCAAGCATATAACTATGCAGTCCTTGTTCAACTCCTCCCATCACGTTGGCCATTTTTTCTAAATTAACGTGCATGTGTAGGCGGGTTCTGCCATGCATCCGTGTTACGGAAAGGCGAGTGCATATATGTATGTAGATATAAATCTTATTTTCATGATAGTAGACGATACTTTTGGCAGAGTGACGACCCCCAGCCCCGGCCCTCGCACTCTCAGCCCTTCCGTGAAGAACAGTGCACAGTCTTGGAGGGACAGCTAAGGAGATAAAGATAACAATGGCAGTAAATGTACCTAACGAGAAAGCAAAGAGACAAAGGGCAGCAAAAAAAAACAGACAACCATTTCGCCAAAACTCCGTGTCCGAGTCGAAAATCGAGAAAAAAGAACGGCCAAAGTACTAGACAAAGCCCCGAAAGCCGTACTAGGCGACCTAGAGTTGATGTGCCCCATGCCCCATTTACTTCTTCTTGCCCTCGGAAATCCGAGCATTCTTCCGTTCCTTCCGGTCGTTGCGCTTGATGCGCTCCTTTCTCTCGCGGTATCCCTCGCGGCGAATTGACTGGCCCTCCTTGAGAGCAGCCTCTTTCTTGGGATCGACCTCGACGCACCAGTCGTCCTCGCCCTTCTTGTTAAGGCCGCCCTTGCCCCACTTGGGCATCCAGGTCTGCGTCTCCTCGTCAAAGGCAAGATTACGGCGCTGCTCGCGCGTCTTGGCTCGAATGCCCTTCTTGGCGGCAAAGCGTTCCCACTTAGTCGGCTCGCGCGGCTTGGGAAGCGGCTTTTCACGAGGCAGCAGAGTGGTCACGGGAGGCAGGGTCAGCGCCACACCGTCCGTTGTCGACGTCACCGGGCACGTGGTCAGCAGCTGATTGATAAGGGCCTGCGCACCATCGCGTGCAGATTCGGCAAGAGACTTTTCGATATCGGCAGTGTCGAGGACAAGGGGGTTGGCATCAAAGGTCGTTAGGAGGCCTAGATCAAAGGTGTACGGCGTGGCCTTGGTGACGGCCACGGGGAGCTTGGGGGCTTGGCCGGGAATGGCCATTATGACAAGGCGGGAATGGAGAAGATGGAGAGGGAGAGAAAACGAAGCTGTGAAAATTTGAAGCTGCAGTACAGCAGCTAGGTTAAATTAAGCAGAGTAGTGGAGCGTGGTGAGAGTATGGGTTGTCAAGTAACATTCAGTTAGAAGAGAGTTCTATCAAACAACTTTTGGTCAGTACCACTGTACAAATAAAAAATGCTAAAGTTGGAACGAACTTTTTTGTCGATAAGCTTGGGCCTATCGATAAGATAAATAATACATGACGATAACCCGGCTAAATATCGGCAACTCATAACATCAGGATTTTGATGATTGGATTGAAGCTTGAAGAAGAAAAGAATCCGTTGATATTGACGACAACGGCGACGGCCACCATCATTCTGTAGGCTTCTCGACTGCCGTGCTAAATCTCGGGTGTCTCCTTCCCTTAATTTTTTCTCGGACTGCGGGCAGCTCACCCCATCATTCCTTACAGCTCCAATGGCCTCAAATGCCACTCTCCGCACGCTGAAGCGGGCTGCAGTCTCATCCCGGACCACCATTGGTCTTTCTCCCTGCTCTTCTCTGCCCGCTGCACTGCCCTCTTCTTCTGCACCTGCTTCAGTTTTATCTCCGATATCAGCCTCTGCCTCCTTTTCGACAAGCTCTGTAGCACAGGCTGCGGCTCCTAGTGGCCGCAGGCCCGTCAAGGCACCGATCAAGAAGAACTTTGGCAAGAACCGCGTGGTGCAGTCCGTCAAGAAACCAGAGCCAGGCGAGCGTAAGGCCTTCCGCAAACGCATTGTACTGAGCAACAACAATGCGCTTGAGATCAAAGACAAACCAGTGCTGTCGCCTGAGACCCTGCTTGACCAGGCTAGTGCTAACTCCATACTCTCTATTCCTGGCGACCTGATCGACCGGCTGCGTAGCCTAGAGGCTTTCAAGCCGACCCAGGCATGGGGCCTGTTCCGGAGTCCGCATGTGCTGCTGCGCAAAGAAGCCCAGGACGTGCTAATAAATATGCAGCGGGCGGCGCAGGAAAAGACAAAGATGCGCACCTTGATTACGGGCGACAAGATTACGGGGAAGAGCATTCTAGTTCTCGAGGCAATGGCGTATGGCCTGACAAACAAATGGGTAGTTATTCATATTCCTGAAGGTAAGATGGCCTGAAAACTGAAATAACATCTCGGGCTGTTTGCTAACACTATGTAACTTTGATAGCCATGGAGCTCACCAATGCCCACACTGAATACTCCCCTGTGCCCAATACGGCCGAGCCTGTGCAATTCTACCAGCCCATGTACTGCCTCAACCTCCTGCAGCGAATTCTTGCCGCTAATGAGGCCATTTTGCGTGAAATTCCAATGGCCAAAAGTTATGGTAATCTGACGCCTAACCTATCCCATCTGGTTGTCGGGAAGTCGACCCTGTACGATATGGTTGCTAGCTGCAAGGAATCTGAGTTTGCTTGGATCACCTTCCAGGCTTTTTGGACTGAGTTGACCACCATCGAGGGTCGGCCGCCTGTCCTCCTTTCAGCCGATGGCGTGGCCCATTTTATGCGTATGTCGGAGTACCGCGATCCAGCCTATAACCTAGTGCATGCCCACGACCTGACGCTCGTGCGGCTGTTCATCGACGCCCTATCCGGTGCTTCTCCTATGGTTAATGGCGGTGCTGTGCTTGCCGCACTCAACGCTAGCGGCCGCATAACTATTCCCTCGCTTGATCTAAAGCTGGCTCAGGGCAGAGCTAAGCTACGTGGCGAATCGCAGCCGAAGCCTAACCCATGGGAGCGTAACTATGATGTGCGCGTTGAAAAGGCTTTGGCGGATGTCGATGTTATGGAGGTGACGAAGCTAGACAAGCCCGAGACTCGCGTGCTGATGGAATACTGGGCTGAAAGCGGAATGCTGCGGGAAAAGGTCACCGAGGCTGCAGTGAGCGAAAAGTGGACGCTGGGCGGCGGCGTTCTCGGCGAGATCGAGAAGATGGCGCTGCGGAACCTGCGCATGTAAGATTTCCGTGTTCTGAAGGAAGCGAGAGATGACTATAGAGATATGGAGACAGGGAGGCAGGGAGACAGGCCTTGGTGTTGGAACCAGTGTACTATGAATTGTATTATATCTTGAAGCCTTGAATAAATGAAAAGAAAAAAAAAGCAAGAGAATTTCCAGGCAACATAAAAAAGGACACATCGCTGGGCTGGTGATAGTGCTGCGAGATCCTGGGCATGCACAGGGCAAGGAATAGATGATTAGAAAGCCTCATCAAAGGTATTCTACAAGTTACAACGACAATAGCGGCACAGCGTGTACGCAAGGGAGGCACGAAGGCAAGCAAACAGAGAAATCGTAAACGCGGCGTATGACCACCCAAAACAAGACTCCCCAATCCTGGCCCGGCACCTCCAGCTTGCTATACTCTGTACCTGCCAGCCCAAGCTTCGTATTAATACGACAGATGATCTTACTTGCGATCAAATAACCAGTGAAACAACAAACAAAACCCACTTTCCCCTTTCACCCACCTATTCCATGTCTGTATCGTCCTCATCAATATCACGGGCGTGTATAAACACCAGCCGTGAGCCGTTACCCGTAGTTTGCCACACCTAGATTGGATAAAAAAGTTAGCATTGAAACGAGAGTGAAAACACCGAAGGAACGACCAAAGGGAGAAGCTTACATCCAGCTCCGAGTACTCTGCTAGCGCCCGCATCCACTGGTCCTCTGTGAAGCCCTTGGCAATGACTCTCTCCTTAACCTTGCGCAGTGACATTTCGCGGCCAGCCTCTTCCTCATCTTCCTCCTCGTCAGGCCCAAAGTCAGGCCTGCAAGCGCCAGAGTCTGACAGTGCTTTGACAATGTTGTAGATCTTGCTGCTAGCGTTCAGCGAGCGGCCGCCCCTATGATCAGTGGTTGCTAGACTAGCCTTGGATGCCTCGATTAATCGAATGGCCTCGTCGACATCGTCGTTGGTGACCTGTGTACTGAAGCGCAGGCGTGCTAGGGCTTGGGCAAGACGCACAATGCCCAGGAGTGTACGAGGCGTAGTGTGGGTGAAGAGCTCACCCCGCTTCTCCGCCCGACGCTGGCCTTCACGCATCTTGACATATGTCTTGACCATGTAGTCCGATGCTGACTGTGTGAGTACTGGGCGGTAGCGGCGGGCAGCAGCAATGTAAGAGCGCACTTCGTGTGGTGAGAAAACTATGCTGTTGCCGTCTAGATCAGGGTGGCGGTTGTTCATATGCACGAAGGTCACGTGCTTAGCTAGATCGCCATCCGTTTCTCGAGAAGGCGTATCCAATAGCAGGAACATGATGTCAAAACGAGAAAGCAGGGCAGCGGGAAGGTTGATGTTTTCCACAGGGGATAGGCGGGGATTGTAACGGCCGTAGAGAGGGTTGGCAGCAGCGAGAATAGATGTGCGGGCATTGAGACTTGTGGAGATACCGGCCTTGGAAATGGAAATGGTTTGTTGTTCCATGACTTCGTGGATAGCCGTCCGGTCATTCTCGTCCATCTTGTCAAACTCATCAATGCAGCAGATTCCATTATCAGCAAGAACCAGGGCACCGCCCTCGAGGATCATCTCGTCCGTGACAGGATCCCGCATCACAGCAGCAGTCAGACCAACACCACTGGTTCCACGGCCAGACGTGTAGACTCCTCTGGGGGCTACCTTGGAAATATACTTGAGTAACTGAGATTTAGCCACACCAGGGTCACCCATAAGGCACACGTTGATGTCGCCACGGATCTTCATGCCGTCGCCAGTTTCCTTGGTTACACCGCCAATCAAAAGCAGGAGCAGCGCTTTCTTGACATCCATGTGGCCGTAGATTTCGGGCGCAATTGAGCGAGCTAGCAGCTCGTAAGCCTGTCCACTCATGCGGTACTGCTCAATCCTGGCAGTCAGAGAGTAATCAACCAGCATATCGGAATACGCTTTTTTGTGCTGGACGACATGGTGCGCTTCGACATATGTGTCGGTCAGGAGACCAGCACGCATGGCTCTGAAGCCGGTGTAGGGCGTGGGCAAAAAGATTCCGGCAAGGTCAATCATATCTCCAGGGTTGATCTGCCGGACCAGACTGCCATAGCACAGCACTGTCAGCGAGCGGGGAATCTGGCCGATTGGTACCTGGTCTGATAATTCCTGCACCTTGACCTCTTGGAATGCCATGAATTTGCTGGCTCTTACGGACCAGAAGAGCTGGCCAACGCTCTGCGTACTCTTACACTCTTCCGATGGACACGTGACCAGAGGACTGAAATTCTTGTCAGTGACAGGCTGGAAAACCTCGCAACCGCAGCGCTCGCAGGCATAAGCATTCACCTGAACAATAGGCTTAACGTCAGAAACGCGGGTAGCAATAGCGCGCAAGGTGATCAGACGCCCCAAGTGCTCGCCGCGGATTTCGCGAACAGCGAGAGCCTTTTTCTTCATTTGGGTTGACCTTGGTTTGAAGACGAGCGTGTAGCGGCGAGTCAACTCGGCAGGGAACATATTATTGAGCTCATCGGGGTTCTCGGCTCCAGCGTTGATGAGCTGGCGGTTGCGGTCGACACGTCGTGCCATTAGAACGTCTAACACGTCGTCCTTGTCGTCCACATCTAGATCCAGTTCGGGCATGGCGCTGTCAATGGCACGCGAGGCAATCTCGACGTAATGCTTGGTGTTGTTTTCGATTGATTGAACAAGACTTGAATGCGGGTCACCATTGCCGCTGGATTCCCACTGGTAAATATCGTCCAGGCTTATTTCCACGGTCTGGATCTTGCGCTTAGCGAGCTGCTGGAGGGCTTCGGCATAGATGTAGCGTGATGTGGACTCGGCTTGTTTAGCGGCATTCTGTGCATTTCGTGCTGCGGCGTTGGGGCTGTCGTCCATATCATCGTCCAGATCATTTTCGGTAATTGTGATGCCGTCGATTTGGACAGAGACCTCATCAACTCCATCTTTCGTGGGCGGTGAGGATTTGAAAGACTGGAAAAAGTCTTGGAAGATCTCTACAAGGCAATGCTGTCAGCCGTAACAACTCTTTGAATCGCAGCAGCCATGAAGACCAGATATTGCGCGAAAGGAAGGGAGGCGGAGAACTAACTCTGGTGACTCTCGTAGTCAACGGGAGCCCGATATGTACGTAACATGACTGTTTAGTATCGCGACTTTAGGTAGGCGATGCTAGTGCTTGTGCCGATTGCTTCCACCAAGTTCGGGCGTGCCGTTTTGCTATAAAGTGCGAAATAGCGGGTAAAGGGCAATTGGCGCTGGACACAGTAAGAAAAAAAGAAAATATGATAGAATGCCGGACGTCGTGGGCGGGGGTTGATCTACACCTTTTTTTTTGCTTGGTGTTTTGTCTTTGTTCTGTAATCTATACCACGGCAAATACCAGCCCAGCAATCTCTCATTGCCTATAGAAACGCTGTAGTCCCCCAAAACAAGGCTAGCCTGCAAGCTAGCAACCAGCAAATTGAGCGTAACGCGTCAAAGCGCGCCGGAGCGCTCGCTGCTTTAATAGGCATCCCTACAGCTGGGTGCAGCTGTCAGAATGTTATGCCACAACGGGTTACGCCACACATTTGTCTTGAGCCAGCTTATTTGCTGTTTTGTGGCGCTAACCTCGGTGTCGGCACATGCAAAAGAAACAAGCATTTAGATCTTAGGATGACATCTGGGAATCGAGACCTGGGGAAAGGAAGCTCCCGTTTATAACTTCCACCAAAGATCGTGAGTCCTGCTTTCTTGTGAGCGCAACTGCTCGCTTTATTTCTACAAGGGGTTGGTCTGGCTTGTATTTAATTTTCTCCTTCTTTCTATCTATCCCCCCTTATAATATTAATATCTGCCATAATGTTTTCTGGCGGTCTCTTTGAATCAATTCGTCCCCGTGCCCGCAACCCGCGGTCGACAACAGCCGAACTGTCGCTAGTTCCGTTAAAGAGCTGTTTGGTCAATCTTCCTACTGTTCTCGAGTCGCTCTTAGTTAGCGTCAACACCGTATGCATCTTGTGCTGTCTCTTATTGTTTTTGTTTTTCATGTTTTTCCTTGTTTTTAGCATGCCCCCTTTCTAACACTTAAGTTGTCTTATAGCCCGCCCAAAATGCTATCGTCGAGCTCAACTTCCGGCCTTCGAATGCCTCCTCCTCCCAGCCGTCTCGCTCTGTGTATCTAGGATGGACTGGCATGCCCAGCAAACATAAAATGCCCTCTCTTGTTGGCGGCCGGGATAGCGGCTACGGCGGCTTGCGTGGCCAGTCTCGTGAAAGCGAGGCGCACTTAGTTGAAATCGACTCCGTATTAGCGACAACTCTTGGTCTCCATGATGGCCAAAAGGTCTTGACAACGGTCCACATTGATCCCCCTCAAGCGCACACCATCAACATCGAACCATTGACCCCTGAGGACTGGGAAATCATCGAGCTCCATGCTACCTTCCTCGAACTCAATCTGCTATCGCAAATTCGCGCTGTACCTAATCCCTTTTTCAAGCCGGCCTCGGGACAATCTACCCCTGAAAATTGCTTGACTGTCCATCTGACCCCTACTTCGACTGCCAACATTGTCGTTACTTCGATCGAGCCCGCACCATCAGCCGAACATGCCTTTGCCAAGATTGCGCCCGATGCAGAGGTCATCGTAGCCCCCAAGACTCGTCCCAAGGCCTCAGCTCGAGGCGCTGATACCAGAAGCGTGGCTAGCACGACAAAATCCAAACGTAGTTCAGCAACCAAACGAGTGCGCGAAGAGCCCAGACCTGCTATATATCTCCGTGGCCTAGATTGTGCTGTTTGTGACCCTTACTCCTTCGGCAATGATGATCTTCTAACTCATGGTAACCTTGATTTTACGGTATGGGTTGACTCAAATGCAATTGCTACTGGTGGTATGAAAGGTGTGAACTACGTTGTAGTTGAGCTTCTTCGCCCATCAACAGGCCCTAAAAAAGTAAAACCGGAGGATGCAGGAAACCTCAAGCCTGAAAACAAGTTAGTAGCACGGCTTAAAGAATGGGATGATGCGGCAACTGGCCAGTCAGTAGCCCTATCCTCACCCCTATGCGCTGCCCTTGGCTCTCCCGGCCTTGTTGGTGGGGTGGTCAAAATACAAGCCGCGCTACCCCAGACTACCCGACCTAAACACATCAAGGTCTTCCCCTTTGCAACACGCAGCAAGGAAGGCCATGGCCTCAAGTTTGGTGGAGAGTCAAAGTCTGAGAAGGAAGAGTCTGCCCGGCGTATTTGGCAGATCTACTCTAATGGAAATCAGCCCGGCCACGTGTTTGGGGGACCAGTCACGGATGGTATGCTTCTAGGCATCTATCCTAGTCTTGGGGATACGACTGGCTGGGAAGGCGGCATTCTCAAAATAGAGGATGGAAGCTCCGACAAAGACCACCACCCATGCTGGCTCTTGGGAATAGACGAAAAAGCACCGATTGAGGTCCAACCTCCAATCCCTCCCCCTGTAGTCAGCAAAGAGACTGAGCATTGGGATCCTACACCGGCTCCTGAGGGTGTACTGGCCGGAGTTGATTCGCTGTTTGAGAACCTATACACCCAACTGCGCCACATGTCATCTACACTTCTTACTGGCCCTATGGGTGCTGGAAAATCAGAACTGGCCAAGAAACTTGCCCAGAAAATACGAAGCGAGGAGTTGTACTACACTATCTATTTCCCATGCAAGACCCTCGTCAATGATGAGACTAGGCTGAACACCGTCAAAGATAGCCTCGTCCGCATTTTCACTTCAGCCAGCTGGGGGGCTCGTTTAGGTGGCAAGGCGCTCGTAGTTCTAGATGACCTCGATAAGCTGTGTCCAGTAGAAACTGAGCTACAGGTTGGCAATGACAACAGCCGTAGCAGGATCCTCAGTGAGACTGTCTGTGCTATGGTCAAGCAATACTGTGCCCCTGACAGCGGCGTTGTTCTCTTAGCGACTGCAGGCGGCAAAGACACCATAAACAAGACTATCCTTGGCGGTCACATGGTGCGCGATACGATCGAGATGAAGGCTCCTCACAAAGAAGCACGGCGCGAGATCCTCACTAGTCTTATTCTCAAAGACTCGAGTGCGTTGTCGTGCAATGGAAAACTCTTTGCCAGTGATAGCCCAATAAATAGCACCGCTGTAGGGCCTTCTAACGAAGACTCTAGTGCGGCTGAAAGCACGGATGCCGATGATGACGATTGGATGGAAACAGATAATCCTAAATCTAGCTGTTCCAGGCGTCGTCGAGCTAAGGGAAGCAATGCAGGCGAGAGCAATGGGTTTATTGTTGATGCGGATCTCGACTTTCTTGAAATCGCTGGTCTCACTGACGGCTACATGCCGGTAGATCTTTCCATGCTCGTTTCACGTGCGCGCAGCGAAGCTATGTTCCGGGCTATCAGTGCGTCTTCTTCATACGACGAGGAAGAAGGCTCCCTTCATTTGACTAGAGCTGACTTTGACAAGGCTCTCCAGGGCTTTACTCCGGCTACTTTGCGAAACGTGCCGTTACAAAAGTCAACCACCACGTTTGCCTCCATTGGAGGGTTAACAGAAACCCGTCAGGTCCTTCTTGAAACATTACAGTACCCCACCAAGTACGCCCCAATCTTTGCCAAATGCCCGCTTCGTCTCCGATCTGGTCTCCTTCTCTACGGATATCCTGGGTGTGGCAAGACGATGTTGGCTGGTGCAGTTGCAGGCGAATGTGGACTCAATTTTATCAGTGTCAAGGGTCCTGAGATTCTGAACAAGTACATTGGTGCATCTGAGAAGAGTGTGCGGGATTTGTTTGAGCGGGCTCAGGCAGCCAAGCCGTGTGTGCTTTTCTTTGATGAGTTCGACTCTATTGCCCCGAAGAGAGGCCATGATTCCACGGGTGTGACTGATCGCGTTGTCAACCAACTGCTCACCCAAATGGATGGTGCAGAGGGCTTGTCTGGAGTTTATGTTCTCGCTGCCACCTCACGGCCTGACCTAATTGATTCTGCCCTGCTTCGTCCTGGCCGTCTAGACAAGTCCCTTCTTTGTGGCCTTCCCACGGCGGAAGATCGCCAGGATATTGTCCGTGCGTTGTGCAGTAAAATACGGCTAGGCGATGATCTTCTCAGTGGTGACAAGTTTGCAGAATTAGGCCGACGTACCGAGGGCTTTTCAGGTGCTGATTTGCAGGCTCTTGTTTCTAACGCTCAACTAGAAGCCATCCATGATGTTTTAAATGTAGCTGAGGGCCAGCTCAGCACCACTGTGTCAGGAAAGCCCCGCAATAGTGGCGGTGTGCCTAGCTTTGTCAAGTTCAAATACGGCGCGGATGATGATGCTTCCAGCTTTGATAGCATGCCTAAGACACGCTCTGCTGAGCTAGCTGAAAATGCTGCCATTTTAGCCAAGCTTGAAAGCATCAAGGCTGCGCGGAAGCGTGCCCGCGGCAGCGCAGGAGGAGACGCCGCGTTTACCAAGGGCAAGTCTGTAGCTGTAGCGTCGAGGGCTGACACTAACGGCAAAAATGAAGCTAACGGTGGCGGTGTAGACGTGGTGACTGTGGGGTGGAAACATCTAGCCGCAGCGCTGGAAAACACTCGTCCAAGTATATCGGCCAAAGAGCGCATGCGGCTAGAGAAGATATACGCTGAGTTTGTTGGAGCACGCAGCGGAGAAATGAAGGACGGGCAGGGAAGCTCCGAAGTCGGTGGCCGAAGCAGCTTGATGTAGCATCGCTTGGGGGATCATCAATAAACGCAACGATGTCCTCTGTTTCGTGGGCTGTGGTATCAAAATTAGAGCAGGCATCATTTCAATTAGAAAGCCAAGTTCTACCAGCATGAAATTTTAACTCGGGTCTTCTCTTAGCTTCAGAAAGAGAGGGATGGGCTATGTATCTTGTAATACTCGAAATGTAGAAAAAATAGAGCGCCGACGTCAAATACAACTATCACGCAGGACATCCAGCTCTAGCATCGTGAAAGACCCAGCACCTGCTTTCTAGTGCTAACTCTTATTCCCAACATCTTTAGTTCTGTCATTACAATGCATACTTATGCATGGCTTTAGGTTTATGGGTTCTTTTAGAGTCCAATACTCAAGACTTGGTTAATATTTCTACATCCCGCCAACACATTATGCCGATTACAGCAATGACAAGACAAAACTCCGATGCTGAGACAGACTTCGCTTTGGCTAGGACGAGCCTTATTTACCTGTAATACCAAGACCTGCATTAGAGGGTACTGTCCAGCTGACTAACGACCATTAATCAATTCCCTCAAGAACCTATTAAAGTAGTGGTTGAAGATAGTCCTACATCTATTAAGTATGACCACAGTGTAGCACAAGCCAACACCGCATGCAAAAGTGGCGAGGATAGTGAGTCTCGTAATAAGCTACTCCGTCGTCCTCCCTTCTTGGCTCCCATGCTTTTTGGCATCATGACTTACGAGTCGAGCAACTGGCTAACACCATCTTCCAGTGTAACTCCCGAGCGGGTACGCTTAGATTTTAATCGTCTCCTATGGCTCTTTAGAGTTCCGCTCCACGGCCAGAACGGCACTGTATCAAGCGCGGCCCTGGGGAATACCTGCCGGTTTCCAGGACCGACAACCTACGGTGACCGCATGTAAAGTATAAAAGACCGCCGGCTTTGGGGACACAGGATAGGCTCCAGCGGCATAGGGCAGTTTTGCCCTTCCGTGGGCATGACTGCAACAAGTGAAAAATAACATGTATTGTACTTGAACTGTACTTGAACTTCAGTTCATTTAACATCTACTGGAATCACTAAGATCAAACAGTTCGCTCTGTTCGGGTAGACGTTAAAAAAAAAATACAACAACAACAACTAAGGAACATGTAGCATGCTCAAAAAGATATGAGCAATGATGAGTTGGGCGCGATTCGAACGCGCGATCCTTTCGAAACTGTGGAACCCTTCTCGGGCATAAGGGATTCAAGTAATGCCTTGAACACAGCGCCTTAACCACTCGGCCACCAACCCATATTGTGTGATTCATGGTGAAGCTCGAGAAAAAAACGAAAAAAAAAAAAAAAAACAGAGAAACTTTGATATTCTTATTTTTGGCCAGAAATTATCGCGATATCACAAGCCATAATAGTTTAGTGGTTAGAATACGTCGTTGTGGTCATTTACCTGTTCCTCAACATTCCGACGTGACCCATGTTCGATTCATGGTTATGGCACGCTTACCTTTTTTGAGCACACTTCTGGCTAATTGTTTGGTGCCCATCCAGGCCAGCCGGCCGTCTGCATCTTCAAGCAAGTATAATTTTAACTTTCGGTATGCAGTATCAGTTTTAGAGGAACAAGTTAACTTGGGAGCAATTGCGCTTCGCTCGGCAAAACTCTACAGTGAACTTTGCAGAGGGTTAACTCTGTCCGGTAGCCTGTCCGGCGTCGGTTGATCTCTGTGACTGCCGTCCGTAGACGTTAAATATTTTCAAGTTCAAGTCAGTTTTTTTTAGTTGGACGTTGTAAAAACGGCCGCGGTTACCTTGTCTTAACTGGTCATCTTCTCTTGCTACCACCAAAGGTGGTGAAGAACCAGACCCACTACCCTTTAAAGATTTTTCAAGATCGGAAAATCGATCACGGGACATGCCAGCCCGCTTTGCGGATGTGCATGCAATCGGCAGAGTTCGCATTGTCATGGGACAAACACTGAGTCGGTACGGTACATCGTGCATCGATTCTGCGGGCTGAATGGATGGATGCTTCAAGGTTACATATTTACAAAACAGAATTCAAGTAAGTTTGTTTGATTTTTGAAATGTCCCGCCTCAATCTACCGCCCCAGCACGCCCTCTCAAAAGAGGAACACTAGAGGCGGCATATGTAGACAAAGAGGTTTCTCCTTCCACTTCCCGAGGGAGAGTGACGAAAAAAAACCTCAACTGAGCTCGCGGGCCTGCAATTGATTGTTCTGTGACAAACAGCTGACGCTTCCTTTCTTAAAGATCAGATCGACGGCTGTCAAAAATCCTCAAAAGAGAACCCAAGACAACACATCGACCTAATTGGTCGTTGAAATCATGAACCAGAAGCAACAAGGGGAAACTTGAGCTGTGCCAGCCGCACAAAGAAGAAAAGAAGAGAAGGATAGATTGAAGAATTTCGGCGGGCACTGCAGTCTATTTATACAAGAAATGGCAAAAAACTATGGGGCAAAGACTTTTTTGACTGGCCGAAATAAAAAATGGGTCGGGGTCCATCAAAAACTGGCTGACATGTGGCTTACGTGGCAGGTCTGTGGCTGCCTGCAGTTGGCATTTAGTAGGATATAGTACGGCTCAAAGCAATAAAAAAAGAGCTTGCCAACGACAGCATCGATTTGTTCTTCGGCTGGCAACCCATCTTTGATCTACATACTGCTGGCACGGCAAATGCTGGTCCCATCTAGTGATCTTCCACAATGTAGCCCATGCCCTCTGCCATATTGCCTTAGTGATCCTCTATCTTCTCTAACTTGGTCACTTTGCGAGACTCGCCCACCTCGCCAATGTAACGAATGCGATCTATGCGAGTAATATCGCCCTCGCCGTCTCCCTCAACAAAATAGAGCACAATGCTCGTAATCTTTTGGAATTTGACAAAGCGCAGTGGGATGTTGGCGGTGCCTTGGTCGTTCCAGTCCTTGTCAGCGAGTGTGATAGCCTGGGTGGGAGGTAAGTCGTCGGCTTCGTTGAAATCGAGATTGTGTGGCTGGTTGATATAGACGTAAATGAGTTTAGGACGCATGATTTCCGCATCGTCCTCTTCATTTTCCTTGGGGGGCAGTGAGGTTATCTAGATCATCGTGTCAGTTAACCATGCTCAACACCCTTATTCATCATTATTTTTGGTACCTGTATTGTGTGCAGCTTCGAGACCGAGTCAAGCGGAGTGTATAGTAATAGCTGCTGGTCGACTGAGCTTTGCACCCAGTCTCTTTCTTCAGTAGCAGCAGCCGCACTTCCAGGGCGGAGAGCACTGGGCTTTGACGGGGACAACAGCTTGCGGGCCGAGTCATCCGAGTTGAGCAAGTCCACCCCCTTGCAATCAACAGACCTAGTGATGTCTGCGTAGCCGCGTGCAATGCTAGCACCATTCCACATGGCCTCAGGCTCGCTTGGGCCCCCTCCTGATAGTTGGTCAGAGACTCCAGCTTGCAATCGCAGTCCCCCGCCATTATTTGCAATCTGCTTTAGTTCCGATTCCTTCATGACTTTGCCCAGCTTGCCCTTGAAAAAGGTAGCAATAGAAGGGGTTTCGGTGATGTTAAAGTGGGCAGCAATTTCGCTGCGTAGGCCCACGTTTACCTTGCCAAAGGCAGCTTTTCCAGGTGCGTTGAAGTAGTTGGTTTTCATGCCAATGGCTTGGAGGAGATTGTTGCTCTCTTGGCAGTCATTCTTGTAAACTGAAATAAAATTCAGGGTGTTAGTCACCCTCGCCAGGAAAGTCTAGAATAAAAGGCACCAATATCGTTGCAAGGCGAAATCTAGAATTACGTCTCGATATTCTGCCTGTTGGATGGCTATGGTTGCCACTTACAGGTAACAACGAAAGTTGCCGTGTTCTTGACCAGACCCTCGATTTGATCAAGACTTTCAATCTCTACTATTGTCATGGCTGCTTTTGAGATTCTAAAGTAGTTTTCAAGTGACAAATTGTCGATAATATTTCCGCTCGACACTGCAAAATTGTGAACGCTGAAGAGGGAGGGGGAGTCAGGGCTAAATAAAGACAAGTTATTGGTAATATTTATACTGTCTATAGCTTTGCGAGCAGTACAGAGGGTAAAAGGATGAGCTCCGGAAACTTCGTAGAAGCGAGCTTTCAATTGGCAGCAAAATATAAAGAATTTAGGTAGATTTGAAAACGATGTTGTAGTTTGGCAACATTCAAAGCTAGATGGTAAAGCTTAAGAGGCCTTAGCCTTATGATGCAAGCACTAGCCCAAGGCAGCTTGTTTACAGTAATTCAACCAATCAGCGAAAAGAGAGACTGATGAAGTGAGGGACCGACCCTGAAAGGCTAGCCTCTAGCCTTTTAGGCTACACAGCAACAACATTAGGGTTAATTCATGAAGGCGGTCAAGTAGTGTCAAGGCGGTGAGATTGTGCTTTTCAAATTTCACCTAGCAGAAAAGCATATCAAGATAGCCCCACATTAAATTTTGTGGTAGAGATCTCAAGGCAAGCAAGCTTCTTGAATTGCCTTGGCTGCAAAGTTTCTCCTCGCATTTTTCTTGCTATCAAAAACCATAATTTGGACAAAATGGGCAGCAAACGCAAGAGAAGCAATAATAAAGATGGCCAGGTTAAAAAGGTCCGACCCTCAGACATTCCTCCAATGGTTCCTCCTGCCGATATGGACTCCGACATCGAAGAGGTCCCGGCTACCGATGGCCCCTCGAAAACCATAACCACGGCGCTTCGCCCATTTCCTACGACGCCTGTTGACCTTAAGCAACCGACCGAATCGTTGGATATCAAAGACCGCATTGGCGAAGCGCTTCTGTACGATCGTCTCGGCAGTGAAGATGACACTGTGCGGAGTGCGGCTGCCTTGGCTATTCTCAAGGGCCTGCTGGGCTCTGAAGCGAAGGAGGGGGTAGCTGAAGAGGAACTTCAGCGGCATTTGGAAAAACGCCTATTTGCCGGTCTGGCTAGTGGGCGCAATGCATCCCGTGTAGGTCTTAGCCTGGTGTTGACGGAAATTCTATTTCAACTCTTTGGTGCTGCCAACGCTGCAAGCAGGTACCCTGAAATTACCTTCGAAAGCGTGCTTGAGCGCTTGGTCAAGCTCAATGAGACCATTGGAAATGTGCCGGGCCAGCAGGAGCGTGACGTGTTCTTTGGTCAGTTGTTTGGCATCGAGTGCTTTGTCAAGGCCAAGATCTTGGCTGGCGAGCCCAAGCGCTGGGTCTCGCTGCTCAACTTGCTTTTGAGATTGGCTGAGCGCAAGGTCTGGCTGAGGCCACAGTGCTGCTGGATTATAGCTCAAGCGCTGGGGCAGCTAACTTGCGAACAAACACAAATGACGCTGGAGCGCTTGGATAAGGAGGGCTTGGCTAAGACTTCAGACAGTGTTGGCATTTGGCTCCAGGCGCGCAAGACATTCCCAAATTTGGAAGTCAAGCCATGGGGAAACCCACTCTCGTCCAAGGCGTTGTCAGACTTGGCTATAGTGTTGAAGGAGACAGCACATGATGATGGCGGCGAAGTTCATGAGACCAGGAAAACTAAGGTGCCCAATGCGACGTCACAGCTGCATTTTGCATGGGATTTGTTGGCAGAGCACTTCCACAACTTGGGCAATGACTGCGCTCGCGAGTTCAACTCATTTTGGGTCCGCGTTGTTGATGGTATGTACTTGGTGGCGATACATGCCACATGCGTGAAGACCATGTCCATTCTTTGTGGAAAAAAAAACTAACATGATGTACTCCTAGATGGCTTGTTCTCCAAGACTGCAACAAACGGCCAGAAACTACGTGGCTTCCTCGTTTTCCAGAAGCTTCTTACAGTATTTGCTCTTCAGCACGATCTTATCCGCGTGCTCTTTAGCCGAAATCTTATGGCTTGTCTGATGAACCAGGCTGCTAAGGAAGATCGCTTTCTGCATATTGCCGCCCAGCGTGCTCTCAAGTCTGTATCGGACCTTGCTAGCTGCATCCCATCGACCGTACCTGTGCTTGTCAAGGCTGTGCTAGGATCCAATGGCTCATATGCTTTTGATGCGCGGACAAACAGCAAGACTATTGAGAAAACACTGCAAAAGACTCGGGCCTCCGAGGCGTCTGATATTGTGGCATTTTTGGAGCAGCGCCTCCGGGAAACCACTGGGCCGGACTCAGCTGATAGTGTTGCGCATCTTCATGCCTATGTCGAGTATCTTTACAAGCTGATGGACTCGAGTGAAGCACCCGAGAATAAGCAGGCTGATGTTGCTGGGGGCGAAGGCTCGGCTGCTAGTTTGGCTATTCATAAGCTGGCTCAATTGGCCTACGCCCCTGCTAAAGAGGCAGCCGCATTGGGCTTGACAGAAAAGACCAAGGACCTGTGCAAGACGCGTCTGGAGTCGGCCTTTGCCAAGCTCTCTCGCCGCACTGAAGATATGACGTATCTTTGCCACGCCATTGCAGCAATTGACCCCGATATGTTCGATATGGAGGAGGAGATTTCCACCGAGTTAGCCGAGGCCCGGAAACAGATGAAGAAGCTTCTCAAGCCGGCGACTGGGGGCGAAAAAAAAACAAAGGCCAGCAAAGAGAAGAGCAAGGCTGACAAGAAGAGCAAAAAGGATGTTATTGTCGAGGAAGCTAAGACTGCTATTGAGGACAAAAACGACGAAGCTGTACGTAAGGGCTTGGCTCTGATGTACGCTGTGTCGATTTTCCAGCTATACAACGATGACCCAGATGCGCTGAACATGCTTAATGACTTGAAGCAGTACCAAAAGCAGTTCAAGGCTCGTAGCGCTAGTAAGAAAAAGGCCAAGGATGACTCGGAAGGCGATGAGGATCCGGTGTTTGCACTGTTTGTTGAGATTCTCTTGTCCATGGTAGCGAGGCCCTCGTCACTAACACGCCAGGTGAGCAAGCAAGTGTTTGAGGCTTTTTCATCATATATCACGGCTGCTGGCTTGCAGGCTTTAGTTTCAGTTCTCAACACAAGTGAGGATATGGAGGGCCAGCGTGCGTTGTTTGAGAATACAGACGAAATGGAGCTAGACGAGGGGGAGACGGAAGATGGAAAGAAGGTAGATGCTGATGCTGATATGGTTGATCTGGATGACATGTCGGTAGACGGCGATTCAGATCTAGTGGCCCAAATCAGTACTGTGAACGCCGGCGACTCAGACTCAGACTCCGACTCAGAGTCAAATCCCGAGTCTGATTCTGACGAGTCGGAATCTGAGGAAGATGATGGCGAGGACCACGAAGCTTTCGACAAGAAGCTCGCAGCGGTATTACGTACACACCGTGCTGATGCCGACGCCGACGCTTCATCCGGATCCGAGTCAGATATGAGCGATGGTGAGATGCTTGCGCTTGATGATAAGATTGCAGCAGCCTTCAAGTCACGACGCAATGAAATGGCACCCTCGCGCAAGGCCACTGCGGCTGCTAAAGAGGCCACCCTCAACTTCAAGCACCGTGTCCTCGATCTACTTGACATCTTTGTGCGTGTCCAGGCCACATCATCGTTAGCTTTCACACTCCTGGCACCATTGGTAGCCTTAGTCAATCGCACAAGTAGCAAGCCTCTTGCGTCACGTGCTGTCGACGTGCTGCTAACCCACCAAAAGACTCTGCGTAAGGAGTTGACACCAGCTGTTGTGGCGGCCTCGAGGATGCAGATTGATGGGCTGCTGGAGGAACTGCGCAACGTGCATGAGGCGGTTGCTCTACAGGGCAACAATTCTGCGCAGTTCGCCAAGGCGGCATCTACGGCGAGCTTGGCGCTAGCATCGGCGCTGTATGCACTAGACAAAGAGGCTATTGAGCATGTGGTAATGGAGTACGGCGTGGTACAGACAGGTTGGATTGCAGGGCGGATCAAAATTCATGCGTCATTCTTCTCGTCATGGCTGAATTGGTGCCAGAGTCGGGCACAGGCTAATGAGAATAAGAAGGCGTAACTTTAACCTAGAGAGGGGGGAAGGACAGAACTTTCACTACTGGGGCTAGGAAGGCGTTAGAAGGACGGACAATACGCAACAAAAGCAGCCTATTTACACATGTATACATGATTATTACTATTATTACGAATAGCATAAATCGTATAGGGTAGTTCGGACAACACAAATAACATAAACAGGAAACAACAGGGCCACCAAGCCATGGACTTGTATGCATAGAGAGTAAAGAAACATGCCTAACTCCATTGGTGGGTGTATTTGATTGAAATGAGTAATGCTTGCTTACCAGCAGCCGTGGACTGGACTCAATGCCTAGTCCTCCATCTTGTCCTCGTCCTTCTTATCATTATTGTCCTCATCATCATCATCGTCGTCGTCGTCGTCATCATCCTCATCCTCAGCCTTTGCCAGCTTCATGGCCTCATCCACCAACTCACGCGGTACTTCTTCGTGGCGACCCTTTGTCGGACCGGCAGCATTGCTGATCCACGTCATCTCCAGCTCGTAGTCCTTCGACGCGTCATCGCCATGGCTCTTGTATATGATGCGCGCGGCCTGTTTAACGCCATCTTCCAGCGTTAGGTTGCCAGCCGACAGGTCTAGTTTCTCTAGCTCTGCCTTGGCTACCTGGCGGCCCTTGCCTGTAGCTGCGCCATAGTAGCCCCAGAATAAACCACTCGGCTCGATCATGTAGAGGAAGGGGCCGCCGTGTTTCTGGCCTGTGACCTTGCCACCAGCACCGCACGAGGGGCCGTCACCAACTTCGCCATCAACGGGCAGTTCGTGCTCTGGGTCAAAACCACCGATAATGGCCGTGATGCCAAAGGGACGGACGTACGAGTGGCAGGTGTAGGCCTGGAGGTAGCCGCCCATCCGCGAGGCAAGAACTTCGGTAGTGATGGGGGACTTGTAGTTGGTGCGGAATGAGGCAGCTTCGTCGCGAGCACGGTTGACAAAATGTCTGCCGTCGGGGATCATGCCAGAATAGACCTGATGAAAGAGAAGGGGGGGTGGTTAGTCATGTTTTGTGTCAATATCAGCCGGAATACTGGAGGGTGGGGCCGAGACAGATAGGCTAAAGACCACTTACAACGCCAAGATGTTTGTCGACTGTAGAAATGCGCTTGTTGGCACCAGGCTTCAACAGCTTGGACCCTATGATCTTTTCGACGGCCAGCACAACACCGTCCTTGCAGCGGATACCAATGGATGTTCCTGCGCTCTCAACGGCCTTGACAGCGTATTCAACCTGGAAGTTGCGACCATCGGGCGAGTAAATAGAGTTGGCTAAGTCATAGCCAGTACCGATTGATGTCTACAAGAGGGGGATGGGATGTTAGCCAGAATGATCGGGAGAAGCCAAGGATAGCATCGCAAGACTAAGGGTGGAGGGATTGAGCCCGGGATACGGGATTGGCGTCGGGCGCAGGCTGAAGCTTGGGGAAGTGCGCGGGGCTGTCCTGATAGCCGGTCATCTCTGCAGTTGATGATATCACGCACCATCTTTAAAGCTTTGTTTGTAGATTATCGATTTGGCGGAGGAAGGAGACGCAAGCGAAGACAGAGAAGTCTGGGGAAGAAATGGAGACAGCAAAAATCGGAACACAAACAAGGGCAGAATAAGCAAACACGTTGGTATGGAAGTAAACTATGCTAGGCTTATTCGTGTGGTGCTCTGAGTGCTGTGACGGTAACTTGGTGCTGGTTGTTTGGCTTTGCTGATGATGAAGCTTGATGCTCTGCCTTGGCCCACTCCAGCTTCAGCTACCCAGAAAGGCCAGGCCCCACCTTTATTTTCCAAGAGAAAAGCAAATACAAGCAAAGCAAGCAGGAAGGAGCTGTGGAACAAGGCACCCAGTCAACTGCGTGGAAGAGCAAAGTGTCTAGTGTGGCTGAAAAAGTAAAAACGTGGCGGGGCGAGCGTGGCTGAGAATGATTAGGGTTAGTGGTAGAGCAGGGTCAGGACAGGGTAGGGTAGAGGACGTAGAGAGACAAGAGTCTAAATTCATTGGGCTCCGATGGCCGTTGAACTATGCATCCGGCAAAGCTGCAAGGGGCCTGCGGCAAGTGGAGAGTGTGACGCTCGAGGGGGCAGAAGGGGGAACTGGACCGAAGATAGTGGGTGAGGAAAGAGTGGCATGAAATACCGACCTGTGTATGGATATGAGAAGACGATCGTCTTCTGTTATCCGAAACCATAGGGCAAGTCAAGCTGGGCCCGACCCCTCCTTCTAATTTCTTTTTATATCAACAGAATCATGTGGTTCCTTTTCTTCCGCTGGCTGTTTCAACGTGGCTAAGAAGTGTCCCGATTGGGCTGCAGTCGAAGGCTACAGAGACAGCAAAAAGGGCTATTCTGCCTGCAAGGAGAGAACCTGACTGAGCCCTGGCCTGGGCTTGGTCTGTGGACTGGTATGGCTAGGTTGCCTATTGCCGTCTTAACAGCACAGCATGCAATCATGGAATCTACAGTAGGTCTTATGGTACTGCACCGCAACATCCTTTCTTGCTGGCATAGCGAACATGTGCAACGCATTTATATCGGACGTACTGCATTACGCCTTTTCTGCGTCCACTGTACTCACACCCATCCATGCACGGATATGATTGCTGTGTTTATGCACACCAAACAAACTCATGGCACCTCGCTTTGCATATGCAGCTGCAGGTGGGCTGCTGGCTTGCACTAACCCGACTAGGGCTGATTGGTACCCGATGGAGGGCTTGCAACAACCATGGCATGGACTTTAGTTGTTGTATGCTTGTCTATATTGCGAAGCTAAGATAGCAACTGATGGCCAAAGATGTCGTGGCTTTCAAACGGGCCCATAACTCTCCAATCTGCTTTGTCCAGTTTCTCCCCTAGACCATGCATTTCCTGTGAATTACTGTGCATTGCTGTGCATGCCGCGGCTTCTTTCTGCCCCTCAACAGCCCATGGACAATGGGCGGCTCTTGTTTTGAATAGTGTCTTGTCCTCCCTCCTCCTCTTGTGTCTGTAGACCCCCCTGGCTCTTAATTCGGCCCAACCAACAACAGCCAAGCCAAGTGGATGGATGACATGACTGGGGAGGACTGATCGCTGGCCAGCAAAACCGGTGGTTAAGAGAGAAAAAGAAACCAGCTAGAGCCTGAAACAAGGGCAATGCAGGGCAAGCAAAGAGGAGGGCAAGAAAGACCAATGAAAAGAAAACAAAAGGCCTGCACGCGGCAGCTCGACAACTTGGAGGCTCTATTTGGTACACGCTGATATTGGCCTGGTCTGGCCTAGGCCTGGTCCGTTCGGGCCCTTCTCCCTTTCTGCCTTCCTCCCTTCTCCCCTTCTCACATACTCAACACGTGCTCCCTTGGTCAATTGCTGTGCCTTGTGGTGGTGCATCATGTGTTGTCGACATCTGTGCAGTTTATGTAGATATGCCGTATTAGTTATGGCATTGCTCTGTACTTTGCATGCTTGGCCATCGCCTATATATATAGCCTATAGTCGGAAATATACATCACACGCAGCCCAAAGCTAGCCAAATCCCTCGTCTGGCTTTATCTCACGCTGCATGCTTGGTGGTGTGAGGTCCCCCCTCTCTTCTGCCCCTCCCCCTCCTTCCCTCCTGCTTCCTCCAGTGCGTGTTCTTTGTGAGCTGGCAACTTTTATATTTGAATTTACGTGCATTTACGTATTTATTCGTGTTTATTATTTATTTGTTCTTCTTCGTTTTCTATTAAAATCTCATCAACCTCAACTTCCTCTCCCATCATTCCCCGTCTTCTCCTGCTCCCCCAATATAACACAACCCCTTTCCTCTGTCCCCCTCTTCCAACAACCTCGCGCGTGTGCCTTTCTTTTCTTCTAGCATAGTCACTAAAATAAAAAATCAACTTTTCCGTTCTTCACGATACTGGGAAAACCAGCTAGGCCAAACGCCATCTTCATCCGTTTTGTGTCCACTCTGCTAGACAAACAACACGCAGAATAAGAATAGCCCCTTCTTGCTTTATATCTTACGACGTACAAGGATAGCATCATCACTAGCACCGGCTGCTTATACTACCAGGAAAACGCAGCTAACACTTTTCTGCCTGTTCCCAGCCTCACTGTAAGCTTATATATCTGTCTCCCTCTTCCCTTCCACCCCTCCTCTTCTCCTGCCGTCTCCTTCTGCTGCGCTCACACTAACCGTCACACCACCCCCCTCTCTCCCCCACCCTCAAGATGTCCGTTTCTTATCAACAGCCGCCCTCTCTGGGCCAGGACGATCTAGTCGCCCTCTTCAGCCGCACTCTCACCCTAAACCCCAACATGGCTGCTCAGCTGGCTGCTTCTATGGAGAACCCCGCCATGCCGCTCGCTGCTCCAACTACCTTTGCGTCGCAGCACTATATCCACTCTACTACTAGTGCTGCTACCGGTGCTGCTACCGGTGCTCGCCCTCCGCGCCATCACATGTCAAATGATGCCCGTCTGCGTGCCTATGGCATCGACCCTAACTCGCTGTCGCCCTCGCAAATGCAGCTGTTCCGTATTGCTGACTCGGCCCAGCAGAGTCGCCTGCTCGATCTGTGGAAGATTTTTCCTCCCTCTCTTCCTGGTGAGGACCCCTCCCATGCTTGGACTCCCACCAATCTCGAGACTGAGGAACACCGTGCTATCGCCCGTTTTGCTAAGCTGGTTGGGCAGGAGCAGGAAAAGGAGCAGAAGCCCCAGACAGAAACGGGAGAGCCCTCTGCCCACATGGACGAAGACATGGCCGTCGAGATCGAGAGCAGCCCCATCGACTGCGACTACGCCGCCCAGCAGCAGGCCGATCAGTTTCGCCAGCAACAACAAGCCGCACAGGCAGCCCAGATGTCTGCCGGCTATCCTGTTCAGAGCCCCAGCGGGGCTTGGCTCCGCTCAACCGACACCTCTGTGTCCAACGACCCGTTTGCCGACGACGGCTGCGGAGGATCCTGCGCTCCCGAGCCCTACATGGCTAGTGGCTATGAAGAGCTGATGAGACGCGATGCCGAGCGCGAAGAGCATCTTCGTCGCATGACCCAAGAAGAAGAGATGCACCAGATGCAAGTAGAGATGCTGCGCCAGCAAGAGCAAGAAAAAGAGATGGAGCGTATGCTAGCTGAGCAGTTCGAGATGGAGCAGCTCCAGGAGCTAGAGCGCCAGAGCCAGGAGCGGCAGCTGCAGCAGAACAGGAGCAGCACCGGAAGCCTCGATGGTTCTATGTATGTCACCTTTGGCTCATCATCCACCCAGCCCGCTATCACTTACAGACCAGCCGCCTATGACCGTGTCTACGATAACAGCCTAGTCGGCACTCCACGTGACCTCCAGCGTATGGACATGATGCAGCACTCGCAACAGCACCAGCTGTGCCATTCCATGGGCGATGCCATGGACACGCTGTAAACAAACGACCCACAGCAGCCACAGCTCCTTCATGATACCACGAAGTTCTTTCTTGCTCACGCATGCATACCCATGAAATGCCCCGCCACGATAATGACCTCCTTTCTCCCTCCCTCCCTCCTTCCCTCTCCTGGTGTTTGTTTTTTTGTTTTGGGTCTTGGTCGTCGTGGACGCACATATCCTTTTGAGATATCTAGTCTCGCATTTAATGGCCTCATACTTGTCAGTTTGGCCATCTAACACAGCATCCCATTGTCATAGGCTGCTGTTCTGTACTGTACTTCTGCATCTACTACGTGCACAAAGGATCAAGGGTTTTGGTTGGGGAATCTCTCGCTCTAATGCTGGCCTCTCATCTACTTTTGCTTGTTTTCGATTCTTGTTTTCTTTTTCTGTTGCTTTGCTTTTTGCCCTTATAATTACATCAGAGCTTAGAATCTTGCCCTTTCGAGCTGTATGAAAATGACGTCATAGTATTTAACATGCCCAGTTCGACATGTGAAGATACGCACAGTACCGTAGAATAACACTTAGAATAGCCATATTAGGTTTACAAATGCTAAATATCTAATCCACTAAGAACGGCTTCTCTCTGCTTTCCACGGTTTACGCCAACACTCCACATCGCCATGTTGCGTCTCTTAGAAAAAGATCACCGCTTCTTGTTAGCCTTGCGCTTTTTCGCGCCGCCCTCACTCTGCACTCCCGACGATTTGGTGTTGCCGAGATCATCGACTGACTTGTCAACCATTTCAAAGTCGGAACCAGAGTCGGGCGTGTTCTGCGGCTCGTCCGACGATAGGCCGTTGCCGGCGTTCTCAGAGCTGGCCGTAGACGAGGCGGAAGGATTCGACTTGCTGCCACCTAAGCCGATGCGAGATGTAATGATGCTCAAGAGCCACGCCGGGACACGGACAACGGCAGTGCTCCTCCATGTAGGAGGCAGGAGCTCTTCGGGCTAGGTAGCAGAACATTGTTAGTAACAGTCTCTCCAAAGTGGGTATGGATATTTGGAGCTTACATCCAGCAGGAACATGTTGACATTGCCTTCTTCATCCTGTTCCTCAAGGTACACGTCGCCCAGAGAATCGACAACCAAGATTCTGCCGTTCTGAGCCACAACACGTCTACGAGCACCAACAGGGCCAGCCTCGACTTCCTCTTCTTCGTCACCTTCCACAGTAACAGCAGCAGGCTTAGCGGACCTGCGCTTGGGGGCGGGCTTCTTGCCCTCGTTCTTCTCTTGCTTTTCCATGAAACGCCTCTCACGGCGGTTTCTCGGGATCGGGGCAGCGTCAGCCTCGGACTCTTCGGGTTGGGCAGGGGCAGCAGGCTCGATGGGACGGGTGGCAACATCACCCCAAGCAGTATCACGGGCAAACTTGACGTAGCCCTCGACGAACTCGCGCTGGCGCTTCCAGCTCATGTACAGGGCCAGGTAATGGAATCCACCACCAACGACAATGAAGAAGCCAGTCAACACGGTGCCTAGGCCGGGGCGGTAGCGAGTGTAGTAGTAATCAGTGCCCTTCCACAGCGGGAAGCCATTGGCCAGATAATGATCATAGCGGTCACGGCCAGGGCCACGCAGAATGTCGTTGACGACAGTCAGACGACCCTGCTTCTGAGAGGCGATTTTGACGGCCTTGTTGATCTCGCTGCGTGTTGGCTGCTCGGGCTTGGCGGACTTGCCGTCTTTCTTGTTCTGGGCGGCAGCCTTCTTCTCAGCAAAGAGGCGCTGGCGCACTTTGTCGGGGTGTAGCATGCGGGTCATCTTGCGGTAACCCTTTTTGATTTCATCCGGAGTGGCATTGGGTTCAATTCCCATGTAGGAGTAGAAGGTGACATCGGCGCCTTCGGCAGACTGGATTTCGGCGCGAACACGGAAGATCTCGCGATCTACAGGACAAGGAGTAGGTTAATAGGGCCATTGCTACTAGGAGATGAGGTGGTGCAAGCTGCCACTGGCTGCTCTTAGAACATACCTTCTTTGCTCCACATGGCCGTCACTGGCGACAGCAGCGCCAGAAGGCCAACACAGACGGATGAGAATTTCATTGTCGCATGCGCTCTGTGGCAAAGTCAAAAGGCCACAAGTAAAGGGGCGGCCAGAGGAGTAGGTGTTAGCTAGATGATCTCTCTAACTCTCTAAGATTCGAGAAGGGCACTGTAGAGAAGGAGAAGGGAAAGCAAAGAAAAAAGAGGAAGAAGCAGAGAAAAAACAGAGAAAAAAGACCAGCTCAGGCAATGTCTAAATAATGAAGACACCTTTCCCGCAGGTTGACGAACAATTTATGGGCGAGAAGGATTGTAACCGGAATGGAAAAAGGGTCAAGCTTAGCTTGTGCTAATTAGCTACACTAGAAAGAAAATTGTTGTTTCACACAGGACTTGTGCTATTTTTGGCCGCTGCACCACAGCCTAAAGCCTAGCCATGATACAGCACATGGATTTGCACTAAGCTGCCAGCTTGGCCTTAAGGTGAATATCTAGGGTTTGTCACAAAATAGGGTTTGGTGGTGATCGTATTCTTCGCTCCTCCTTCCATATACAGATACAAGCAGGCTGGGTGAAAAAACCATCGTCTTGTAGACCTCATTGAAAGATGGCCCTTGAATGAAAGGCACAAAGGGATGCATTTTACTGTCCGTAAGCAGGCTAGTTGCCTTCCTCTAAGGGCACTAGATTACACGGAGCCTCAAAGCAAACACAAAATTATCATCAAGTCCGTAATCCTAATTCATGTCAAGGCCTCTGGCCTATTCCTCCCCCTCTACAGCAAAATCCCAGGGCTTGAATGCTGCCTGAAACCTCTCCACATCCGAGGTCTCTTCTTCCGTTGATTGCGCACAGTCCTGCCACCTCGTTCGGTCCTCTAAGCCGAGAAGCTTGCACATGACTCTTCGGCCAAACTGCAAGTCAAAACGTGAATCAGCGCTGAGAGGCATGACTAGGCTCTTGGTAGAGACAGCCACTTCGCCATCTGTACCTCCATTACTGGTAATCCATATCCGGAAGTAGTCGCCTGCCTCTGCTTGCTCTGCCAGCAAGAGGTCCTGAACCTTGAACGGCGGGAACTTGAGGTTCTCGGCCTCAACGCGGAAGCCGGCCTCAACCAAACCCTTGGCGATGAGGTCTTTTGGCGCTGCGAGGCATTGCCAATGCACGTGGATGTTTCGTGCGCGGTTAATCTCCCATGTCACAAGCCCAAGATTGTTGTTGGACTTGGCAGCAACCATATTTTCAAGGGCCTTTCGAAAGCGCGTCATTTCTGTGAACGTTCGCACAGAGTCGCTCTCGGGATCATCTACGGAACCCATCCCGGCTACTGTAGGTTCATGCGACAGCGGCACTATCAGGAAATGGCAGGGGAAGTCAATACCGTCTTTTGCAAAGGTGTTGGCAGTTGGGATAGGGCCCTTGGCAGTTTCAAGATAGGATTCGTTTCCGATACTGGCACACATGTGTGTCTCAAAATTGGGATTTGAAAGACAAAAGTAGCAGCGATCGGGGCCGGGTGGAGGCGACGGAGCACGCATACGGCGCTTTTTGCGTCGATCGTCGTTGTGGTCGGAACTTGCAAAGCGGGAGAACCCTTCCTTTTGGTGCTTGGATTTAGATCTGTCCTGAAACGGGCTGGCAGTGGTGCCCTCGGGAATATCTGTTGAGGCTGTATTCAGTGTGAACGCATACAGGGCTTTTGCCTTGGCTGCGTTGCCGAATGGCGCCATTGAAATGAACCGTGTAAACTTTGGCGGCATAGAAACATCATCAGAGGCATGTAGAAAGGGCTCGCGTTCGTAGAAGCATTCGCCTGTGCTAGACGTAAAATGGTAGCTAGGTTTCAGCACCGTGCAGAGATCCGAGATCTCGCGGAAGCCCGAGCTGCGAGCTGCACCGCCATCAATAGCCCCCAATGCTTTATCAGCTTCGGCAGCTGGTATTTTTGACAAGCTTTGCACGCCAAAGGGCCACGAGTTGGTGAGGAGAATATCTGCAGTGCCAGCACCACGCAGAGCAGCAGCATCGCCACGTGAGAAGATAGGATCAGACCGTTTGACTTCTGCGCCTTCTAGAGAAGCATCGAGCCGTCCGCCAAGCGCCACAATGCGCACTTTGTCGACGGTGGTGATGACGCCTCGCGAGCCTAGGAATATCAGATTTTCGCAAATGTCTTCGTCACTGTCTACCCGTTTTTGGATGCTGGGAGGGAGTCGTTTGGTGCCAAGGGTAAAGTACGTCGAGAGTGGGAATTGGATATTGCCTGCGATCACGTCTCTGACAACGTCGTCATCGTCTTCAGAGGCAAACAGGTCACCGGTCACAATAGCACATGAAAAGCTATTCTTGGAGTGTAAGGCTGCGAGCTTAGCGACGATGGGGCCTAGCTTGCCATTCGGGCTTCCGATGACGATGCTAGAGAAGGCATTAGCTATGGGGAAGCTGCCGTACGGCAAAAGAGGGGCCTAGAGGACATACATCTTGGGAGAGGCCATTGCGGATAAAAAGGTGTCTGCGAATTTCGCGATAGTGGCAATCGGGTTGCTGTGGCCGCTTGTTAAACGTGCAATGCAACGCCTCTTGTTGAAGCAACGGAGGGAAAATAATCTCAAGGCCCTATTTTCTAGTCCAGCTACCTTTCATAGAAAAGATGCGACTGCTATATGATTGGACAGATAAGACCTGTCTATCTAAAAGGATCCTATCGATAAGACTATCGCTCATTATCATTTGAGCCATGTTTTAGCCGACAAAAATTTCCCTGATTCTGCTCCTATGGTGTGGGGCTTTATCAATAGATAAAAAAAAAAACAGGCAAAGATTTATGAAGGATAGGCGATCAAGCGGGTAGGCGAGAGGAAAACTCTGAAGCAACATCATCGCCAAAGCCATAAAGCTAGATAAACAGACATCAAAACGAATGGCATCTTTGGCGTGATTGTGACAACTCAACGGATTAGCTACTTGGCTTCTTCTAGCTAAATACACTACACGCATACACACATACAAATACTATCACTTAGACAACATCCATCATGCCGCCGCCCTCTGGACGCATCCTCAAGAAAAAGGCAAAGTCTTCGACGCCTCATCAGAAAAACCATCGCTGGGAGTCCTTCACCTCCAAAATTTCTAAGCTTCACTCTCTCGACCCTATCAAAAAAGTCCGCCGCTACGATCTCGATGCCGACGATAACGCTGCTGAGGTCTCGTACTTCAGCACTGCTCTGCACAAATGGAGTGAGATGAACATCTCGCGAAGCTTTGTGTCGTTCCGCCGCGAGGCCATGCCGTTGTGCGAGACGCTTGTCCAAATTCTACATTTTGAAGATCGTATCTTCGGGCTGCTGTCGAAGCACATCTCCGCTAACGACAAGGAAAGTCTCGAGCCGCTGCTCGACCTCCTCACATCCTTTGCCCATGACCTGGGCGTCCGATTTGAAAAATATTACGCTCAGTCACTAGCGCTAATTGTTGGCGTGGCCAGCCAGCCACAGGATGTCGACGTGATTGAATGGACATTTGGCGCTCTAGCATTTTTGTTCAAGTACTTGGCTAAACTGATCGTCCCCGACATGCGCCCTACGTACGATGTGCTGTCGCCACTGCTTGGAAAGACTAAGGTGCCCCCTCATATTGCACGCTTTGCGGCAGAGGCTCTAAGCTTTCTGGTCAAGAAGGCTGCGTCGCCGTCAACACGAGAGTCGTCACTACAAAAGCTTGCTCAACATGTACGGAAAGACCTGTATGCCCAGCGCGGCGAGCGCCAGTTTCTGCTCTTCAAAGACGGCCTAATGACTATGTTTGCTGAGGCTTGTAAGGGCAACAGTGAGACTGTTCACTCGAGCGGCTCTGCTGTGATAACCTCTCTTCTACGCTCTATTCCTCATGATGAGTTTGCTCTCATAGAAGAGTGCATTTGGACCGACGTTGCCTGTGGCGTGACCACCAGTATTATGCACCACTCTAATGCTGCTGCCATGGCTGAGACTGTGACAGCGATATGCGAATATGGCAATGCTCAGATCGAGAACCAGAAACCTGCGTCCGTCCCATGGCGTCTGTTGCCCATAATCAGAGTATACGGCACACTTATGGGTGTGCGCAAGGGATCAAGGATCAGCGACTGGGCGCCTCTGGTGAAATCCATGATTCAGGCCCTGGAAACAATTTCTAAAACATCACCGACTATTGCTATCTCAGAGGATGAGCATGCGCCTTTCTGGAACTACGTCATGTTCAACATTGCCCTCATGTGGCAACTGGCGCCTATTGATTCTCTCATAACCTCTATCATGCCCTTTACTAACATCCTTAATCGCGACCCATTTACACGATGGTATATCCAATTCTGCTCGCTGTTTGCCGAGTTGGATAGTGTACGCTTCAAGAGTTTGTTCCTGAACCATTTCCAAAGGTAAAAATAAACAAAATGATTTAATCCATCCCCTCCCATGCTCCGTCTTCCTCCACTGTCTGTATGGAGTAGTGCTAACTGAATACCTCCACTGCTCTGTCCTCTTATAGCTTCATTGCTACTTGCTATTCTGATCTCGACAATGAAGAGCTTCTATGTCTTCTTCTCCCTCGCCTCCATGAACTCAACGTTATTTCATCCCCGACCGACAAGGAAGGCTTCAGTATCCCCCAAGGCTGGCAAGCTCAAATTGTCAACAAGTTTGAAAAGCTTGAAATTTATCCCTTTCCTGAGCGAGGCGCCTATGATAAAGACCCCAGGACGTGGAGGGACAAGTGTTTGCCTAAGTACGCTTCTCTGCTCCACGTGCTCGAGTCTTGCAATGTGCACCCTTCGACGAATGCGCGCATTGCCGAGTTGATGCTGCGCAAGCTCAAGTTGTCATTACGGCCAACAACGACACTGGAATCGGACGAAGTCCACTTCATCGTCAGCCGCGGCTTCCACGCCTATCTACGGATGGTTCGTGGTGCTGGCAGTGTAGATTCTTCTTTGCAACCGCTGCTCCGCGCAGCACTGCCCCGATTCGGCCGCTCGATTGGGTTCTTGGAGTCTATGTTGTCGTATGAGCAACATCTAGCTGCCCAGGAGCCTAATCCCGAAAAGATTGAGCGCGCATCCGAGTCACCCATCGATATTGAAACTGCTGTCATGCCGCTGGTGGCTAATCTCGCTTCTCCGTCCCACGAATTGCGCTACAACAGTTTGCTCCTCCTGAGAGTCATGTTCAAGGTCCAGGGCCAGGAGATTCATGAATGTGTCGACACTATGGTCGGAATTGAGCATACCCCTCTTGAACTTGCTAGCACACGTCATATTGGCATGCTTATGCGCAAGTTGGGCATAAGTTTTGCTAGTATCGAAGTGCCGTGGCTGCAAAAGGCCGTAGCTTCTTTCCTATTTGGCATGCTCACTGTCAAGCTTGCACCGGTCTGGGACTATGCCATCGAGGCTATCCAGAAGGTAGCTGAGAGCAAGGTGGGCGAGGAGCACGTGTCTGCTCTGGCATTTGACTGGCTCACAGTCCCCTCGCCGAGGTGGACTGGGTGTGCGACGCAGACCACCGAATATGGCAAGCGCTACATGACAGATTTTGAATGTACAAATGTCGATAAGACTAGAGTTGTCTCGACTAAGGTTTTCGAGACAGTGAGCGATGCTGTGGGCAAGCTACTAGCAGCTTTTGACGAGAAGCAAAGTATTGTTGAGGATTATTGTGACCAGGCCCGTGGCCGCGCTCTCAAAACCTTTGCCGCAGTGCCTCTGATAGCGGAATCTAAATCTCGCCTCTTTATTCCGCACTTCCTCTCGTGGTCTGTGAACGATGAAGAGGCAGCTAAAAACATGGCTGAAGAGACCGACCACCAAGTGCAAAAAAGTTGGTCGCTGTCCGATCGCAAGGCCATGCTGAAGGTCATTGAGCAATTTATCAACCCGTGTGTGCTTTTCCAGCATAAAAAGGTCTATGATGCGCTTCTTAGTTTGCTAGAGAACGGTGACGTCGACATCCAGCGTCTGGCTCTTAAGGGCATTCTAACCTGGAAGCAGGACGGCGTTAAGCCGTATGCCGAGCGGCTGGAAACGCTCCTTGACGATTCGAAGTTTAAGAATGAGCTGACGCTCATGTTGCAGGGTGAACAGGAGATCCAGCCGGGCCACCGAGCTGAGCTGATGCCTGTGCTGCTACGTCTGCTGTACGGTCGTACAATCTCCAAGAAAGGTATTGCCAGCGGTCGCCACGGCCTCCAGGCTACTCGTTTGGCCGTTCTCCGCAATCTCAGCGTAACCGATCTTGGCGCATTTATTGAGATTTCCCTTGGAGCCTTGCGAGGTGTGAAAATTCTTGATGGGAACGGCCAGCTTAAGACCGAGATTGTAGACCAGGAAATCATTCCCGTCCGTCAAATGTTTGGTTTCCTCAACATGGCCTCGTCTCTTATTTCCGAGCTAGGCAGTAGCGTGCTGCCGTATACTGAGACTCTCGCTAATTCTGTTCTCTATTGCCTGTTCTTCTGTGTGCGTCGCCTGCGCGGTATTGCTGAGGAAGACCAGGACGTCGAGGAGCTCGAAGAACAGGCCAGTAACAACTCCCTACTGCGGTCTGCTCATACTGCTGGTCTCAAGTGCCTCAACTTATTATTCCGTAATGCATCTATGTTTGAGTGGACTGCATATGCCGCGCCTATGGTGGCGGAGCTAATCACGCCCCGCCTGGAGAAGCTGCCTATTGAATCCGCTCAGGGCGTGTCAAATGTGCTGCAGCTGGTGGCTACATGGTCTACATTGCCTAAAGCAGCCATGTTCATGACTATTGATGCGCTGTTGTTGCCCAAGATGATGGCTATCTTAGCTGTGGAAAAGGCCAAGGATGACGTCAAGGTGTTTTCACTACGTGTTGTCCGCAATCTGGTCAAAATTATCGAGTTGCCCGCAGCCGAGTCAGAGTTCAATGAGTTGGTAAGGACAGAGCTACTGGAGACCAACATGAACTGCATTCTAGACCATATCACTATTGTTCTGGAAGCTGCTGCTTCGTCTCACGAGCTGCTCGAGGCTTGCGTGGACACTATTGTCGAAATATCGCCCTATGTTGATGCTAGGCAAAACGTCCGCTCTGTGCTAGATATCTCCACCCGCCTGCTAGGCCAACCTCCCCGCAAAGTCAATCCCCGCACAAAGGGAAAGATCTTGTTGGTGCTTGAGAAGTTTGTTGCCATTGAGGGCCCGCGCTTGGTTGATTCCTCGGAGCTCTCAACCAAGATTCGCGACGCTCTGGCAAGTCTGTTTAGCTACTTCAAGGATCACGAGAACCGCGACTCCTTGTGTCGTGTACTTGCTGTTCTAGCTAAGCACGACAAATCACTGGCTGAGTCTTCTCATTTGTGCACCGAGCTGAACGCATATGCTGATGGTCTGTCGGACGAACCGGCATACGACCGCCGCCTAGCTGCGTACAACGCCATTTACAGTGCTAGATGTGTGCCTATGACGCCGCAACAATGGCTGCCTATTTTGCATAATCTTGTTTTCTTTCTTAAGTTTGACGAGGAGTACGGTATTCTTTCCTCTAACTCAGCTGATGGTCTTCGTCGCTTCGTTGAGGATGTAGCTGGAATGAAGGACCCCGAGACTAGGCTAGCATATGAGGCCGAACTCGGTGATATTGTGCTGCCAGCTATGTATAGTGGTGCTCGTGAGCCTGCTGAAACCGTCCGGCGCGAGTGTCTACGTGTCATGGGACACATGCTGGTTCATATCCCCGAGTGGGGGCCGATTTCCGACATGAAAGGCCTGCGTAAGATGGAGGAAGATGCTTCTGAGCCTGTTTTCTTCTTCAACATTCTCAGTCCCTCGACGGCAAAGCAACTAGAGGCTTTTGACATTCTTCGCGCGGCCAATGCCGAGTGCGAGATTAGTAGTGCCAACATAAGCATGTTCTTTATCCCGCTACTTGAGCACTTCATTTTTGGCCGCAGTGAGGGTCTAGACCCGGCTATGGGCTCTAACGCCACCACAGTGTTGTCTGATCTAGCGCTCTCTCTCGAGTTCCGTCATTACCGGTCGATCCTACTACGCTACATCGGCTACATCGAGAGCAAGCCTGATTTCCAAAAACAAAACATCCGTTTGATGGGCCGCTTTGCTAATTCACTGATGGTGGCATGGAAGCAGCGGCTGGCTGTCAGCGTTGTTAGTGAAAGCGATGTGAATAGTGCAGCAGACTTGGAAATGGAGACCGACAGAACTTCCGAAACCAAGACTGAAGCTGAGACTCAGAAAGCGCATATTCAACGTCTTCAACTAACGATCCCTGAGCAGGAGAAACTCAACGGCGATATCATCAACAACTTCCTGCCACCCATGATGAAGCACCTGCATGAAAAAGATGAGAGTGAAGTTTCGTATCGTGTGCCTGTTGGTGTGATTGTTGTTAGACTGCTGGTTATTCTTCCAGAGTCGGAGATGAGCTCACGCCTGGCTTCGGTCCTAACAGATATCTGCCACATTCTACGCTCCAAGGCATGGGAGTCTCGTGAAATGGCCCGTGATACTCTTGTCAGGATTGCCGTGGTACTGGGAGCCAAGTACTTTGGCTTCATTCTCAACGAGCTCAAGGGTGCACTACAACGCGGTTACCAGTTGCACGTTCTCTCATACACTATGCATTCACTTCTTCTTGCCACCATTCCCGAGTTTGGCCAGGGCAGCCTTGACTACTGTCTGTCTACCATGGTCACCATCATCATGGACGACGTTTTTGGCGTCATTGGTCAGGAGAAGGATGCCGATGGCTACACAACGACTATGAAGGAGATCAAGTCTAGTAAGAGTCAGGACTCCATGGAGTTGATTTCTAAATCGGCCTCAATCACCCACCTGTCTGATTTGGTAGCCCCTATGCAACAGATGCTTTTGCAAAAGGTCGATCTTAAGATTGTGCGCAAGATCGATGCTTTGCTGGCGCGAATCTCAGCCGGCCTAATCCAAAACCCCGCCGCCGAAAGCCGCGATAGTCTAATCTTCTGCTACGAGGTCATTAAGGAGGTTTATGGCAGCCAAAAGGTGGAAAAACAGCCTAAGATCGACCCCAAGCTTCGCCGCTATTTGATTGTCAAGGGTGCTAAGAAGAGCGACCGCGCTGCCACTTCAAGACACACCTACAAGTTAACGCGTTTTGCCATCGATTTACTACGTGCTGTGACCAAGCGCTTCGACAGTCTTAGGAACTCGACTAACCTGGTAGGCTTTATCCCTATCCTTGGTGACTCGATCGTTGACGGCGAGGAGGAGGTCAAGATTGCCGTGTTCAAGCTCCTCGTAACTATTTCGAAGGTGCCCTTTTCAACCCCCAATGCTGCTGGCGTGTACAAGGTCGCTGTCAAGGAAGCGACGAAGACTATTTCACAATCGCACTCGACGACTACTGATGCCGCTCAGGCTGCCCTAAAGTTTCTGTCTATTGTGCTACGTGATCGCCCCGACATTGAGGTCCGTCCCGCTGCAATCGACGTATTGGCGGAGAAGCTCAAGGACGACTTGACTAATACGCTGTATCGCCATGTAACCTTCAACTTTTTGCGCGCAGTACTAGATCGCAAGATTGAAACAGCCGCTGTCTACGACACTCTAGACTATGTTGGCACTATCATGATCACCAACGAGGACAAGGACACGCGCGACTTGGCTCGTGGCGCGTTCTTCCAGTTCCTACGGGATTACCCACAGAAAAAAGCCCGCTGGACCAAGCAGATGAATTTCATCGTGTCTAATCTGCAGTATGAGCGTGAAGGCGGCCGGATATCAGTAATGGAGATCATGCACCTTCTCCTGCAAAAGTCTGCCGATGATTTCGTGCAGGAGGTTGCCGGCACATGCTTCCTACCCCTTGTTATGGTAGTTGCGAATGACGACTCAGAGAAGTGTCGCCTTGCTGCTGTTGAGCTAGTCAAGCAAATCTTCCGCCGCGTTAATACCGACGGCATATCAACCTTCCTCGGGCTGATACGTAACTGGACATCAAACGTCGAAAACAGGAGTGTATTTTCCTTGGCCCTCAAGACAATGGGCTTGTACTTTGATGCTGCCCCAACTGCGCCTGAAAACAAAAAGGACCTGAAGCTAGTGCTGAAGCTTATAGTTGATCACTTGCCCTCGGACGCCACTAGCGAAGCATCAGATGCCGACTTGCCTAATGTGGTGATTGATGTTGTTCGCATCTTAACCACCCGTGTGCCCCAAACCCTGCTTTCTCCCGCCTGTGGATCCCTCTGGGATGGCATTAGTCGTTGGATGGTACACCCCGAGCACTCTGTCAAGCTTAATGCTACTCGGCTGATTAGTACGTATCTGATGGATTTTGCAGCAAACCGCCGTGCCGACTCGGACGTCCTGAACGGCTCGTATGGTTTGCAGTTAGGCAAGGAGGATATCGAGCAATTCGCCCGCCTTGCCATGCGTATTCTCACTACTAGGGAAATGGAGGAGGAGCTGGCCTCCGAGGCCGGCCAGATGTTGATTTTCCTAGGCCAGCACTTAGCACAGGTGGATGGCGCCCACACCAGGGCTGGGGAAGAGGACGGATATGAAGGACGAGGCGGGGCTGAAGAAAAGGGGGATGCTGCGGAGCAGATTGAAGAGGATATTGATACGGCTGAGGCTGAGGCTGAGACTGAGGCTGAGCCCACTGTGACAGCAGCTCAGCTCGAGGAAGAGCCCGAAGACGAAAACGACAGCCTAGATACCAAGTCCTTCAACCTCCTCTTCCTCTTCAAGAAGTTGTCATTTGTCCTCCGTCGCGGCACAGCCCCACGCCCCCTGGCCATGTACCCCAAGGTAGCTGCCATGGAAGTCCTGGAGACCCTCTGTCGCCGCGTAGCCCCTGCAGCATTGCCGGAGTACCTCAAGACAGTCATGCTTCCGCTGCACCACTTGACCGACCCCAACATCGCAGCGCCCTTTAGCATCGACGAGGTCTTCAAGGCCAAGCACGAGGGCGTACGCACGCGCGCACAGATCCTCATGGACCTACTAAAAAAGCGTGTTGGTATTGCTGAGTACACCCGCACGCTTCTGGAAGTGCGTGCTGAAGTGCGTGCGCGCAGATTACAGAGACAAGCCAAGCGCAAGATCGAGGCGGTCTCGATGCCGGAGAAGCACGGACGTGATAAGCGCAAGAAGTTTGAGCGTAAGAAAGTTAAGAGACAGCAAAGAGGACAGGACCATAAAACGATGCGTCAAAGCTACAAGGGCTGGTAAAAAGAGAGAAATAAAGGGGGAAGGATGGGATTAGTGAGAGAGAGAGGATGTGGCTATGGATTGCTAGTGAAAGTTAGAGTCAAGTCTGGCACTGCTGTGCCACTGTATTATTTCCTTTGTCTTTGTTGAGGGTTGCCCGAGCCCTGGATGGTTTGGCGTTCTATATAGGCTGGTGTTTTGTGTTTATGGAAAAATCAATTTAAGATGATGAATGCACTTATATAGTGCGAGCTCTGAGGCGACTGTAATGTAATTCTTGTAATTATACCTGCCATTCATGTTTCATTCATGTCTCTATCATACACATCGCTACCAAAGAGCAAGACTTCTCCGACTGCCTGTTTTCCCTACCCCCATGTTTATGGTTTCTCCTCACCAAAAAACTCAACGTCACCATTGGCGTCTACCACCCCTTTCCTAACAATCTCACCCTTTTCCTGCATCAATTGCTCTACTGTAACTTGCCTATCGCCAAAGATGTTCAAGTGGTCGCTGATCACGTGCCGGTTATTGCAGTTGGGGCAGGCAATAAGGACTGAGCCATGATGGTATCCTTGTTTAGACACAACATGCGTAGAGCGATGATCGCATGGAACACATGTGAAGGAGAGCTGGTAATGGGGTTCTTGGAGCTTTCGCTGCAGTACTTGGCTAGCTTCTGGGCTTAGCTCAGGGGATGAAGGCGGTGAAGATGATGCTGGAGCACTTGATGGTGGTGAAGATGAGTTAGGGCTAGACGAGTACTTCATAGACCCAATCCGAGCTGCGTTGACACATATAAAAGCTGGAGAGAACGCCACCCCTGCGAGACGTCGAGCTGGGGGAGCCCGAGGAAGCGCGAAGCGCAAAATAGGGCGCATCAAAGAAGCCATGGGTATACTAGATCGAGAAAATAGCAGAAAAGAAAGAGATGGGTACCGCCAGAAAATCAAAGTGCTGTCATGCTAAAGTGTGGTCAGGTTAAAGACGAAGACGTCGTGCAAACTTCCTCCAAGATATTCGTCTGGGGTTGCTAGTATTTTTAACCCTTATCGATAGATTACTAATCTACCAATCACATATGTTTTATCGATAACAACTATTTGACGTACATTAGCAGCCCTGCTCTATCCTATTTAGACTTGGGTTCAAATATCAAATAGGTTGCACAGTACTTCTGCTAAACAATGCTGTTCCTTTTCGTATTCAAGCACTTCATCGTTCACCACATAGTGCCATCGTCATTTCCCTTCTACTTGCCCAGCCTTTGTTTTTAGCTTTTTTAGGCCGTGTCGAAGTCTGTTACGCTCCGTTACGTTGTGCTTTCACCTGCCTTTTTATTACCGTCAGCTGCTATTATACCTTTCGCTTTTTCTCCTCGTTAGCCTATCACTCATCGGTATATTGTTTTTCACCAGCTGCCTAAGCTTCAACATCGATACATCTCGCCGCTAAAACTGATAGTCGTGCTCTCGGTAATTTTGGGTTTTAACCTATCTAGCCGACTAGCTAGTGACTGTATTTTCTCCTGATCGTGACTCTTCTAGAACAGCAGCTGAACCCGAATCTACTCTTTGATTTGTCTTGGGGTTTCTGGGTTCCCCCCGACTGTACTAGTTTTGTACCCTGTTCGCTTCACAAGCTTCGTTTCGCCGGCTTTCCCTAGGCCCCTCGTCGTTGACGTCATTCTTACTACGTCTTTTCATCTTGCTGCTGTCGACCCAACATTCTTTACCCTTCCCCCTACTTCGCCTTCCCTTGTATTAATCCCATCAACCACCAAATCCCCCGCTCGCCTCTTTGCAAAAAATCGTACACAATGATGTCTGGACGTCTGGCCGGTGGTCGTAGTGGCGGCCAAACCAGAATTAGACCACCCGGATCAATCAGGGTGAGTGCTGCTTATAACCTATAGCCCGTGTAGTACCATATGCTGCGTTGGGTTTGCAATGACGCAGCCCGGCTAACGCCCCCTCTTCTAGGTATCATTGAGTGGCCCCCGCCGATTAGCGACCGAGACTACCCCTGATCATCTTTGGAGCGTTCTCCAATCGGCAATCCTCTGCATTCACAGACACCAATCATCACAACTGGTATTTGAACAGTTATACAGAGCTGCTTATAACCTTGCCATCAAGGGTCAAGGCGAATTTTTGTATGAGCACATCCGGAGTCTTGAGACTGATTGGCTTCGACAAGAAATTTTCCCACCACTTTCTAAACAGCTCAAGCTAGTTGAAAGCTCCTACTTGCTCGGTGACATGCACTCGGAGAATGAGCGCCACCAGGTCGGCAAAGCCTTCATGGCGCTTCTGAAGGATTTATGGTCATCCTACGGCACAGCCATGAATATGATCGCCGATATCTGCATGTATCTTGACCGCAGTTACATTGAACAAAACAACAAGCCATCTATTTACGACGCTACCATGGCGCTCTTCCGCGATCACATCCTTCTATCAACCGGGGAAGGCAACAGGTCAGCTCTCGAGGTCCTTGTCCGAATCATCATAGATCAGGTTTCCATGGAACGCAGTGGTCAGGTCGCCGATCGCCTGTTGCTCAAGTCATGTGCTTACATGCTCAACAGCCATGTTGAAGACGAACATAAGAAAGACTCAAAGGATCTTTACACCTCAAACCTAGTGCCTGAACTCGTTAGAAACGCACAAGAATTTTACCAAGAGCAGTGCCAGCTTCTTGTTGATGAGGGCACTACGCCAAGTTGGATTGCGCAATGCAACAAGTTTATTGACAATGAGATCGAACGATACAATACGTATCTATATGAATCTACGCTGTCAGTTGTTATGGATGTGCTTCATGAGTCATTAATTCACAAGCCCTTGGCCCACTTTATCGACCTGGAGTCTAGTGGCTTGCATGCCATGATCGATAATGGCCGCTTCGATGAGATTCGCCAGCTTTATGAGTTAGAGAGTCGCATAGATTCCAAGGCCTGCCAATTTAACAGGGCCTTACAAGAGAAGATTGTCGACATGGGCAAGGCTATTGAAAAGACACTGAACGAGACTGACTTTTCCACACCAAAGCCTGGAGCAGATGATGGAGCTGCTGCCCCGGAGACTAAGCAACAATCAATAACCGCTGCAGCACAACAGACAGCCGCAGCAATGATGTGGGTTAGCCAGGTTCTTGAGCTCGAGAGTCAGTTTTCCGAAATTGTCATGCGATGCTGTGATGGTAAGGCTCACATCGATAATGCTGTCAGCAAGGGATTCATGAACCTCGTAAACAGATTCCAGCGCTCTGCCGAGTTTGTGTCGTTGTACATTGATGAAAGCTTTCGTAAGGGCATACGCGACAAGGAGGAACCCGAGATTGAGGCTCTGCTAGAACAAATGATCAAGGTCATCAGATACATTGATCAGAAGGATCTGTTTGAGCGGTACTACCAGAAGCATCTGGCCCGCCGCCTTCTCTACAAAAAGTCGGAGAGTAGTGATATCGAACAGCTCATGCTATCTCGTATGAAGCGCGAGTTCGGGAATAATTACACATCCAAGTTTGAAAGCATGTTCCACGATCTGGATTTGTCACAGGGCCTCACTGCAAAATACCGCGAGTCTATAGCGCTTTCAGAGAGCCCGTCGAATGTCGAGATAAGTGTAACCATCTTGACTCACGGCGCATGGCCAGCTGATATCCTTGGACAGACTAAGCGCGTGGGGAAGGAGGAAAAGTTGATCACCTGCAACTGGCCAGCTAGCATCAAACCCACTATTGAAAAGCTAAACCAGTTCTATCTGAGCCAACACAGCGGGCGTACTCTCTCTTGGGTTGGTGCCTTGGGAGAGGCAGACATAATCTGTACGTTCCCAGCTATTCCTGGAAAGTCCGGTCAGTTAGGCCGTGAGCGGCGCTATGAACTACATGTCCCAGTATATGGCATGATTGTACTTGACCTTTTCAACGACATACCACACGGCCAAACGCGCACATTTGACGAGATTTTCGAGCAAACTGGCATCCCGCACTCAGACCTCGTACGCACGCTTCTATCTCTTTCAGCTGCCCCCAAGTGTCGTATGCTCCTAAAAGATCCAGCTACGAAGAATATCAAGGCGGGCGACAAATTCTCATTCAACACAGCGTTTGTCAGTAAAACTATGCGCATCAAAGCACCAGTCGTCACGGCTACGGCAAAGGTTGAGACCGATTTAGAGCGCAAGGCTACCGAATTAAAGAATGACCTGAGCCGCGCTTACTTTATTGACGCGACCATTGTGCGCATTATGAAGTAAGGATCATCTCGGATGCCATCTACTCAAGCTCCTATACATGTATGCATACTGACTAATCATCTGCTATTCTCTAGACAACGAAAAGAGCTGGCGCATGCGCCACTTGTCTCAGAAATCATCAAACAGATGACATCCCGATTTACCCCCGACGTTGCTCAAGTCAAGAAGCGTATTGAAGATCTTTTGGCTCGAGACTATCTTGAGCGTATCGAGGATGTGGAGCCTGCAACGTACCGCTACCTGGCGTGAAACTGGAACTGCATCGTGTCTGGAGAGATGGGCAAGCAGCCGATTTTTGCATTGATGAGCACCATTTCTGCCTTTGTGTATATTTGTGCTTGATGATTGATGAGGAATGGGTGATGTCAATGACATACGGGCGGCTACGCACTGGCTGTGCTGTGCTCTGTGAAAGATATGGATATGGACAGTGCGGACTACATACATTGATAACAGTGCCTTTGTCATCATACATATATTATATATCCATATTAACCCTAACTAATGATCACGTGTAGTCTAGATGTGATGGCACCCTAAAGAAGGAAGTGAAAAGCGCTGCAAATTTTGGACAACTCGCTTGGTGTTTCCCTATTGAGTCTTCATAAGATAAAGAATGACTTAGTCAAGGCAGTTCTGAGTCAAGCTTCCTTGTTTGCCAAGAACTATAGCTATGAAACCAAGTGAAAACATTTCCTTGGCTATCTTTCTGTGGCTTTTTTTTGGAGGCTTACCGGAAAGCCTTGGCCCAAGTGGCTCCGCCTGCCTGCTTTGTGGAGGCCGGATTTTTGAGGGGGGAGATGATTAGTTTTGAGACTTTGAACCATTATGTGATTAAGTGACGAAAACAAACAAAAAAAACACCGAGGTAGCAGACACCTAATAGAGCAAATAGATTGAGAATACTACGCAGTTTTTGCTATAGTAGTAGTTGATACTGCAGACCTGACGTCGTTTCTTGTTCTCGTCTCTTTCCCTTATCAGCCAAAGCCCGTCCTGATCCTTGGCTCTGGTTCTTTTTTTGGGTCCGAAAAAAAAGACTGAGATAGAAAATCCCATCTCCGCATTCGCTCACCAACAACATAGACACACACACACACACAACACTCAACGCCTTGCTCCTCATCGTGCTCAACTAAGCAACTGAATACCCTTGACCGCCTCGACACCATACCGCTCGATACGACGACCATAATAATACTGCAATTATGGCTGCTTTTATCAAGGCTATCAACGCTAAGATCCGGTCGAACCCCGTCTCGGACTACATCTGCTCGACACGTAAGTTTATGGCTCTTTTTGTCTTGTCCGCCTAGCTTGCTTGCTTCGTTGTCAAGCCTACTCAATTTCTTCTACTCGACAAGCCACACATAGCCTTTTATCGGGCTAATCAAAACGGGAGATAGTGGGTGCTAGCAATGGGATCTCCCAAGCTACAAAATAGGGCTTTGTGCCAGGCAAATCTTCCCTTGAGATCGATGTGTAGAATGTCTGTCAACAATGGGTCTTTTCCCTGCAATCAAGCTGGATTCTCAATTGTAGAAGAGAGTTCACCCCGGGACAAGAGCGAATCCCGGAAGCTCAACCCTTGCTTTCGCAAAGGACGAACGGAGAGCATGCCGGATTAAAAAAGGAAGAATAGCGACGACTGCGATGGCTGCGACGAGGGCAAAGACAGCGGTAATGGCGCTGATGAGCATATATAATCATTGGCAAGCTTTTAGACAGGGTCTCAACGGCGCATCTTTGATTCACTAACTCGCTGTTTTCTCAATCTTAGATTTCTGGGGTCCGGTTTCCAACTTTGGTATTCCCGTTGCTGCTGTCCTTGACACCCAAAAGGATGCTTCGCTGTATGTGTGAAATCCCTCCGCTTGCTCGCCTCAAGATGTCACGCAGTATGGGTAGACAAGGAGGTGGCTTCTGATCTAGTCTGATAACCCGGGCATCCATGGTCTTGGAATGGCCAGCCTTGGGTCTGGAGTGGTGAAATCTGGGACTCAACCTGCTGTTAGCTCTTGCCAACTCCCGGTTTTGGGTTTTTCCAGACGAATTCACCCGCGCTAGACTTGGTCACTGACTTGCTCGGACCGAAGCCACTGGGCTATATGCCTGTTTCCCCGTCTACCTAGCTCACATACACTCTCCCCATTCCAAGGAATCCCGACAACGGCTAATTTCTTTTCTTTCATTTTGCGATAGCATTTCTGGCCAGATGACCGGTGCGCTCGTCATCTACTCATGCGTCTTTATGCGCTATGCTCTCGCCGTGCAGCCGCGAAACTTCCTGCTCTTCGGCTGCCACTTCATCAACGAGGGTGCCCAGCTGACCCAAGGCTACCGCTACATCGATTACCACTATTGGGGCGGCAAGGACAAGGCTCTTACGAAGGCTACGGCCGCTGCCGTGCCTGCGGCGTCCAAGGCGTAGATTTAGACACATACACACACAAACGTTCACGCCCACATACAAAAAGGAAAAAAGGACTGGATTTAAAGCTGATCTGTGCTGGGGCGCGTAGGTAGGCAGCTGTGTCTAATTCTAGGGTGTTGGAACTATATCTCTAGATGTGTTATGAGTATACATGAGGGAGGAGGGCTTATCGTTTATCTTCTTCTGGGGTTCCTCTCTTCTTTTCCCCCTCCCCTTCTTACATGTCGTCTTGTGTTTGTTTCTTTGCTATTGAACTCTTGCTTCTCTCTTTACTTATTATTTACCTAAGCTCTGACTTATTTTGCTAGGCTACTCCCCGTGGGTTTCTTGCTTCTTGTTGATCATTTTGGGGGTATTTTTTTTATTTAGTCTTGCATGAAAACAAAAAAAAAAGGAAAAAGTAAAAGATGGCGAGAAAACAAACTTGCTTAGGCCATATATGGGAGCTATCTTACCTATACAGTGCCATCCGACAAGGTAATGGGTAGTTGATGGTATGTTGCAATCATGACTAGGCGGTCGATGACTCTTCGAATCTGACAACGCTGATGTAATTGAAAGTGGAGAGCACAGACTTGTTGTAAGCTGCTGATACTAATATGCTGCCGCTATAGCCGATGCTACTATTTCTTTGTCGGCTGTCATATAGTGCTATGCTTCCTCTAAGGTCCCGTAGTCATTCATGGGTGCGTTTAGTCACTAATGTCTATACGACGGCTATCCCGGGCCTCAATCGGCTCTAACCTGCCGTCAAAATCTTGCAACTAGACAGAGACGAGGAGTCTTTTGTGAGCTCCAGAGTGTTGGTATTTGAGCGTAGAATCCTGCGGCCATGTGAAATTTGCCGTCTCTTCAAACACTTAAGTAGATCTGCTTGCACCATTTTTATCGGCTTTACTTGATTAATTTCCGGCCTTGTATAGCATGCCGTAGACAGTTGCTACAACGCCAAGACTATACGAACTCCAACTATATACAAAACAGGAGACGGAGAGACGCAGGCCTAGTTGGACTGATAACATGCACTCTATCTTACCGAAAGGCGGGTGGCTAGTCGAAGGCAAAGGACGGATAGCAGGCCAGTTAAAATTGAAGAAGGCGTGGTGATCACTTTTCTCATCAAAGATAACATTTTGTTTTCTAATGTTGCTACGTGCTATGTCTAAATATGCAGTGAACCATAAACGAGATTATCTTGTATGCGTGAATGGGCAACGGACAGCCCTATACGGTAAGAGAATGCTAAGCTTAGGATAAGGCCATTGTCGTGTAGCAATAACGTCCGAGACATGATGGCATAGCCTGGCTCTGCACTCATAGGCTCGAAGCTTGAATTTGATAATACGCAGGGCCATATGCTCATACGCCTTACCAATAAAGGCATGGTCGTAGGGCCGAGCGACAAGCTTGACTGACAGCCGTTACGAAGTAGCCTCGACTAAAGGTTTGCATGTGTAAGAACTGCTATCAAGCCGAGACTCATTACTGATTGCAATTCTCCAAGGGCAGCCGGATGCCGTTTTGAACCACCAAGACAAGCTTCGGCTGTTTATTCATGGGCAGAAAGATTAGGACGCCGTTAACCTGGTGGATAAGTCCTCTTTTCCAAGGCCAGCCAAGGCCAAGACATTCCTAGCCAGGCACAAGCTATCAGGGAGCGCGAGGAGCAGATAAGGATTCGTCTTTTCAGTGGGTAGATGTTTATGGTCAGCATTATGCTATGGCAGCCGTCTTTAGCCACGGTAGTAGTCTGGAGGGCGGCTATAAACCACAGAACCACAGAACACCGTGCCATGTTGGCTTACTAGCGGCTCGGCCTTTAGTAGCAGGGTTAACATCGCTTTTATGGGTGTCTTGATACGTTTTAGGACGTATTGGGAACATTGGCCGTCAGCTTTTTGCCCAAGCTGATTCCAATGATTTCAGAAGCTTGGGAGGGTCAAATTGTCGGAATCCATTCCAATGAGGTACGCCTGACGCCGCCATACCGTAGACACCAATGTGAAATAAGAGAGTAGGTAGACTTATGTCACGTGCTTTCATATCAGTTATTTTTCCACACCCCTTGACAGGATATTTCGTATCTTTTATGTGGGGGCCTGTGTGGGGTAGAGCTGCGAGTGAAGCTATTGAGCTCTTTTTTACTTGTGATTACAGTCAAAGTCGAAGCCCCCATCCTATTCTAACCTTTTACAAGGTCCCTTCTTAACTGTGCTATCTACATGGCAATGATTTGCACAACCACCCTCCCCCCACAACGTGCTGACATGTCTTCGCCTACACGCAGCTATCTCCTACATTGCCATGGGCATGATCTTCAAGAACTGCTACAAAGTAGGTAGTAGGTAAACTGAGGGCCAAACTCCTGCGCCAACTCCTAATCCTAAACGTCCAATCCTCTTTCTACAAAGCTTAGTTTGCCTTGGCCACTTCTTGTTCCTCTCCTTCTCTCACTCGATTAATTGGCGACGCCAGCAGCCCAGCAACTCGAAGCAGTTAGTTGCAGCCACCCTAGCAATAAAAACAACAGCGGACTAGACTGGAAGCGAGCCGGCAGAGCTCCTGCAGCGATGATGAAACCCAAGACTCTGTGGAGGCTCGGCCAGACTATGAAGGTGGTTTTATTATCTTGAGAACAGACACGCCGTTTGGCTTGTTTGATATTGGGCAGTTTTGATTTGCTATTCGTTCAAGTAATTTTATCTGCACTATCAACTTCGGCTTGACTTAGAGGCTAGGCTCCCCTAGTTGACAGCCCCTAGTCTAGAACAAGATTAGCGTTAGAGCGGCGTTCTGTTTTTTTCTTTTTTTCCTTTTTTTGCTGTTGTCGTCATTAGGATACAAAAGATCAGATCAAGAAGAAGATTTGCCTTTCGTGTGTCTACATGTCTGCGTCTGTATCAGGTTGCCCCTCCCCGTGCTCCCCGCGCTCCCCCAACCCCCCAATCTCCTCCGAATCTGAGTAACATTGATACAGGCATGTGACATGAGAGGATTTTCTTTTCTTTCTTTTTCTTTCTTTTTTTCCTTGTTTTCTCATCAATGTTTGAAAGAATGGGATAGAGACAAGGGTGGGTAGGAGGGCGAGAGCAGAGAAAGAAGGGCACATGTCGTCATATGTGTGCAAGGCTACCTACCATCCCCGCCGTGGCCGCCTCCCTTCCCTGGACATAAGGAACCACTGTCGGCTTCTCGACCCATTGGTTGTATCATGTGATTCGCTGTGTAATTGGAGATAGTGATCCTTCCTTCAAGCCATAAGGACACAACCCACGCGTGGTCCAGAACGAATGTCACAGGTGCACACAGGTGTACACGCAGACACAGACAAGCCCTGTTTTTATTTTGGTTTCGTACCCTTATGGGCTGGCTTGGCCGTTGAGTTTGCGGCTCGCTGACGGCGAATCATAGGACAACGTGGGGAGGAGAGGGGGAGGGGGGGAGAGATAATGGGATGGAGGGTCACTTGTGTGCTGCGAGAGAGGGCGGGGAAAGACAAGCAACAAAGGCATTATTACTATGGTTTGTGTAAAGGGATGCAGACAAACCTCCTGCCAGGGTGTTTGCTGCTTCATTTTTTCTCTTGACTGCCGACATCTAAGACAATCAAGGAAGACTTGCCTGTGTCCAAGAACAATGGGCGTTTGGGGCTTGACAGCTAGCATAACACTGCAGTCTAGAACCTCGCCCTCTGGCGGGCGAATCTCCTTTTGCTTGTGTTTGTGCTGTACAATCTTCCTGTTTGCGGCATTGCTCTGTTGGTTCCCGGCCGGATCTCGGCCTTGGCTTGGCTTCCACTAGGCGGTCATTTGCGTGAAGCCAAGTCAGCTGATTAGCGGGCGTTCATGTTGGAAGCTACAGGTTTCTCCTCAAGCTGAAAAAAAAACAGATCAAAACAAGGCGAAGTAGGAGCACAGAAACGTCCGGGCGCATCACAAAGTTTCCAGGGTTGGAGATTCGCTGATGCAAGCTGCAAAGCATGTGAGGCTATATAGTGCAGCTTGCAAGCTAGCTAAAGAGCACTGTATTTTGTGCCCCGCTATGGATGGTTAAGGGCTAGGTCGCCGCCTTTCAGGCTAGACTAACTAGACGAGCAACACGAAGACGGACACCGGACATCTAAGAGCCTGGGACTCACTTTATCGCACAGCGTGAAAGGAAAGGCGGAAAATAGCGAGAAATAAGGGCAATGCAGGCAATGCAGCCGAAGACAACAGGACAAGAGAAGGGAAGGAATCGCAGCTACATATAAACCGAGTTTCAAGCAGCGCCTGGGCTGGCATTGGCCAATCAGAGCCCTTAGAAAGCTAAGCTCCCAATGCATGGCCAGATACTGACAAACTCCAAGAAAAGGAAAAAGAAAACTGTGGGAATGGAGGGAATAGAAAAAAGATTTTCTGTTAATTTGGTGGTGCCATTTCTTGTGTGCTGCGTATGAGTGTGACTGTTTTGATCTTGCGAATGACTCGTTTTGGGTTGATGTGAGAAGTCCCCTCTTTTCCCCTGTCCTCTCCACCCAACCCAGTCGGTCTCATCGCTCACCCACCGCCCACACCCACCACCCACCACTCGCCACACACTACTCATCACTCAACAACAATAGCAGCCAACACACATCCTCAACGTCACCGAAAGCCGGACAAGCGGTCATCCGTGGCAAAGAAGCGAGGGGTGAGCGGAGCGAGCAACCCACTAAGCACCATAATAGCCTGTACCCTGCAGCCCAGTAACAAGCGCTACGATAGCGCTACACCATGGCACAGTGGAGGCTTAGGCTTTCGGGCTTCGCCCAGAGTACCGAAGACGGCGCCGCATTGCCTAGCCCTTCGCTCTCTTGCTCTTGTCGCCCCCCTTCCCTTTTCCTTATTTCTTTGTTCGTCGTCCCTCCCCCCCGAATGCGGTCCTGGAGCGTTATTTCCCCGCTCCTTTGCCCATGTCCAGCATCCATGTTAATTCTCTCTCCTCTCCCTTGCTAGCTAGTCTGCTTCGTTTGGCGGGGCGGGGAGGAGGAGAGAAGGAGGAGAGAGGAATAGGAAGAGGAAGAGGCTCAGAGCTACCCACACCTTACCAAGCACATGTTCTTGACAGAGCTTTTGCTGTGACTGCTTCCCTCCCCGCTTCACTATTGGCTCGCTTTCTGTAGGCTCTACACAGCGTAGATACCGATGCTCACAGCGGTGTCTGGGTCTAGAACCTGGCTTATTTGATGGCCTGCACACATGTAGTGCGCGTAGATGACTGGCGAAGCGGGTAGCAGGTCGCAGAACCGCAACAGCTAGCGTCGCTGATTCTGTAGAGACTCAGAAGCTATCTTGCTTTCCTGTCTGCTTCCCCTTCCCTTTCTTCGCAAAGTCCAGTCGTAGCAAAGGATTGGGAGGAGGATTGCCGTAAGATGAGCAAGAAGACAGGAAGAGAGGGAAGCTTTGACTCCCTTGCTACTGGCCAACATCGTTTTGCTCTTGTTGGCTCTCCTTAGGGTCGGCAAGGCAAGTTTATTAGACAAAGCTATGCATGTTTTCTCCATTAGAATTCCAGTTGGAGTGGATGGCTTTGGCGGTGCCTGTGCCTGTAACAAGCTCCGGCTGGCTAGGTGCTGTGTTCTTGTCTAGAAAAAATAAATATTTTTAAATCCTTTTTTTTTGCCTTTGCTGACTATAATAAGCCCGCCGGTACGCGCTCCTTTCCTTGCTGCTCCCTCTCTCACTCACTCTCCCATTCGTCCTTCTACTTTCTTTCCTCCATTGCTTGGATCTGAAGACGAAGAAAAGAAAAACATCAAAAAGCGCTATCTTGACTTTTCTGACTCCCAACACCATCACGCCTTATTCTTCTCTTCGTCCCAGCCCTCGCCTGATTTGCTTGCCGGTCTGATCTCTTTCTATATATCCTCTTTCTCGCTGTGATCTCCGCTTCCCTTTCTCTCGTCTTCTCTCTCCTCTCTCCTCTCTCCTCATCTGACCTCGACATAATCGCCTCCTCTCGACAGCCTCCCGCTCCGTCTCACCATGGCCGCCCCCGTGACGGCCCCGACCTTCAACGATGTCTTCGACGACAGCGACGTCGACGAGCAGCAAAAGACCATCCACCACATCCGCGCCAACTCGAGCATCATGCAAGTCAAGAAGATTCTAGGTATGTCGCACTTCTCCCATGCCTTTGGGCTGCGCACAGCCCAAACCTCCCGATTCCATTCGAATCTGTTTGTGCTGTCCGACGTTTGTTCATCCACTCTATACTGTCCCATCCCCCCTCCCACCCCTGTCTCGTAGCGCAATAAGCCCCGCCTTCCCTAGCCCACAATGCACAACACTGCGCAATCTACAGGGGATACAGGAACCACCGCGTCATACCCCCACACCTATCCGTTCACCCGTCTTCCATTGCCCTCAACTCCAAAGTCTCCTCCTGCTAACCCGCTCTCCTTCTGAGCAATCTAGTGGCCAACCGTGGTGAAATTCGTAAGTCCCCCTCTCCTCCAGCCCCAGGCTACTGCTACTGCTTATCCTAAGCTCCCATTTACTAACCTGTCGAACTTGCAGCCATTCGTGTACGAAAATGAAAAAAATGATCCCCCCCTACAAAAACTACCCCATCCTTGTTCTGTCTATCGCTAACCTATTCGCCGCCTCCGCCTCGGCTACTTGCAGATTTTCCGTACTGTAAGTCAACGTGACATATCCCCCCGCCCCTGGCTCCCAGCCCGCCCAGGCCCGCAAGTTCTAACTTTGCTCTCTTATCCCTAGGCCCATGAGCTCTCTCTCCACACTATTGCTGTCTTCAGCTATGAGGACCGCCTAAGCATGCACAGACAAAAGGCCGACGAGGCCTACGTCATTGGCCAGAGAGGACAGTACACGCCTGTCGGAGCCTACCTCGCCCAAGACGAAATCATCAAGATTGCCGTTGAGCACGGCGCCCAAATGGTCCATCCTGGCTATGGCTTCCTCTCTGAGAACGCCGAGTTTGCCCGCAAGGTTGAAAAGGCCGGTCTGGCTGTAAGTCTCTTATCCTGCTTTTTTTTCCGGCTCTTCCTCCCCCCAACTCACCGTTTCTTATTGGGCGTCAATCTCATGACTAACCTCCCCTAGTTCGTTGGTCCCACGCCTGAGGTCATCGAAGCGCTTGGCGACAAGGTCTCTGCCCGAAAAATCGCCATCGCTGCCAAGGTCCCCGTTGTTCCTGGCACTGAAGATGCCGTCGAAACCTACGAGGAAGTCAAGAGCTTCACCGACCAGTACGGCTTCCCCGTCATTATCAAAGCTGCCTTTGGAGGTGGCGGCCGTGGCATGCGTGTCGTTCGTGATAGTGCCGATCTCAAGGAGGCTTTTGAGCGTGCCACTTCCGAGGCTCGCTCGGCCTTTGGCAACGGCACCGTCTTCGTCGAGCGCTTCCTCGACAAGCCCAAGCACATTGAAGTCCAGCTTCTTGGCGACAACCACGGCCACATTGTCCACTTGTTCGAGCGTGACTGCTCTGTCCAACGCAGACATCAGAAGGTAGTCGAGATAGCACCTGCCAAGGACCTTCCTATCGAGACTCGCGATGCTATTCTAGCCGATGCCGTCAAGATCGCCAAGTCAGTCAACTACCGCAACGCCGGTACCGCTGAATTCCTGGTTGACCAGCAGAACCGCTACTACTTCATCGAGATCAACCCCCGCATCCAGGTTGAACACACCATCACTGAGGAAATCACGGGTATTGATATTGTTGCCGCCCAGATCCAAATCGCCGCTGGTGCCACTCTGCAGCAGCTAGGCCTGACCCAAGATCGCATCTCTACCCGCGGGTTCGCTATCCAGTGCCGCATTACTACCGAGGACCCCAGCAAGAACTTTCAGCCTGATACTGGAAAGATCGAGGTCTACCGTTCTGCTGGCGGTAACGGTGTTCGTCTCGACGGTGGCAACGGCTTTGCCGGCGCTGTTATCACTCCTTACTACGACTCCATGCTAGTCAAGTGCACCTGCCTGGGCTCCAACTACGAAATTGCTCGCCGCAAGATGCTTCGTGCCCTGGTCGAATTCCGTATCCGCGGTGTTAAGACCAACATCCCTTTCCTAGCCTCTCTGCTGACCCATCCCACCTTCATCGATGGCAACTGCTGGACCACCTTCATTGACGACACTCCTTCTCTATTTGATCTGGTTGGTGGCCAGAACCGCGCTCAGAAGCTGCTGGCTTATCTGGGTGACGTTGCCGTCAACGGTAGCAGCATCATGGGACAAGTTGGTGAACCCAAGCTCAAGAGCGACATTATCCTCCCAGTCCTTAAGGACGCCTCTGGCCAGGCCCTAAACGTCAGCCAGCCTTGCAAAAAGGGCTGGAGACAGATCATCATCGAGCAGGGCCCCAAGGCCTTTGCCAAGGCCGTGCGTGAGTACAAGGGCACTCTGATCATGGACACCACTTGGCGTGATGCCCACCAGTCGCTCCTGGCTACCCGTGTTCGCACGGTTGATCTGCTGAACATCGCCAAAGAGACCAGCCATGCCCTCTCAAACCTGTATTCCCTGGAGTGCTGGGGTGGCGCTACCTTTGACGTCGCCATGCGCTTCCTCTATGAGGACCCCTGGGAGCGCCTCCGTAAGATGCGCAAGCTGGTTCCCAACATTCCTTTCCAGATGTTGCTGCGTGGTGCCAACGGCGTTGCCTACGCCTCTCTGCCCGACAATGCCATCGACCACTTTGTTGACCAAGCCAAGAAAAACGGTGTTGACATCTTCCGTGTCTTCGATGCCCTAAACGACGTTGCTCAGCTTGAGGTTGGTATCAAGGCTGTACACAAGGCTAATGGTGTCGTTGAGGCCACCATCTGCTACTCAGGTGACATGCTTACACCCGGCAAGAAGTACAATCTGCAGTACTACCTGGACCTCGTTGATGAGCTAGTCAAACTTGACATCCATGTGCTTGGTATCAAGGATATGGCCGGTGTGCTGAAGCCTCATGCTGCCAAAATCCTCGTTGGCTCTATCCGTGAAAAGTACCCCGACATGCCCATCCACGTCCATACGCATGACTCGGCCGGCACCGGTGTTGCTTCGATGGTTGCTTGCGCTCAGGCTGGTGCTGATGCTGTCGATGCGGCTACCGACAGTCTGTCGGGCATGACTTCACAGCCTAGCATCAACGCCATTCTGGCCTCCCTGGAGGGCAGCGACCTAGATCCCGGTCTGAACCCCGCCCACGTCCGTGCTCTGGACACATACTGGGCCCAGCTTCGCCTGCTGTACTCGCCCTTTGAGGCCCATCTTACTGGCCCTGATCCTGAGGTGTACGAGCACGAAATCCCTGGCGGCCAGCTCACCAACATGATGTTCCAGGCACAGACTCTGGGCTTGGGCTCGCAGTGGGCCGAGACCAAGAAGGCCTATGAGCAGGCCAATGAGCTGCTTGGAGACATTGTCAAGGTCACTCCTACTTCCAAGGTCGTGGGCGACCTAGCCCAGTTCATGGTTTCCAACAAGCTGACCCCTGAAGATGTCAAGGCTCGTGCGTCACAGCTGGACTTCCCTGGCTCCGTGCTAGAGTTCCTGGAGGGTATGATGGGCCAGCCTTACGGCGGCTTCCCTGAGCCTCTGCGCACCGACGCTCTGCGTGGCCGCAGAAAGCTGGACGCCCGGCCTGGCCTATTCCTTGAGCCTGTCGACTTCCCTAAGACTAAGAAGGAGCTTAACAAGAAGTTTGGCCCTATTTCGGAAGCCGACATGGCGTCGTACATCATGTATCCCAAGGTGTTTGAAGACTACCGCAAGTTTGTTGAGCGCTTTGGCGACCTGTCAGTGCTGCCCACCAAGTACTTTTTGTCCAGGCCCGAAATTGGCGAGGAGTTCCACGTCGAGCTGGAGAAGGGTAAAGTGCTGATTCTGAAGCTTCTTGCCGTTGGTCCTCTCAGCGAGAACACTGGCCAGCGCGAAGTCTTCTACGAAATGAATGGTGAGGTCCGCCAGGTCACGGTTGATGACAAGAAGGCTTCAGTCGAGAACGTCAGCCGGGCCAAGGCCGATGCTAGCGACTCCAGCCAGGTCGGTGCGCCCATGGCCGGTGTCTTGGTCGAACTCCGTGTGCATGAGGGCTCGGAGGTCAAGAAGGGCGACCCTATTGCTGTCCTGAGCGCTATGAAGATGGAGATGGTTATCTCGTCGCCACACAATGGCAAGGTCTCGGGCCTAGCTGTGAACGAGGGAGATTCTGTCGACGGCATGGACCTTGTATGCAAGATCACCAAGACCTAGGCGTCCTCCTGTCTACAGTGGGGCTTCCGCTTTCTCCTTTTTTTTCTTTTTCTTTTTGTTTTTTTATTCCATCACTTTCTTTGTTTGCGGGTATTTCTTGGATATTGATTTTGCTTTTTCCCTTGGCGGCGCAGGACTTTTCTTTTTTTCCATCTGGTTGAAGTTCAAGTCATTTTTGGCTACATATGACGGCTGATTTGGCTCTCTTTCTTGTTTTTTTCTTTTGCCTGTATTCTTTTAGCTCACATCTATGCGACCACCATTAGCTTGACGTGTAAAAGTTTAGTGCTGCAGTTCAATTTACAAGTGGTTTGAGTTACGACACGTATCGTAGGGTTAGTTGTGGGTTAGGGTTGTCTATCTGAAACGGCAAAGTAGATGACCATATTGAAGGCGATGAAGCAGCAGGCTGTTGTTCCTGTTGTCTGTATGCTATGGGCGACGAATTGCTACTAGCAGCTTATGGGGTGGCTTGTTGGTTGTATAGAACGCTTGCAAGCGTGAGGGGGCGAGGGATATATGCAAGTAGATGTGACGACAGATGAAGATGCGGAGGTGCGGACAGGCAGGGACGCAGTGCAACACAAATATGCAAGTGAAGGGGAGGAAAGGCGAACAACTAAGGGTTACAGGGAAGGGAGGGGGACACAGCCACGAGGGGAGGCGTTTGACGTGGGCAGTTGGGACAGATGCGGACGGATGGAGGAAAGCAGCAAGACAAATAGCAGCAGAGAAGGCGGAGGCAAGCGTATGTGTGTGGGAGTGCATGTGTGGTGGGTGGGTGGCCAAAGCTCAGACAATATGCAGCAGTGCTATAGAGCCCTAGGGCCGTCAGCTGACGGATAGTATAAAGTGTATTGCTATACTATATTACAGAGGCCAGTGAGGAGAACAAAGCGGCAGGATAAGCTTGAAGTGAGTGTGTCTTGCACGTTCTACCCGGCTGTGTGAGGCCACCAAACAAACGACGCGCCAGGCGATGTGCGTGAAGTGTGCAGTGTGTATGCGCACATTGGGGCGAGGAGGCGAGGACATGACAGTGGTGTACATGTACTTTTTAGAGCATGGCTGCATATGTGCGGGTGCATGTACTAGTGAGTACCTGTACCTAAACTAATGGCGCCCGTCAACTGGTTGTTTGTTTCTGCCACCTTTGCCTTGTCGACATGGTGCTGCGGCAAGGAGATTCTACAGCGCAGGAAAGGCACGGCGGTCGTCTTTGGGGCTCTCTGCTCCAGGTTGTGCTGGGCAGAGATGAGCCAGCGGTGCAAAGCTTTTTCGTCTCATCGCGCAGGCAGAGGTTTAGCTGCTGATCAGTGCTTTTTTTTTTATTTCTGTATTTTGTGTAATTTATGTTGCATTTTTGCGGCCAGTTTTTTTTAAAAAAAAAATCAACTAAATCTGGGCACCTGCTATTTTCTATTCCTATTCTTCTTTTATTTCCGCTTAGTAATCCTCACCTCACTGTCGTCACTGATCACCGCATCGTGTCCTAACGATGTGGAAAGACGCAGGTCTGGCTGGACAGCGCAAAGTGAGGAATTTAGCCATCCCAGGAAAAAAGAACTCATTGGAGGCATCCTCTTCCAATCTTTCCAGCCACTCCAATCCGCCAAGCCATCGCCTCTGTCTCGCTGTCTGCTTTTCTAGACCTTCCTCTAATACCCTGCCTGGTCTAGCACCGCTTAGCCTTACATACACTCTAAAAGCTCTTAACGAAACAGTACTTGCATACAGCCCATGCAGCAGGCCCCCCCCCCAGTCAGGCCCTAGAAAAGAAGCCCCAAAGAGAACTTGCAGACAGTGAAGAAGCCCGCTCCTCCTCAATCTTTTCCCCCATTCCATCGCGCCCTGCCACTCTCTTTTTCTGCCCTCTTTTGTCCCTCTATCTCGCTCTTCCCCTCTTGGCGCCGTCCTGCTCCCATCTTCGTCGTCTCCTCCTCCTCGCCCTGCCTCTCATTCTCTGCCCCTTCTCCCTTCGCCGAACCTGAACTCGAACGTGCTCGCATCGTATCTGCTTCCAGCAAACACCGGAGGCTAGTCGGGGACAAAAGAAAAGTCTTCTGCTCGTTGCCCGTGCCGCTTGCCGGCGTTTTGCTACATCTATAACTTGGCCCTCGTATACGGCCGCACCACTGCACCGCTGCACCACCACCACCGCGCTTCTATCCTCGCTGCTCAAGTCACCTTCTGCTCCGTTCGCCATTCGCCCTCCCGTGCTTAACTTGACATTGACATCGAAAGTCAATCGCCTGGATTTCGCGATACTCCCAGGACCACGGGCCCTCGTCACCTTCATCCCCTCCCAGGCCCAAGTCCTATCCCTACGACAATTCCACCCATACCATACGCACACGCATGCCCCCATCTCTCTCTCTCCCTTGTCCCCGTCTATAAACCATGGGTTTCTTCTCCGCCGACGCCGCTTCAGTAGTGACTTCGCGCTCGTCTCGTCGTCGCAAAGTCCATTCCTCCTCCCACGGCCATTCCCATCGCCATCGACGCTCGCGTTCTTCCTCTAGCGATCGCTCTCGCTCACGAGGCCCTGCCAGCATTGTCGGCTCCTTTTTCAACATGGCCACTGGCAACAACAGCCGTTCCCATAGCCATTGGGCCTCAAACAACAACAGCAAGTCCAGTTTCTTCGGAGCCAGTAAGTTTGCTCCAACCCCCCTTATCAGCTACAGATCCAAGCAAGCCGCTACACGCCATTCCATGCCGTATTTGTTTCTTTTTTTTTCGTTTTCTTTCATCTCCCCCTAGCTTCCCCCAAGTGCGGCGCGGATGTAAGACCGTCAATGGCATCCAACAAACACTAGTGCATCCAGACAATCCATTTGTCTGCTCTTAGTGCCATCCATCTATTGTTGGTGCTGCCTCGGGTAGCTGCTATATGACTGAATGCGGCAATACTATTTTCTTAATTCCTGGTATCTTGATCCTGCTAGCACCCGCAGCTGCAGCCGTAGCGCAGCAACTTATAATGCATGCATAGCTTTCTTGCTGTGCACTATGCGCGTGTTCTCTGTTGCGCTTTGCTAGTCTGGTTCTCTCGTCGCCTGCCCACTAGTCCGCTTTCTATTGCCTTTGTGGCTTGTCTAACCACCCTCCTCCTGCCTATCACGATAGCTTTCTACACCTCGCACTACACCCCATGGGCTTCATCACTCAATTACACTCTGTGCACAATCCACAATGTTAATCTCATCCTCTTCTCCAGGCCGCCCTTCATACTACAAGCGCTCTCCGCGCGCCGGATTTATGACCCGTGCTTACAAACACCTGAAGCGCATCATCCGCGACATTCTACACTGGATCAAGCGCCACCCTATCAAAGTATTCATGCTTGTCATCATCCCCCTCATCACCAGCGGCGCTCTGGTGGCCCTCCTCGCCCGCTTCGGTCTGCGCATCCCCGCCAAGCTTGAACACTGGCTGCGGACCGGCGCCCGTGCCGCCTCGGGCGACACCTTTGGTGCCGTCGGTGAGGCTATGCGCATGACATCGGGTGGCAGCTCTAATCACGCTGCTACTGCTGCTGCTGCTACCACCGCGGCCATTGGCGGCATGGGGCTTGGCATGAGCAACAACCACGGCTTCTACAAGTCAAGCGGCAGCTCCTCGACGCACAGCGTGGCAGATGGGTATGTTGGCCGTTCGTCATCCTCATCTGAGCCGTCGCTATGGAACACGGCCGTGAACTTTTTCCGCGACTAGAGAAGAACGCAAAAGGCAGGAAACGGCAATAACGAGTAGTGGCTTTTTTTTATTTGTTCATGATGTATCTGTTTTTTTTTCTGTTAGGATTTGGATTTGGCCTTGTTTTTATGCTTTGTTTCTTCTTTGCTTTTCCTCTTCCAGTTTTATATACCGCCAGAGTAACTTGTTAGTTATACCAAATCAAGTCAGTGTCGCTTCAATCCTACCAACTGTCGCCTAGACTAAGACTATGGCTTCCAAGGGCCTTCACAGATGCTAGCTGTCGCTGCTGTCAGCTCATCAGACAAGAGCAGGCAGTCAATTTCTCAGCGTGCTTTGCATGTCGTCTCTGGTGGATGCAGTGATCGAATTTAGGCGATCCACGCAATTCTAAATGGAAGGCCTGTCTCCGGGCCGCGGCAGTCCTCTGGTAGAACCCCCCCAAGCCCCTTCCTATAGGCCTCTTAACATCCCCATGTCTGTTTGGCGCGCAGTATTTCGCCCAGCTCCAGCAGCATTCAACCAAGCTGAAACAAAGGGAATATGGGGGTCAGTAGATCCGCTCTACACTCTCTTCCAGTCCTGAAGGATAGATGCTCTGAGAGCACCCTCAAAACATCCGATCTCCCTCTTAGTTAGCGTTGCTCATAATACACGTCCCATCCTACTCTCTTTTAGACTTTCTGGTTACTTGACGCCGCTGGTGAAGGCCGTCCAGTAATCCTAGTCTCTTCAGGCTAAAGGAAATCATTTCACTAGGCAGCCCTATAGCTTCCATGCTCGAGAGGTCTTGAGGGACGCGTTGATTTGCTGCCCGGATACCCGAGGCTTTTTCCAGGCCATGTACTGCTTGTATGCAAGCCGACGCAATGTCAAGCGCATGGCATAGGCCCCGGATTCTGAACTGAACAAAGTGTGTGAGAGTTGCGGGAAAGTAAATCTTCTACCTTAGAGAGGTGATGTGCTCGCCATTGCCAAGGGCTCATTACCAGAGGCCTGTCGGGTCCGGGGGCCACAGCATGCTATGGCCGCTGAGAAAAAAGAGACAAGTATCGTAAGGACCTTGTTTGCTACGACGATGACCCAGCAGGAAATCCAGGGTACTCTGACAGTCAAAGTAAAAGCAAGGATCCCAGAAACATCAAGTGCGATACAATACATAGCATAAGGCTTCTTGTAGCGATTCATGCCATCAAGTATTTCTGCCAAAGTTCGGCTATTTAGCAAGCCTTACCGTCAATATCTCCTCCAGTGGTATCCTGGCGGCATGATCCAGCTCCGTTTCGCTTCTATACGGCACCGTCATCTTGACAATGACAACCAACTACTAGTCCTAGAAATGAACTGGTCGGCATGGTCTTACAAGACAGTCAGATGCTTTAATAGCAAGTCCGAGGCTGCTTCATCGCGTCAAGGTCTTTGGGTATGAGCTGATTGCGAGCCAAAGAAGCACAATGCAATCCTCTTGGGTATTCATGGTGTATCTCTAGGTTGAGGCGAAACTCAGCAAAGCCTCATATTCGTCACAAGGAAACAGTTTCTCGCGACTTACCACACAAAGGCCCAAGCACTAGTACCTACTCTATATTGCCATCGTGTTATTGTAGTAAGAGCCACGCCTGATGGGTTCTTTTCAGGGCAAGGCGAGTTTCAGGGTTATCGAGCCCGAGATCAAGGCTTCCTCTTGTTGTTTCTTACAGTGTCTTGAGTGCCTTGAGTGCCTTGAGTGCCTTGAGTTCTCCCAGACTCAGGAACAAGACTTCCGCCAGTTAAACACTCGTAAGACAGTATTCTCAAGGTTTTAATCGCAATAGAATAGATCCCAGCAATTGAGGTCAAGAACGGCGGAGGCTTGACATCCCCAGACTATGTACTCTATCATTAATCCGAGTTTAGTAATCCCCCCATCACAAGCTAATTTCCTCTACTTCATCCAGCAGACACTGGCAATTGGTAGACACAGAGCTTGTTGCGAGGCATAGTGCTCGTGTGTCCAATATCAGGATAGATCTTCCCTTGGCTCGGAACACTCAGAAATGCCGTCACACAACATTTCACGTGACTATGCCGCCAGACCGGCGATGAAAATACCCGCAATCGAGATGGATCGCCGCATTGAAAATCAACGCATGCACACTTACGTACAGCAGTATATTGCGTAGATCCGACTTCCGACATATCCAACAAAGGCCACAAGGTATACACTACAACATGCATATAAGCAGCACCAGGCAGAGACTTGCACACATAATGACCACCTACTTCGGGAACAAAATCGTGGTATTTCATCAGTGACCACTGTTGTGTAAAACATAAACAATCCCACTCACCAACATGTTTAGCTTAACAGATGTGCATGTCTATGGCTCATGAGATCAGCGTCACGGCAAGAAGAAAAAGTAAAAAGCGTATGACTGGCCAACAGATAAGACGCTACTTTTTTATTGTAATACACAGCACAGGACGACAAGACAAAGAAGCACAACAATGTTCTCCTGATACAACCACCAAGATACAGCAGAAAAAGACAGCTCTCCTCAGGAGACAACAAAAAGCATAGGTTAATATAATAGCCCCTCCTTTCCTCAGCATCCATTCCAACAGCCACTCAGTAATTACTTCAGAAGTAGATACACCTAGCGATGCCGCCTCGAAGACTCCTGAGTGTTGTTGGCACCTGTTGACGACCGGGTCTTTCTGCGCGTAGAGCGTTCGTCATTGTCAGCCGAGTTAGGGCTATTGCGTGCAGAAGCTGGCGGCGTGGCGTTGGCAGCGATAGAGCCCGGTGTCACCGGGCGCATGTCCTTGATAGAGCCTGCTGTGGCGGTTTTGGAGCGGGATGAGGCCGTGGATCTGGACTGCTCATAAGCTTCACGGTCCCGTGCACCCACACTCGACTGGCGTTGGGTGCCTGAGCGCTTTCTCATAGATGCTGAGTTAGGTGGGTATGTAGAACTGCCTGATCTGGAGCTGTATTCAGAGGGCTCTGGAGAGCTGGCGCTAGAGCGCGAGGCAAAGTCAAAAGAGAGCTGTGAAATGGGAACAGCAACACGTTGTTGTTCACGCTCACGGCGGCGGGCTCTTCTGCGCACGCGCTCCTCCTCCATTCGTTTCTTGTGGCGTTCCAGGGCAGCCAGCTCCTTGCTAGACAGGTGGACGTCAGATGAACCACGTTCCTGGGCATCTTGGATTCTGCGCATAGCAGACTCCACCAAAATTTCGTCCCGTTCTTCTTGAGACATGTTAGGATCAAGGTCATCCTCCGAGTAATCTTCGTCGTAAGAATCATATAGGCCGCTGTCGTCTCCATAGGCAAGGCCAAGGACATCAGAGCGCCTAGCCAGAGTGCCTTGGCCACCTTCTTCATCACCAGATTCTATTTCCTCCACAACGCGGCCACGTGATGTCGCACGCGTCCCTGCGACCGAGCCCGAAGCAAGGCCCTGTCCGGACCTCGTCGCCTCGTCGTCCCCCGACCCGGGCCTTGTGGACATGTCTCCCATGCGCCTTGGCCCGCGTCTTGATGGTCTTCCCGATAGGGGCGCACTTTTGGGAGCTCGCGGCCGACCACCTAGACCGCCTCCCCGGAAAAAGCCTCATCGATCGGCTTTTCCATGAAAGAAGCGTGGCCAAAAATGACCACGCCAGAAGCACCAATGAGCCAGAGCAGCGTCGAGAAGGGCGAGGCAATCAAGCCCAGCGGAACCGACACGCACAGCAGAGTGGTGTAAAGCTGCGAAGTAGTGGCCTGGAAAGTGCCAATTTCTAAATCGCGGCCTTCGAGTTTACCGATGCCCCATAAGCCGCCCACAACCAGGAAGATGTCAAACATCAAGAGCCAGTTGGTCAGAAGGGCGTAGAGGGACAAGAGAATGAAACAGATGAGATAATTGGTGCTGAAGTGACCCAGGTTGTAGTTGACACGAGACTGGACCTCGCCAAAGTGGGCAGGCTTAGAGAACCGCTTGATATCAAAGAACTCTGAGACGGGACGCATATTAGAAAAGCGGTTGGTCAGCGGGCCACTGCGGAACGAGGCCAGGCGCTCGGTAAGACCGAGACGCGAGGTCAACAGTTCGACGGGTATCTGAATGCGAGACATTGTTGATAGGATTGACTATTGGCAAAGGGTCGCTAGGAAAAATAAATATGGCTTGTTTAGGAGCCTTGCTTAAGTGTAGAGCAAAGGGAAAAGAAAAAGGAGAAGAGGAACACGGGAGTTTTCGTGAGAATTGATGTATAGGCAGGCTTCGTCGCGATAACAGGAAACGGACTAGAAGGCAACGTGTCAGATCAGCTAATAAGAAAAGACAAATAAAGGAATTTATAGTGTTAATTCTCGGATGGAAGTTATTATGAACGCCAGATAAGGATTAGGGGCCAAGACTAGAGAAGATGGGGAAAGTAACAAAAAGGGAAGAAAAAGGAGGCAATAGAAAAGGATTTTTGGATGCAGTGGCTTAAGAAAGATGGCAAAATAGATGGTGAAGAGAAGAGATCGTGATGAGTTGTCAAATCGAGATCCAATTGCAATGAAGGCCCTAAACAGGAAATTGCAAAGGCGGTGAGAGACCCTTGAGGGGGGCTTGACAAAAGGAGACAGAAATAGAAAAGGACAGGAAAGGGAGAGAAAAGTCACATGATCAAGCGTGTAGATAGTTTTGGTCCATCACAGACACAAGAGGGCAGGAAATAAACAGAGGCTTGAGCAGGCAGGCAGGCAGACAGACAGACAGACAGGAGGCAAGAGACAAGCAGGATTTGAAAGTAATAACCCGGGCGACTAAAGTCAGTCCTAGTAAGCCAGAAAGCTAATAGCATTATAGCAGTGCCTCAGCTAGCTTCTAAGCTTATCAAAGTTTGCAATCCAGGAACATGAACAAAGGCTTAGAGACCCACCCAGGCAAAAGCGGTGAGTCCCAATGCCAAGACCAAAGGCCATCCAATTCAATGGGCAGGAGGCAGAAAAAAACGGCAAAAAAACAACAGTTATTCTTGGAGGGGAAAGTAGAAGGCAAGAACGGCAACAAACACCAGGGAAGTCACGGTGGAAAGAGTCGTCATTGTATGGAACTTACCTTGTTGTACCCTGAAGGCCTGTCTAACCCCCAAACCCTAGCCGGTCCAGCAGATCTCAACCCCGATCGCTGATGAGCAACGAGCGAGAGTAGAGGAAATGTGCTGGCCGTTCAGGTCCTGTTGACTCGGGGTGGGGGCACAGCCTTTGCTGCTGCTTGGGGGCGTTTTAGCTTGCCCAAGGCAACGAGAAACGAAGAAAAGGCAAACTCCCTCTCAAGAAGCCTGATATACGGCTTATGTTGGAGGGAGAAGGGGAAAGGGGAGAACGGAGGAGAGCAACAAAAAGAAGAGGCAGAGCGCTGCCAATCTTTGTTCTTGGAGAGGAGGGAAAAGAAAGAGAAGAAAGAAAAAAGAGAATCAGGTCTGGAAGAGAACTTGGGGCATTTTTGTACGTCCCAGAAAATAGAAAAAATAAAAAATAAAATAAAAGAGAATAATTAATTTATTATTAAACTGCTGCTCGGGAGGAACGTATTACCGTCACAAGAGAACTGGCTGGTAAAGATAATATGAAAAAAGGTGCAGGGAAAAAATCAGAGATAAACAAAAGTCTCCTCGTCACCAAGCATCCCAGCAGATAGAGCCAAGTCCTCCAGACTCCCCTTCTCAAGGCCTGCCCTCTTAGGTCCTTGTCTTAGGCCTAGCCCAGCCCAGCCCGGCCATAAGGGCAAGCCAGACCCAAGCCAAAGAGCCAGCACATAGCTGCATACCATATTTTATCAATAGGCAAAAGTGCGTCGTGCATCTCGCATCTTCCCCCCTCCCCAGCAAGCACGGATTTTCGCCTTCGCCTTTTACGTTCCCCTCCTCTTCATCTCCTCTTCAGGCCTTTTGCCTCTGGAATCCCCTTCTCAGTGTCTATTGATTCTTCCTCTCTACCACTCCCCCTCTCCACTGTATCGAATATGCATCTATGCCCAACCAGCTGGTGAATTGGCCCATTTAATGCGTGCTTGTTATTTGCCGTTGGCTTGTTTGTTGTTACTTTCTCCTCTTTCACGGATCTCGGTTCTTCAGTCTTCGATCTTGTTCTTTCTTCCCTTCCCCTCTTCTTATAGTCTTCTTATTCTAAAGATATTATGTTATGTGTCTTCGCGAACAGCCTCCCGCCCCTTCCCCTCCTTCTTGCTCCTTTCCTAGCCCTTGCTATCATATCAGTCTTTTTTCCCCTCTTCTGCGCTAGTTTTTATTTCATCGTTTTCCTGCCGTGCCGTGCCTCTGGTCTCGGCTTTCCTGGGTATAATATTATAAAATCAGTATTCACTCAAGCCACGTTACCGTTGCTAGTCTGTATTCACTTGCTTCTACTTGCTGCTCCCTTGTCTGTCTTGTCTCGCCCTTCCTTAACCATTCTGCACCAAATGTCACAGGTTTTCTTCACCCACCTGCCAAGCAAGTCAACACAAACAAATATGTCAAAACACAAACCTTCGTCATGGGCATGGGTTAAAATGGTGGGGAAACACAGGCCAACGAGGGTGTGCAAAACCCTAATCCATTAACCCACAACAAGCCATCACGACCCGTCGCTTCATCGCCATCCTACATCCCTACCACACAATTTCTCGTGTCCTTCTTGCAATCGTCCCGTGGGTTCGTTGAACGCTGTGAGACACACACAAGAAAAGAATCACACCACCAGTCAAATTCCCAAGTAGATTCTGTCCGTCATCTTCACGTAGCACAAACCCCCCTCCTCCGCCCTCCTCCGCCCACCCGACACAAAAGGACCCGCAATTAGCATCCAGCAACAAGAAAATCGAATAATTACACTAAACCCTAGTATGGTAAACCCTAAACACACGTAGCCTTTTTGTCCCTGTCTAAATTCCAATCATCATCATCTTGGTAGTCAGGTATTCGTCAATGCCGTACTTGCTACCCTCCCGCCCGAAGCCACTCTCCTTTACCCCGCCAAAAGGCCCAGCCACATCACTGACCGATCCGCTATTCACCCCAACCATACCAACCTCCAGGGCCTCGGCCACACGCCAGCAACGAGATGCATCACGACTGAAGAAGTAGCCTGCTAGGCCAACGTCGACTTCGTTAGCGAGAGCCAGAACCTCGTCCTCAGTCTCAAACTGAAAGATGGATGCCAGTGGGCCAAATGTCTCCTCCGAGCAGACCTTCATGCCAGCCTTCATGCCTGTGAGGATGGTTGGCTGGTGGAAGTACGGACCGAGCTCAGGCAGCGCCTTACCACCGGCGGCAATCGTAGCACCCTGTCGAACGGCGTCCTCAATATGCTCGCGGACCTTGGCGATAGCTCGGCCGTGAATCACAGGGCCGTGCGTGCTAGCGGGGTCAAACCCGTCTCCCACCACAAATGGCTCAATTGCATTGGCCAGCTTTCTGACAAACACATCGTGCACGTCCTTGTGTACGAAGATCCGATTGGCACAAACACACGTCTGTCCCGATACACGGAACTTGCAACCGACTAGCGCGGCAACGGCCTTATCCAGATCCGCGTCCTCAAATACGATAAACGGCGCGTTGCCTCCCAACTCAAACGATAGCTTCTTGAGGGTCGAGGCCGCCTGGCCCATCAGCAGCTTACCAACTGGAGTAGAGCCGGTAAACGACACCTTCTTAATCGTGGGATGTGTGCACAAGATTTTGCCAACGGCTGGTGTGTGCTTGAGCGTGGTTACAAAGTTGATAACGCCGGCAGGGAAGCCTGCACGATGAGCGAGTTCAGCCAGTGCTAGCGCAGTAAGCGGTGCCTCGCCAGGTGTCTTGATTACCAGTGTGCAACCGGCAGCTAGAGCCGGCCCGGCCTTGCGCGTGATCATCGCCGCGGGGAAGTTCCACGGAGCAATTAAGCCACACACACCAATGGGCTCGCGGGTTGTAATCATGCGTGCTGAGGGGTTGCTGGCCTCCATGGTGTCGCCGTAAATTCGGGGAGCCTCCTCGCTGAACCACTCGAGGAAATTGGCAGCATAAGTCACCTCAATACGCGAGTCTGCCAGCGTCTTGCCATTTTCAAGAGTGATGAGCTGGGCAAGATCCTCATGGTTCTCGATCATCAAGTCATACCACTTGCGCAACAGGCGAGCACGCGACCGGGCCGAGGTCTTCTTGAACGTGGGAAAAGCAGCAGCGGCGGCCTTGATGGCCAGGGTAGTGTCAGCCTCATCAAAGTCGGGGCACTGCGCGACAATCTTGGCGGTGGAGGGGTCTTTTGGCCGGGGGAGGGGGGGCGGACTGTTAGTAATGGCCCTCATTCAAAGAACAAGTAGAGAGGACTCACTCTCGATGTCAAACTCCAGACCACTGGCAGCTCCGACCCATTCGCCGTTGACGTAGCACTTTGTCTTCAGCAGCGACGCATCCTTAAGCTATCACATGAGTTAATATGTCTGCGTTGTAGCTATTGCCTGTTGTGAGCTTCATTCTCTGATTACGTCATCGTACCTCGAACTTCATAGTGAGTTTCTTTTCTTACAAGAAAACGAAGGGAAATGTATAGATTTGTTAAAGCAAGGAAAAGAAATCACTACTGTGTGCGCAGGAAAAAAGGGAGAAAGAAATGGCAGGCAGAATTCCGAGACAAAGGCAAATATACGACGGCTTCGTTTTGCTTATGGGTTTATCGCCCTTTTTGAGCTAGAATGCGGAGTTCCCATCGGCGTTCCCAACGAGAGACTTTATACGCATCTCAACGGTTTGGTTGCCCCCTCCTTCCTTTTTTGATCAAATACCCTTTTGCTCCTATTATCCCGCTGCTTAACCGATAGTTTCCTCCTTCGAGCCCCTTTGTACCGCCCTAGCTTGTCTTGTGACTTTTTCCTTGTGCAGCCTTCTTTTTCGTCCTCCTTTGGCTAGGTAGCCTTCCGCCTCCTTCCCACCTGGTTCTTTTCCCCTGGAAAAGAACAAGACTGTTCGTTGGTTGTGAACTCAATGCCGTAGCCCACAACTTCGTCTTATCATCTAGCTTATCGGAGAAAACCACCCACCCCTCACCCCCCACTTTCCACCTTCCCACCAGCAGTCAGCCAACTCTGTTTCTGTCGATAATTCCCCTCCAAGCCCGCAGATAAAGGCCCCACTACCCCCTAGCCAATCACAGCTTGGTCTTGGCCGGTCCGGTGTCAGTGCTCCACTTTTCTTGTCGGCCCCAAACTTCCTTAAGAGTACAGTTGTGAGATCGGACGCTACAACATGGTTCATTAGATTTATGAGGTAGAGGATGAGGCCCTGCCGGAGCTGGTTCCCGGCCTTGTAGTGAGAATAAACATGCACATAACCATATGAATTCATGTGCAAGAAAATAAGCCTGACGTGATTGGGTGAGCTTTAGCTTGAATAGTCACATGCTTCGCTTTGCCGTTAAAAACCGTGCCAGATTCCGGCAAGATAGCAGAATGACAAAGGAACAAGAAAACCGCTTGGTCCAACTCCGTTGCCACTAGAGCGCTTTCTCGGAGGTCCCTGATATCAGGGTGAATAGAAGAGTTTCCCAAACAGGAAGGGGGAAACAGGAATATAGATAGAAGAGGCAGTTACCCCTTCGGTGCTGGGCCCTCATGCCACTATTTAATCTGGCAACTACCAACTGGATTCGTCGCGAGTATATATAGCCCAATACCCCATGCTGTCTTGAGTTTTGAAACATCTTCTTCCCTACTTTCCTCTTCGCTCTTCTTTTCTTTGTCGCCCTCCACGCCCTTCCTGTGATTGTCTTTATCCGATTTCTCCTCCTTCGCATTTCTCTATATTTGCCTTCGCCATGTCTGTCCTTGAGCCTTCCGTCTCTACTGCTGTGCCTGGCCCCCAAACCCAGGCTGCTATCCAGGCCCTAGGCGAGGTCTTTGACGCCCGTGCTGTGCAAATTGTCGCCGACTACGACAAGTCTGAGGGCAATTACTTGGTTGATGTTGACGGCAACCGCTTCCTAGATGTGTAAGTAAAGCTGAGGACTGTCTGGTTTTAATATAGCTTTTCTCGACCCGGACGCTCTCTATTGCTCTTCCCCTGCTGACCAGTCCTCCCTGGTAGCTACTCCCAGATTGCTTCCATTCCTGTCGGCTACAACAACAAGCGCCTAATCGCCGCTGCCTCCTCCCCCACTATGGTCTCTGCCCTGGTCAACCGCCCTGCCACCGGTAACTTCCCTTCACTGGCATGGAATGACGCTTTGAAGAACGGCCTAATGAAGGCCGCTCCCCCGGGCCTCAAGTACATTTTCACCGCCCAGTCTGGCTCTGAGGCCAACGAGCTGGCATTCAAGGCTGCCATGATGCTGTACATGCGCCGTAAGCGTGGTCTGGGCGTTGAGTGGACTGCCGAGGAGTCCTCATCGTGCCTAAACAACGCCAAGCCGGGCTCTCCCGAGCTGGCCATTATGTCGTTTGAGAACTCATTCCACGGCCGTGGCTTCGGCTCACTGTCGACTACCCGCTCCAAGGCTGTGCACAAGCTGGACATTCCTGCCTTCAACTGGCCCAAGGCTCCATTCCCTGCGCTCAAGTATCCCCTCGAGGCTCATGTGGAGGAGAACAAGGCAGAGGAGCAGCGGTGCCTAGATGCTGTTGAGGAGCTGATCAAGACCTGGGTGTCTCCCGTCACTGCCGTGATTGTCGAGCCCATCCAGTCAGAGGGTGGCGATAACCATGCTTCTGCTGATTTCTTCCAGGGCCTACGTGACCTAACTAAGAAGCACGGCGTTGCTCTGATTGTTGACGAGGTTCAGACTGGTAAGTCTTCTTTTTTTCTTTGCCCCATACTCCCATGAATACACTAGCCCCTTATACTAACGCTGTGTCCTCCCTAGGCTTTGGCTCCACTGGAAAATTCTGGGCCCACGAGCATTGGAACCTGACCTCGCCACCCGACCTAGTGACCTTCTCCAAGAAGGCCCAAACCGCCGGTTACTTCTTTGGCGACGAGCTGCTAATCCCTGACAAGGCATACCGCCAGTTCAACACTTGGATCGGCGACTTGGCACGCGTGCTGGTCTCCAAGGCTATTATTGAGGAGATCCAGGCCAACGATTTGGTCGCCCAGACCGCACGTGTCGGTGATCTGCTCTACGCCGAGATTGAGAAGCTTGCCCTCAAGTACCCTGGTGGCAAGGTTGCTAACCTGCGCGGCAAGAACCGCGGCACTTACATTGCCTTCGACACCACCGACCCCGCTAAGCTGATCGCCTCTATGCGCAAGCTTGGCGTCACTATTGGCAGCTGCGGAAAGTCGACTATTCGCCTGCGGCCCATGCTGATCTTCACCGAGGAGCACATCCCTCTGCTGGTTGGCGCGCTGGACAAGGCTCTATCCGAGCTGTAGGCTGCGAGTTGGTCTCAGTTACTTTCTTTCCCCGCTCATTTGCCCTTTTCATCTTTGTTATTTTACTTTTGCCTTTGCATGCAGCTTTGTCCTAGGTTTCAAGTCGGTGCTTCGTCCATTCCTATCTAGCTCGGTGTTTGTTTGTTTGTTTTTTTTGTTTTATTTGCTTGGGATATACACGCGATATAACGGTGACTTCCATTGTCGCCTACTTCAATGCAGGTTGAAACTTTTGTTTTTATATACGACAACAAAATGGATAATATTTTTCTAGTTCCAAGACTTCGGGAACGCCTTCATCTAGACGCCCATTACGTCATAGTGCATTATGCGGACCCTAACAATAATGTCCATTAGGGTCTATACATATTGCCTCTGCAAAGACCAAGTTGTGGCATTTGCTCTCGTCGTAGCTCAATATGAAGCTGTACCTGTGCTTGATCTTCTCACTGGCCACAGCTTACAGCGCTCCCCAAACAACTGGGTCTCCTCCCGACGAGGAAAAGGAGGAATAGACACTGCAGCCGGATTCACCAATTCCGGTCCCGGAGGAGTGAAGGAGACTGACTTGCCTTGCTTGCTGCTTACTAGCATGCCACCGGCCCGGTGTCCCTCCACCACACCTTTATAAGTCAAACAGTTCAATCTATTGCATGCTTTTGTCTTGTGATCAAAAGTCAAGATGCTGTTGGTTATCAGGCAATGTTTCAAAGTCGACATGTGCCATTGACCGGCGCGATGACGGAAAAGGCTGTGGAGATGATCTCCGATTCTGGTACGCGCAAAGATAAGGATTTTTTGCCATAATATCACGCGAAAATGGAGAGCATATGACAAGACCGGCTTCGCTTCGTTGGCCATGAACTCGATGGCCTGAGCTGCGTTGAATGGGAGCAAAGTCTACAACTGCAATGAATCATACACTGTCTCAGAAAGGGTGCAATCGCGGAGCTGCAGCCTGGCTCCATTACATCTAGGCGAGACTCGCTCTTGCGTGGAAACAATAGTATTATTGGTAGCGTAAGTGGTACGGGATGGCGCAGAGAAAGCAGTTATGTAAATCGAGTAGACAAAGTTCTATTTGTGGAACCGTACGTCCCGTTGCACTATAGTAACTGAGGTTTCATTAAAGTTCTATGCGACCTTGCATACTCTCCAAAACGTACTGATGTATGATGCCGTTTTACTGTCTGATGCAGCACGTGATATACTAGGGTTGCTTAAGGTGTGCTGATTAGAGGCCGGCATCTCATTGACAACAGCCCTGGACGAATTTCACATCAGCAATATTAAGCCCGGAAATAGAAATGTACAGGTATCCGGTAGATTGCAGAGCCCACGTTCAAGATTAGGCTTCTCAAGCTTATTAGGCAGCAAGCCAGGAGAACAAGCCAGACAGACATCCACCATCGATGCAGTCCGTCCCACAACAGTATTTGTTCTAAGAGATATCCAGAGGCTTGCAAGAGTCGTCTCCCATCATGGATGCGGTGGAACGCGGCCGTTTCAAAATGACAGCGCAACAATTCACGCCTCCAAGTTGAAGGCATTTGCTCGTGACACATAGGCGCAGCCTTCATATCCCCCTCGGTCTAAATCCGATGGACCACGTTCGGCGCCTTTAAACCTTGCCCCCAAGAAGCGATACCCTCATCTATCGCAACTAGGAATTTCCGATGAAAATCAGTCCACATTCAACCACACCAATGTCCTAACAGCCTCCAGTATTCCAACTCTAGCCCTGCAGTTCTCACGACATGTACATCTTGTGACAGTCAGATGTTCCATCTCGGCAGCCAAAACTCACGGAAACAGGTAGCACTAGAAGTTGACAGCCTCCAGCCTAACATCGCTACTTCATTTCGACGGTCTTTTCTACACTATGAGGGAAATGCTGGGACTGAGAAAACAAATTAATCTTTCTTATAAGACACGTGCATTACTATATCAGTATATCAGCTGAATCCGCACACCCTTTCCAATGAAGGTAGTAAACAAAAAGTGCTATGCTCATCTGTCCTACATGTTCATCCATACATTCCCCCCCAGCCCACTACCTGGCGTCTGACCTGCCCCGTCCATCAGCGGACTGAACCCAGCCTGCATAGACATGGAATACTCATCTAGCGTCTGCTGAAACGAGGCAAAGGTCTCGTCCGTCCCAAAAAAAGTCGACGGCATTTGCATTGCCGCCGAAGCCGGCTCTTGCCGGGTCAAAGCGCCACGCCAGAATTCTAATGGGTGTGGCGGTATAGGACCACCGATTCCACCGCCGCCAACACCTACGGGCATTCCATGAGGCGGGCCGTTGGGCTCCGGATGGCCAGCTCCAGTTGCTGTGGATAGCGCGATGCTATCCCCGTCATCGTCTTCCATACGCGTGCTCTCGGGTCCTCCGCCGCCCATGGCAGAGGCTGTCGTAGTAGGGGCACCCGACGACGGCTGCTTCCAAAGCATTTGCCATTTCTTGAACCGCTCGTATCCACTCTCCTCGTCAGTCATAGTACCGTTGGACCCTATCCCATTACCGGTTCCTGATGCGGCAGCATCCAATTTGTCCACAGCACACTCAAATACTTCAAGTAGCGAGACCTCGGAACGTGCAGATTCACCCCATGCTGCCATAGACTTGATCATGACCATGCCCTCGCGAAGGGCATCACGCAATCTATCTGTGCGCTTTTGTAGACACTGGGTGACAATCACCAGCAAGGCGGCGCGACACGCGCTGAACTCGGTATATGATGCACGAGCAAGGCCAATTGTCTTGTCGAGGGCCTTGCATGTCTCAATGATCCCCAGAGCAGCCTCTATGCAGTCTGTAACAAGCAAAGCCCGTGGGTGTGTCTTGGAGGTAGATGCTGAACTAGTCGGCGTTGCACCCGACGTCGAGGGACTAGCCTCTGTGGCGGCGACATTATTATACCGCCCAAGACCGCGGGGAAAGACAAACGGCCGGCCAGCGTACATGCGCAAAAGGCAATACTCAAGACGTAAGTGAGCATCTGACCGTGTAAATGAGATGGCACCAGAAAAGTCCTTGTTGAACTTGTTTGTTGGCAGAATATCCCACCATTTGTGCAGGTCGTTCTTAGTTTCAATAAGGCGATTAAATACCTCGGCGGCTTCCTGCCGAGTTCCAGTTTTAAGTAATTGACTAAAAGCCGTGTGTTAGTTTGAGCTTGACGAGAATTACCCTTGGCGAAAAGAGGGGCAAGGAGGTAGCTCACATTTCCCGACAAACCTTGGTAAGGGTCTTGTTTAGCTGAAGTGTAGCCAGCATGTGTGCTGTATTCGCCGGCAGATCAACCGGCCACACGGACGGGTCCAGTGAAGGCAAGGCGGCATCAACCTCTGAGGGCGCAATGGACAAGGGCCTTCCGTGGAATATTCCAACTCTCCTCTCAATAGCGTGGGCTGTCCAAAATACGCGGTTCCGAGTTTCACGAATAACCGCCGGCCATGCGTTAGTCGAGTAGTTGCGGTGCATCCCATTCTGAATAGCCAACTTGAGAGCCAGATTGAGGTAGATGTAGGACAGCCCTGATGCATCCAATGGAAGTGTGTACAGGCCAATGAGCAAGCATGCCTGAACACTTTCCAGTGATGCAATGGTGATGATGTCAGGCACCAGCATGCACGCTCTTTGATAAAACATCACGCCAACAGCATCTTCTTCGTACGGCGAGCCCTCGGACGGATGCATACTTTGCCCCAACCGAGTGAGTCTTTCGCCCTCATTGTCTAAATAGGCATACTGCGTGCCAATAGCAAGGATTATGAGAATCATGCCCACAGTGCCGACATCGCGGTGGGTGAAGACGCCGGGATTCTCGTAGGCCAGGTTAATTTTCTCCATGAGCCAAGAGCGCTCGACAAAAAAATAGTTGCTTTCTGCGTGTTTGAAGAAAGCATCGACAAGATACCCCGTGATGTATGGTGGTGGCAGTGACGAAAGAGACATAACAGTGTTGGATGGTGACTGCAGCTCCTCAGCCCGGTAATATTCCTTAAACGTCAAAGGATCGGCCGGCTGCTCACCTCCACGATATTCCTTGTTGCAGTTCTCGATCCACTGTTTAATGCGCATGGAAAAATTCCAGTGTGAAAATTCGCCCGAGTAGTCTGTCCGTTAACGAGTCAACTTCATAGCCTAGACGCATATAGTGTACACCAATTGATACTCACGTGCTATGTTGCTCTCAAGTGGCTGCACTGTAAAATTCTCAGCATCAACACCGAGATATTCCGAACTTTGTGATCCATCATCGGCAGCCCCGCCGGCATCTTGGTCCAACCTGGCCTCTCCACGTTGTCGATCAACAGCGTCAGCCAAGTTCTTAAGAGTCGCCGCATCCAGGTTCGACCGTCCCGTAAAGTGTGTGAGCAGTTTTTCCATGTAGCGCAGTCTCTGCGTCGTTTCTGTGGGCTCGCGAGACACATTGCGGCTAGCAGTATAATCTACGTCGCGCGAGGGCTGGCCAGTGAATCCACAAGACCGATTAAGCCGCGCACAACGCTGGCAAGGAATCCCACCTTCGCACTTTTCCTTTTGGCGGCGACATTCATCGCATCTGGAATTTTTGTTAGCATCTGAGACATTGTTGCTACTATATTGGCGCACCGAGACTCACGCTCTCACCGCCCGTTTGCGGTCACGCTCATCGACTCTGCGCGGCCGACGTTTAGGCACGCCGCCATTGACACTAGCCCCTCCTCGTGGATAGCCTGTGCTAGCGGGTACGGGGCCACCGTTCGCCGTATTTCCAATGCCACTGCCGCTTGCGTTTCCGCCAGCTGTTGTCCGCATGTGATCAGGGCTAGTTCCAGAAGCCGCGGCCATGCCTGGGCCCAACTCGGGGCCTCCGGGGCCCGTAGATGGCGTCCCGGATGGTACCGTCACCGTAGTAATCACAGGCTGGCCAGAGGCAGACGCCGTCGATTGCTGAGAAGCATCCATATTGTCGTCGACGTTGTCAAGTTCCGACGTCCCGTATTGTAGGCAGGGATGAAGATTTACGTCTCGTCTGTTTTAGACCCCCGGCTCACGTGAGCTCAAGCGCAGCACAGCAAAACCTGATGCTGGACTCGTGGCGCCTCATATGCCACTCGTCGTCTCACGGCTGGAGGCTGAGCGACGTCGCACAAGAGAACAGCCGATGCAAACTGATGAATGAGGCCACTGGTCTGTGCGTGTAAAAGAAGAGAGAAATAAAAGGAGAAGGAAAAGAGGAATGGAAAAGGGGGAGAGAAAGAGAGAAGGATGAGATGAGATGGAAGCAGGTAGGTAGTTGCCCGCAAGAATCGAAAATCAACAGGCAGCTGTAGCTGTCTGTACCTTCCGTCTATTTCTTTATCGGCTAGTTAGCCTCGTCCGATAAGGCAGTATCACTTTAGGATCGTGGCCCTGTTTTTTTCAGATTGCGTGATGGGAGCAAGCCAAGCAGGGAAACCGCCGGTCCTTGTAGTCTCTGCTTCGTCGTTTAAATTGGAGAGAGTCGAAAGCAGGCTTGTACTTGCGTCCGCACGTCTGTAGAAGAAAGCGAAAAGGAGTTTGATGGTGGTGAAGATGAACAAGTCGCAAGGTTAGTTGATACGAAGACAAAGGCTGAAATTAACCGATTTGGCCTCTCCTTATCCTTCCCAATCAAGTTGTCGTCACAGCTGCGCCTTCTCTTTTTGATTTCTTAGCCTACCTACAAAAGGGAGGGAGGCCTTTTGCAAGAAAAAAATGGAGAAAACGAAGTGGAACAAGTAGAGCAAGTACCACGCGACGGGGCGACTTCCTATTCCTCTCACCCAACAGGAGTTAAGAAAAAGCAATAAGAAAGAAAAGAAAATGAATGAATGAATGCAAGCAACCAAGCATCCAAGAAAACGGAAGGAAGCAGAGAAAACCAAGAAGGCGACTCTCCAGTTCAGTCCGCCGTTCTTGAATCTTGGCCTTCCTTTTGCTTCTTGCCATCTTTGCCGTTTGGAGTTCCCGGATTTTTTGCTTCCTTCTCCATCCTTCTTTATCTTATCTCCCCACCAAAGTGGATTTTCTCTTGCTTTCTTGTTTGTCGTTCACCCGCTCTTCTCTTTTCTCCGTATTTTTTCTTCTGCTCCACTTTTCTTTTCTTTGCTTTCTTTCACGGCAATAAGACAAGCCCTAGTCGTCCAATAGGAAGCGCCCATTCAAAGTTGCACAATTTGCCCCACTTTACGGGCCGCCGAACATGTGGAACTGCTCATAATAGAGAGGGCTCCTCGGACATCAGGACCGCTCTATAAATGGACCAGCAATTCTCGACGCCGATCTGCCAAATCTCGCTACAGCCTTGCGCAGCTCTGATGCTGCAACTACATACAACAAGGGCCCAGATACATTCTGAGCAGGACCCCTTGTACTCGGGTTGATGTGCAGGTTTCTTTATCCATCTCTACCAGTGTCTCGAGTACATTGTGACATGGAAGCGGCCCAGCTAGCCGCAGCTGTGTTTGTCTTAGCCTTGAGGCTTTGGCTGCATGATTGTATTGTGATACAAAGACACTGAGCCAGGGGCACAACCCATCTACCACCGACTCAAAGTCTACTATGGAGCCTATGCCATCAGACAGACCCATTAAAGCAATATAAATCGAGCGGATGCTTTCTACTGCCATACATCAACTTCTTTCCCCATTCTCGCGCTCCCCCATCCCCTAATGCAGATGCTGTCAGCTGGCCTCAACCACTCGTTGCAATCACTTCCAGGAAGGGACTACCACATACGACACGCTTATCCATCAGTCTTGGGCTTTTTTGGAGGGATCTCGGCTTTTCGAAACTTCTACGAGCAGCACTGCGCAGCCCATAATGTACTAATCAAGCCTTCTCTCTACCCCTCACCTCTCAGTTCCATTGATTCAAGATCAAAGTGGGGCCGAACATTAACCCTGGCCATTATATAACCCTGGTCCGGCGTGTTCCATGTACCCACTTATTTTCGAGTCCCGGTATAACTTGGACCGTGTTTTCAGACGACATGTCATTAGCTTTTCCGGAAAAAGAAAAGACCAAGGCTTCGTGTTTGATTTCGGCATTCCCGAGCCCTAGAGGGCAATGCATAGTGCCTACAAAGGGAATTTAGACTGCTGTCGACAAGTTTTCTCACTCTTTGCCCTTTGAACCTTAGCTAAGCCTTGTAAGGCATGCAAATCTAGATTCCTCGTCCCGGCGGTTGACACTTAATAGTGTGCGGGTTCGTAATGAAGCTTAAAGTCGGTCCCTCGCAGACTAGGCCTTTTGCTCTGCAATCTTCGAGTGCGCTTAGAGACTTTTCGAAGAAAACCTTTGCCTACTATCTCCTCGACCTTCTCCAACCCCTTCATTATGTATTGGAACTCCCAACACGAGACCATCTTCCCTTTTGTCGTGACAAAGATGCGCGAGGGCAGGAGTTCAAGATGTGCAGCAACCCCCCCCCTCTTCCTTCTTCACGACTTGACTCGTCCTCATAGCAACCAGCCCAAGCTAACTTGACTTCCCCACACTCAAGAACAACTCACTAATTGGTTTGCCAGCTCTTTCGCCAACACCACCAAATTCAGACTTAGAAGCGGCGCTCTTTATTCCCAAAGTGCCTAAGGAAGATCGTGTTGAGTGGCCTTCAGTATCCCTAGGAAGACTTGACTCTCGTTCAAGGTGGTGGCCCAGTGAGATGAAAAGTCTGCCCTGGATATGAAGTTTCGAAGGACGGACGCAAAAGGAAAGGCCCGTTTGCCTCCCTTTTTGCAACCCGCGATTAAATGGCGAAAAATAAAGATAAAAAGGCGTGGGAGAGGCACTGTGCAGCTTAGGCATACCCCTTTCCCTCCCTTTAAACCTAAATCATGATCCGATCTTCACTAGCTCAAGACATAATGCCTCCATTGAGAAATATGACCCTCACGCTATACGCCTAAGCTTGTGCTGCTCTAGCACTGCGTGACTGTGACATATAGCAGAGTTCCTAGGGGCGGCTCTCGGTCTATCGCCTAAGGGAGAGTATAACACTGCACATGCGTCAAGCCACAAGGTTGAGCGCCAATTGACCGACTATCTATGGGAAGGAATCATGCTAAACTTAATGCATCTACGCAAGAAAGAAAATATGGCTCGGATCATGTCATCGCAATTATGTCTTTAACGAAAGGCGCTCGCTGTTGACCAGCAGAGGGCTTCCTGCCTCTTTAGCCCCTCCTTCTGGGAAGAGTTTACGTACTATCTAATCCAAATGGCTTACCGAGAAGAATAGGCTTAGCCCAGACTGCGGTACTGCAGGAACTTGTGATTTACGTCACCCGTCTGTCAAGCTTACATATCAGTCAATCACCTTGGGGCAAATTTCTCTTAGCTTAGCACAAGTTCGACACCTTTCAAGACAATGCGAAAAGTATTCTCCAATAGGCATAGCATTCATGACATGCTGGCATGCAATGCAGCTTAATCCGGCCAGCAAACCACATTGACTTGGTAGAGGTGAGGATTTAAGGCTGGGCTGTGTGCAAGTGATCTTGGACTCTCAATCTCAACAATACTATGCAAACAATCTCAAGATATCCTCAGTAACATCACATCATGTGCCCTTCATTTGCGGTTGTCCTCGTAACCGAAATATAAATAATAACAACAGCAAAAAAGCAGCAACAACAGTAGTACTTGACTACCCAATCTAGAGATACGCTAATGTGGACAGCAAAGGCAACAAAGCTTGCCAAGGACAGTGCGTAGTCAGCCTTGGGCCTACCACCCCCCACCAACACCGACACAGTACATATGCAAGTGTGTGGGCTTGTCGATATTAGCTCTTGTTCTAGTGATAATATGAGCACGCATGCGCCTCACACCTGCACCGCATCGGCACCACATCCGCACTACGTCCGCGATGCAGCTACCCAGAGCGGCTTAGCAGACACAAGTATTAGAACGGCGATCTCTCTTAATCTCTGCTCAGCAACAACGCTCCGCCAAATTGTGTTTGCCTGTAGTGCGTGCGTGTTGTACCTGCATCAAGCTCCCTTTTTCGTTTAGTCGGTCAGTCAGTATCGAAATTTGAGCAGCCTCTTTCTCCTCCCTTATTACTGCAGCAAGAGCAAAGCGGTGATCTGGCAGTTGATCCAGGAGCAAATGGCCTGCTATATGGGGCTTTATCCTGGGGAGAATGGCTTAGTTGAGCCAGCATAACTTGTGCGTGACCTGGTAGAAGCCCTGGAGAAAAGCCTGGAAAGTGCCCTTCAATTTCTACCCAACGCCAGTATAATTTGCACAAGTTCTATTAGTAGTGTATTGTGTAAATTAGGGACCCTGTCCGTACATATAGACGACATAAACACTGCATGGGTATTGTACAAACATGCGCGTATAATATGCTGGACCTGCATCTAGGGCAGTCAATTCATCCTAGGTTAACAAGGGACTGTAGTTCATAAAGCAACATAAAGTAATAAAGACAAGAAAAAAGGAGCGAAGCTCGCAGCTCAAACCTTGTGCACAAGTTGGAACCTGCATAAGCGGACATTAAACCATGCATATACTCACTTCGCCTAAGCCCAAAGCTTTCAAAATGAGTTCAGGTTCAGTGACTTGGGACTAGTGCACAGGGAAACGAGCAAATAACTTGGTCTAGCTGGGTTGAGCCAACGAAACCTTGCGTGTATGCAGGTTGATGAAATTGTGCTTGGCTTGACATCATAAAGGGGGGAGGAAGTATATTTGGGGATGCTGAAAGCCCTGTAAGCAGCCTAAGATGCCCTGTGCAGAGGAGACCTACGCAGAGAGGCCCTATGAAGAGAGGCCCTGTAGGAAAGCCATGTACAGAAAGCCAGCCAGACGACCTTGTAAGCAAAACAAAGCAGCGCCCCCTCCCATCCCTTCGTCTGAACGAGCGACTTGACTTCCCTTCGTCTCAGTGCACTTACGGCCAAACCCTCCCCCAGCAAAGCAAAATCTTAGGATGGCAAAAAGAAGTAAAACCCTTCTCTGCCCCTTCGCACTAGAACACCAAACAGCATAAAGATCCCATGTAGCCTGTACACATACATACATACAAGCATACAGACAAGGCTCAGGGTTGACAAATTCAGGGCTCCGGGGCCTATAGCCCAGAGCCCTAGGAGATTACCTTGCTCACGAGTCATTTTCACCACCAAAGTTTCCTTGTTGTTGATGTTTCTGGGGGCAGTGCCCCATGTTGTTTCGCTATACCTGGCTTGCCGGCTGTCTATCCCACCTAGAAGTATAGGGAAACAAAACAACGACCGCCTGGGGAAGGATAGGCCTTAGGGAGATCACAAACCTTGCTGAAAATATTGCTAGTATAGCAACGCCTACGGAAATACCTAATAAACACCCGAGCCTTAGCCTCAGCCTTGGCTAAATGATCAAAGCTGGCGATGCACTCGAGAGGAATAAAAAATTAGAATAGCCAGGACTTTGGCGAAGACGCCAGGCCCAGCATTTGGCCTGCGCAGGGCAGTCTTCTAGGCCGGCATCCATATCAGGGTTAGCAACCCTATTTCTGTTGAAGAGGCCCTGTCCCTTTGTTTTGGGCCTCTGTGAAACATTTTTAGGGGCTGTTTGTGTCCACAAGACGTCGTAGGACTGCTGCACGCAAGATGCATGTGTAAATGACGTGAGCTACAGTGTGCGTATAATATGTTGACTTCCGCGGTTTCTCGCAGCTCCGCGCCCAAGTCGCCAATGTAAGTAGCCAACCCATACTGTAAGGGGCGATGGGTAGAGCCAACTTGATAAAAAATCAAGCCACACACGAAATCAAGCAAGATCTACAACTAACAAGCGGACGGGCTTCTATTGCTCTTCAGAAGGGGTTCGAAATTAGTTCTAGAAGGAAAAAAAAAAGGCAAGTTAATAAAAGAAACCACAGCAATACCAGTATTCGAAGAGGCGGTGAATGGGAGAGGAGATGAAAGGAGTTTGATATTAGCCTCATCCTCATCTCGTTCAAAGCACAAAAACTCCCTGGCACCATAATAATGATGAGAGACTCCAAAAATACGACGAAATACTTGACCACCACTGTGAACAAGCTGTGTCACAGACAGAGAAAAGCGAGAGGCTTACACTACGCTGTTCGAAAGGATCGCCAACTGCACTTGGTAATAATTTCTCATGGGATTTCTATAACTTTTGTCGGTCTTGCAGTGCAGGAAAAGGAGGCTCTGTTGGTCTCGACTATCCCCTAAGGGGGCCCTGCCATATAGCCGACAAATCTAAGTCAAGTCAGCCAAGACAAGTCACACCATGGAACCAATACTCAGCTCACAGCAAAAGAAGCACAACGCCAGTCCTTAGCAACGAAATGGCCATCATGAGCTACTGTCAGGGTAACCAACCGGGAAACCATCCCATGCCAAACACCAACGGAGATCACGGTCTAGCACTGCCAATTCAAGATTAGGAGAGCAGACATTGGGGCAGACAATCAGTGCTGTTATAAGCTTAAGCGTCCGAGCTATTCCCGTTGCGAGAACCCTAACACGAAGTTTGTAGCCGCCAACGCCCAGACCCCCGAGCCCAGGCCTTGACAGCCCTCAGGCTAGATCGTTCGTTGTGGTGAAGCTGGGCAGAAATAATCAGCAAGAAGCCCAGTAGACGATAAGCCCGATTACTTAATACCCGAGTCAACTAAGTTGTTTGTCTGCTACACTATGTTCAATGAGGCAAGCTGGACAGATCAAAACTTTCATGTAAACAGGGACCCCATAACAGGAGAGAGGGGAAAAAGCGTAGCGAAAATGCGAGAGACAAGGAGGAAAGGCGAGAAAAAAAAACGATATTATCGTCATCGACAAAAGCCCGCACGGGGTAAGGCCTTGTTTTCTCGTGGAGAAGGGCCCATATTGCTGCGAAATTTCGTCCAGTAATGCCGATACGGTGGGTGGACAGGACACTGGCCACGAGGATCCCGAAGCGCTGCACAAACAACAATGACGGACAATATGGAGGCTGTTGTATTTTTTTTTCAGCGTACTGGCTGGCTGGTGGTGCTATTCGTCGTGGCGCTGTTATCGTTACGTTCGTATTTTGGTGAAGTTTACATTTCTATGCCTGGATCGGTTAGTTTCGCAGCTTCACAAAGACCAAGTACCCGACTAGTTTGGATCTGTAGACCGCCCTTCTTTCAACATTACCGTTCTAGTCCAGCAGCCAATTTCAATTTAACCGCTCTTTTTCTTGCATTCGCTCCCTTGTTCGCCTACTATCTCCACAAGACGCCCCCCCCCCCCTCCCCTTCGCTTTCTCCTCCATCGAAGTGGAGATGTCTGATGAATAGGCGTCGCATCTCAGCAACAGACTGAAGGCAGCTAGAACCCAGTCAGGATGTTACAACGGGGTGCTGAACTAGAGCTGGATTAATGAAGTTTCAGTTGGAGCCACAGAAGGAGAAGACCAAGAAAATTAAACATCACTTGTCGATGGTTGTAGTCAAGGCTTGGAAGCACAGGGCCGCTGATCCCACGGAAGAAGAGGCGACAAGGAAGGGGAAACAAGAGAGAACAATGTGTTCAATCTGCGCTTTGATTGGCTACGTGTTGTTCATCACGTGAGACCGTGTCCATTGTCTTCCTAAAGTGGATAACTGTTTACTTTGTATGCACCCCACCTTGAAAAAAAAAAAAAAACCTCCCCCACAAGATACCCATACTATGCTATGTTAGAGTAACGCGTCTTTGAAGTGAAACGCGGCGTGGCTCTTGGCAACAAAACAAGCACCGCCCTCTTTATCACCATGGACAACCTTTCACAATCTGTCGAGCAGGAACAAAGGAAAAGAAAGAAGGGGGGAAAGCTTTGCAGGCCCGGGCGACAAGAGGATGGAAAAAGCCGACTGAGGCGAGCTGCAGCTCAAGCATAGTACGTGAACTATATTGGCTTGTGTGGCAGCAGAAGAGGGGTATCACGAATAGCCCGATTTTCATATTATAGTCAATGAAAAGGAAAGGAGCAGAGACGACCCCGCAAGAGTGCATTGGATTTGAAGCCACTCTATCCATCGGAGAAAGACAGGGAGAAAAAAAAATTAGGGAATTGGCCTCCAGCCTCCCCCAAGCACAGAGACGAAGAGGGATAACCAGAAAACTGCCTCGTCCGTGTGAGCCCTTCACCATGACAACAGGATCGTACTATACGTGTACAGCTAGCGTGACACTTTAGCCTTTGGGGCCTCTAGATTTGTAACTTTGTAGGCTGGTTTGGTGGGGAGAAAGCCCATGGTCATTGAGGATACCAGTAGGCTATGTCGTCGTACGTATCATCAAGCGTGGTGCCCTGATAATTAAGCCTTCAGCATACATGTTGCTGATATGATACGCATTGAAACTAGACCATGTCAACCCTTCCACACAAACCTTCGGACTTGTCTTACCAGTATAGGGTTTAGCGTAAAAACTTTTTTTTTTCAACTTGTCCACTCTACCCGTCGGGGGAAGAGCAAGGAAGGCAAGTTTCAAGGTCTAATTGGCCCAGTAAATGTGCGCAAAGGAACAAGGCGTACAGATGTGAAGTGTAATTAACACTCTTAGTGCCTAAGCCAGCGGTAAAGAATCAATATCAGAGCAAGAGAGAAAAAGAGCAATAAGCGTCTATGGACAGTTTCTCTTAAAGCCCTTGTTAAAACATGATAATAAACAAACCCGAACAGCACTCCGAACAAGGGTTCACACATAAATTGACATGTGACGTCGGTGTGAAGAAGGAAAGCGGGGGGGGGGGGGGGACACGGATTTTCTGTCTGCCGT